>JBBPCX010000028.1:4575569-4586220 GCA_037974365.1 Hydrocynus forskahlii | reverse complement strand
CCTGGACTCTGTAAAGCTGCTTTGTGACAACCTGGTTGTAAAAAGCGCTATATAAATAAAACTGAATTGAATTAATATAGAAGAGAGATGACGGTCTAGTTGCCTTTAAAATGTGTGTCAGAGAGAGTCTGAGACATCATGGTTATGGATGCCAGAAAGGGACAAAAAGCATAGAAACAGAAAATGCATTTCCACAAGTAAATGTGAAGCGTGATTGCGTGCTCTCCACACAGTCTCTGTCTCGTAATGTTTTTGTTTAGAACCCAGCGAAAATCAAACTAACTGCATTGAAAATTCAGTGATCTGGCCTTGTACGTATTTTATGACACCACACTGACACCACACTGACACCACACACACACACACACACACACACACACACACACACACACACACACAGCTTTGAAGGGTCTATTATTCAGTATGGGGAAAAAAAACACTAAAGTGTTCTATAGGTATACAGAACCTGAGCTGTACCTAAACCGTACTGCCAGGGCACAGAAACACCCTTAGATTTTCTGTAGTATGAGTAAGTGTTGTTGACGCATTGGCAGTGCAATTCTCTCCCCTCGTTTGATGGCTGGTCACAAAACCGCATCCATAGAGTAGTACCAAAAGAAACTTTTTTTCTGTCAGAGACATTTTTGTTATTGTGACCTAATTTATTTTCAATCTTGTTTGAGATACAGCCATGTGATGAATACCTTGCTACGATGTTACACTTCTGCATTTCTCACAGCTTTAGATAACTTTCACTGAAAGTTATCTTCAGCCCAAATAGACTGCTTGTACTTGGTCAACATCCCAGTTGTTTGTGCATATGTTCATTGTTTTTTTTTGCATGTGGTCTCTAAGTCCATCTGCTGTCATGACAACATTTGAACCAATCAAAACACAGCGATGCAGTCAGCCAGCACAGGTACATCTCAGGTACAGGTCATTTTATTTGTAATTGAAAAACATTTGTTCGCAGTATGGCATTCCCATTAATCAAATATACCCTGTAACATCTAAATGCAATAGGGGAAGACAGGCACTGCTGAACATTCACCTGACATGTTCACTCCTATTTTCTGCCTTGTAACACCCTCTATACAGGAGCTGTTTTGAATAAAAGCAGAATTACCTCCTCAGCCTTTTGCCTGGCCCTGAGCACCTCTTCCTGTGAAACACACTCCTCCACACTGCGCAGCACCTTCTTGTGTTGGTCCTCTTGTTTGTGCAGCTGCTCAAGCTGTTCCGCTGCAATCCTGCACTGACCCTCCAGCTCCTCCACCTGAGCCTGCAGTGCCATCCGGTCTAAGCGCTCTTTCAGCAACACCTCCTTCAGTCTGTGCCGCCGTGTTAAAGATGATAAAGGAAAAAATTCACAATTTTGTTCAGACAGCTCACGTTGAAGAGATATATCTCTCTTTTAGATACTTCCTTGCTCTCTCTCGCCACACGGACGAGGCCTGGACATCACAGCTTTTTTCGTGGCAATATATAATTTTTCATGCTTTTTTAAATCCTAAATTATTAGGAAATATATCCTATTTACTAATTTTGTAACAAATACTAACGAAAATTCAGCTACATTTCCATATAAAATATGACTATACATTTTTTGGCACAGAGAACACAATGAAAGCGCGTCCGAGAACGTTATTTATTTCTCTTTGCTGCTGATTTGCTGCTGCCCTGTGACGCATATCAGGGAGCTGCAGTCCAGAATTTCCCCCGTGGAGCTATCTCGAGTGTTCGTGTTTTTCGTTTTGTTCTTCTTAAAGCCCTGTATTTTTTTTTAACTTTTATATTAAATTAATTTATTACTGTATTTACCCTGCTTATACCAAAGAAAATATATCGGTGTTTACATTCTAGCACCACGGGAGACAGCAATTCAGTGTACACTGTTCACTACGAATATGGTATTAAGCTTAGTTTAAAATGAAATATAAGTGTCATCACAAATTCCTGTTTTTTCACTATATGCGGGTGCTCTTGGAGCATAACCTCGTGATTGTCAGGGGTTTACTGTAGCAGAATTCTTAAATCTGTGAATTCTTAAATCAGTTTTTCAACTGTTGTGAAGAAGGCTTCAGGGTGCCCAAGAAAGTGCAGCAAGCGCCAGGATTCGACTACAGGATCTGGGCACCACCAGTACAGAGCTTGCACAGGAATGACAGCAGGCAGGTGTGAGTGCATCAGCATGCACAATGAGGTGAATAATTCTGGAGGATGGCCTGGTGTTAAGAAGGGCAGCAAAGAAGCCACTTCTCTCGAAGAAAAACATCAAGGACAGACTGATAATTCTGCACAAAATACAGGGGTTGGACTGCTGAGGATGGGGATAAAGCCATTTTCTCTGATGGGCATCCCAGAGAAGAAAAAGTGAGAGCTACCATCAGTGCAACAATGAAACATCCAAAGACCATCCATGTGTGAGGTTGCTTCTCATCAAAGGAAGTGGGCTCACTCACAATTTTGCCTTAGAAAACAGCCATGAATAAAGAATGGTATAAAAATATCCTCCAAGAGCAACGTCTCCCAACCATCCAAGAGCAGTTTTGGTGAAGAACAATACATTTTCCAGCATGATCAAGCTCCGTGCCATAAGGCAAAAGTGATAACTAAGGGAACATCATCAAAATTTTGAGTCCATGGCCAGGAAACTTCCCAGACCTTAATCCCATTGAGAACTTGTGGTCAATCCTCAAGAGGCAGGTAGACAAACAAAAACCCACAAATTCTGACAAACTCCAAGCACTGATTATGGGTTGTCATCAGTCAGGTATTGGCCAGAAGTTGATTAACAACATGCTAGGGCAAACTGCAGAAGTCTTGAAAAAGAAGAGGCAACACTGCAAATATTGACTCTTTGCATAAACTTGATGTAACTGTCAATAAAAGCTTTTGAAATGCTTGTAATTATACTTCAGTTCACCACAGAAACACCAAACTTTGTGAAAACAAATATTCTCAAAACTTTTGGCCACAACTCTTCACAATCCCCAAGCCTCCACTGGGTATACCCTATGCAAACTCCTGTTTGATCATTGACCTCGGGGCCTCCTGTCATTATCCAGGAGATGCAGAGTTGGACTGAGAAAGTCCTCCCTAATTGCTATGTGACTGTATCCTCAAGTCCACCAGCCCCTGGTCTAGTCCCACTGTGGTGGTCCCCAAGCCCGACAGACGCCTCCAGCTCTGCAATGACTTCCAAAAGTAAAAGCAAATATTGGAGCTTAAACACTTATCCGCTGCAATGTGTTGATCACGTTAACCTCACAAAAGAGTATTGGCAAAGACTCCCTCACACTCACGATCCACTCCACCACGTGGCATGATCATTTATTCCACCTACAAGTCCTGACCCAGCTCCACCTGGTGGGGCTCACAACAAACCCTCAGACTTCTCATTGCAGGTCCAACATAGGGTTGGGGTACACCACAAGAAAACAGATGCACTCTGGGCTCGTCCAACAGTCAGAGCTCTGGGGTTAGGGGGTGGTTCAGGTCGCAAGCACACCTCACCAAGCTGCAACCGAGATGCAGACAGTTCCCATCCATCCCTGCAGCAAAACCTCCAGCCTTGCCCCATTTCAGCACCCCTGTGTTGGACCTTCCGACACCATGAGGTGAGGGGGCAGCCCTGCATGGAGCGTCATCACCAAGGCAATGGTCCAGGGGCCTGCAGCAATGCTACGGTGAGCAGCTGTCACCATACTTACTCTGATGTGCCTCTCCCTTTTTCCAACAAACTCTAGCCCCGAGACTGGTTCCTGCTCCCTTAAAAGAAGCCGGCTGTCTCTGCTCCGCTCTCCACTGCTCCCTACAACTGTGCCATCTCTGCCTTGCACTGTGTTCGTATCCCACAGTGCAAGGCTGAGATGGCACAGTTCTGCTCTCATACTTTTCCATTGAACTGTAAATATATTTAATCACTTTTACCTCTACCTCTGTGTCTGTGTCCGAGCCTGAGCATTAGGTAAACTGCATCAAACCTAAAAATGTTACACTTGTAACTTGTAATTCTTAAAATTATTTAGTAACCACTCAAAAACTAATTTGTAACAGTTATGTCCTACCTGTTTAAGTGGCTACTGAACCCTTTAGGACACTTTAGGACTTTTAATTGTCCCCTCACCTATCAGTTGTTTGTAGGGTCATGTTCTGGAGCTCCTTTTCTTCTGTGGCACACATCTGCAGTCTCTTCACCTGCTCTGTGAGCTTCTTCACAGCCTGTTCTGCTTTCCAGCGCCGCTCCCGCTCCTGGTCCCGCTCTTCCAGTATTGCCTACAAACACACATCACACACATCTTTTCTTTTCACAAGCTCATATCCATTCTGCAGCTTGGCCACTTCACCATGTTTGAAGAACATTCTGAATTGCCATAGACAGTTTGCACACCCTGCAGGTCTCCTTCTCCGTCTGATGGGGGCTTTTGTCTGGGGTAGTCTGGCCCACACTGATGCCCCTCTTCACTGAGACTGCCTTGTCTGTACATCTCAGGCTTTGGACAGCTGTCCTACATCTGGAACTAGCAGCAAGCTTTGAGGTCTTTTGAGGCCTTTGTGTGTCTGGTTCACTAGAAATAGGCACAGTTACAAAGAAGCTTTATTACTGAAGTGGAATAATAACATGTACAAGTGTGACTGAAAGGAAAGCCTTTGTTTGTGGACATCTCTGCAAATAACTACCCTAGGCCATTTTACAGTGGCTCTAAACCACAAATATGAACTTAAAAGAGCTAAACAAAACTACAACAGATTCTAGATCGAGCCGCAATCACTTATAAACATACAGGGAAAAGCCAAAATACGATCTTCAAACCCTGGTGTTAAAACAGGTTGTCACTTGACATTGAATGACAAATAACCACAGGAGTAGGTCATTAAATGAATGAAAATAGCCATGTATTCCTAGGAATATGTAGACTCATAGGATACCTCTGTGTTTTTATTAGCAAATTAATGTGTTTAAGCTAATTTTGTGCCTCAGTGCCACAGATAATTCCTTGCTTCATTTTACATATAAAAAGTGGTTGCGACCATTAATGCTCTGAAACTTTCACTCCAATGCACTTTTTTATAAAGTACTCAGTCAAAGTACAAAAATCACAGACCTACATCCAGTGGAAATTGTCCTTTTTCAAAGACTCAAGGATGCAAACAGCTGCAGAAAAAAAATCAGTCAGTTGAAGCTCTGCAGCCATACAGTGTGTGTGGAGGAGTTTGAGACTTTGCACAACAAACTGGAGCACCAAGCATTAAAAGGAGCAAACAAACCATGAGCAATCATGAGTTCTGAGATGAAAGATTGTATTAGTGTTAGCATGTACGTTTCCAAAGGTTTGTCATCATCATCTGGGACAAATGAAACCTACTTTAAATATACTAAATGTTGCGGTAAATCTACTGTTTTAAATCATGATTTTTTTCTATTTTTTAAGCATACCAGCCCTCGTTTTTGAGACATTGCATTTTAAATGGTGTTTCTGAAGATTTAGATAAATCTGAAGGTTTACAGCCTGTCATAATAAGTCATCATTAAAATACAGAAATGGACCAAGTGTCACCATGTTTGCTCCACTGAAGCCAAATAAACTGGAGCTGCACTTATGACAGGGTAAACATTCATGTCTGAAAGCAGAAGGGAGGAGCAAAGACAGTTCCTAGATTGATAACATGACTGGATCAAAGCCCTTGGTCCTATGCAAGAACAAGTTCCTTTATGACTTTGAACCATTTGAAGTCCCTAGAAAAACAAATGCTGGTGAGAGATAGTTAATGCACCTGTCTGATCGTTTGCCTTTGGTGTCTTTCAGTAGCTTCTTCCCTCTGGTGTCTCTGAAGCATGGAATTCTTGAGCACCACTGTTTCTCCTTCCCACTGTCACATTCACTCTCTGATGTCTGGTCAGTGTCCCTTTTTGCTTTCTGAAAATCATACCATGAAGCTATGCCTGTATCAGGGACATGGCCTAGTGGAGCCTGGAAAAAGTGCCGTAAAAACAAAAAAAGGTTTTAAAAAATTTTAGAAAAGAAAGAAAGAAAGAAAAAGAAAACGCAAAAGGTTTTGAACTTGCCAGAGCTGCAAAAATATCACAGCGTACCCACCCAAAGAGGCAGTCTCGTACATCTTTTATATAATGATACATTTTCATATTTGGGTTTCTCTTATCTCTTGTCTTATTTCTCAAATTTAACCCTCTCTCAAAAACAATCTTCAGGGTTGGATGCAATTACCAATATCTCTTACAGGTTGAATTGCTATAATAAAAATGACCATCTTACCTATGGTGATTCCATTCAAGCCACAGCCCTCGTGGTTTAAATCAATAGACTCCATAACCACAAAGTTATATTGGAAAAATAAGACAATTAAATAATCTACCCTACAAAAACAAAAAAAAACCCCAAACAAACAGAGGTTTAGAGGCGGTAAACTTTTTACATTACTTCATCGCCCACCAGATCCAACACATCTATAAATGGCCTCCTCCTTGACAGACATAGAACAAACAGTATGCAAAGAAATCTCACACTTACTAGCCGCTCGATTAAACATCATTGCTTTAAAAATCCAACTATAGCTACAACTGACAGCCTGGTTCATCAAGTAACTAACACTCCAATGGTATTTACTACATACACTCCGATTTGGAATAATCTTGACTTTTTATTAAACAGAAAATTATTCAACTTTCCCTAATGGATCAGCAAAAGCATCACAACTTAAATAAAGAGTATCATCAACTTAAATAATCAATCCAAACAAAAATCAAGATTAAATGATCAATTTAATAGCTACCACTAACTATATCAGAAATTATGCATATTACAACCAGAAAAAAGTTACTTTCCAAAATTTAGATACCATCTCCACAACTGACCAAGCAAAATGGGAGGAAGATCTGCAAAATGACCTCTAAGGCAGATTTTTGGTCTTAAATTTATAGTCATATATTCTCCATCTCAACAAACACAAATATACTATTTATACAATATAAGATCATCCAGAGTCCATTATACGGGGGAAAAATGTTTAAATTGGGGTTCACAACTTCCGATATCTGTCCACATTGCACACAAAATACCGTATACAGTAAACCCCTGCTTATTTGCGCTTGAACGGAGCCTCCATTTCTCCGTGTCTGATTGCCTTGCTAAGCGCCGCGCCCAAATATAAACAACCCAGCAATCGGACAAGGTGGCGTGGCGGACAAGGCCTGGACGTCACAGTTACCTGTGCTCAGAGGTGGGCGGCAAGTAGCCAATCCAAGAACGTTATTTATGTCTTTTTGCTGCTGATTGGCTGCTGCCCTGTGACACATCTCTGGCAGCTGCAGAGAAGTGTCAGAACAGTTTCCCGCATGGAGCTATCTCGAATGTTCTCATGTTTTCCGTTTTGTTCTTCTTAAAGCCCTGTTTTTTTATTACTGTAAATTAAATTTATTTATAATTGTATTTACCCTGCTTATCCCAAAGAAAACAACAGAGCATACCAAAGATAAAGCGCTTGCATGAATTACAGTACAGTCTATAGAGGGGTAACATCGGTATTTTACTTTCTAGCACTGCGGGAGACAGCAGTTCAGTGTAGACTGTATAGTAAGAATACGGGTTTACCTTTACATTTTCTTTAAGGGTAATGTATTAAGCTGAGTTTAAAATGAAATTAAGGTCTTTTGGGAGCGTATATGGGGGCATATTTAAGGTTTACACTATAAAAAAGGCATTTTTAGACCACATCACAAATTTGCGGTTTTTCACTATTTGCGGATGCTTTTGGAACACACCCCCACGAATGTCGGGGGATTACTGTACATATCTACATGCTATATGGGACTGCATATCAATCAAGCAATTCTGGCAAGATGTTATCAACCGTGTGTCTTCATGGCTTAACTGTCAAATACCGCTGTCTCCCCCTCATGCTTACTAGGAGATGTATCAAATATTAATCTCAATAATACATGAGTTAAACTTAAACTGGAGTCAAGTCAGCCACTGCTGCCATGGTATAAACACTGGATGATAGTTGTAATATGTGTAATATGAATTGCAATTTGAGCATTTTTTAAAGTTGTAGCTCTTAAAATATCAGATCTCCGCCATTAGGGAAAAGAAAATCAATGCCATTCCAAATAGGGGAACACAGCCCAATTGCTAAGATGGCATGTTTAAGTAGACAAAATAATCAAACTGTGCTACACACACATGGTCACAGGTTTCTATTATACTTGATGTAAGAGACGAGACACCTGCAGTTCCTGTTTTTGAAAGTGGAGCTCCTTGGTCTGGTTCCTTGAGGTTGTGCCTGGACCAAGCTGGTGTGGGCTAAAGTGAGAACTGTGTAGCAGTGTTTTTTAAGCCTTTTCAGCTCTGCCATGTTGTTGAAATTGATTAAGAAACAGGTCATTTTGAGGCTTGGGGAGAAGAGCATCTGACTGGACCTATTTAACAAAGTAACTTAATAAGCCTTCATATTACCATTCATGCAAATGAGAAGAAAACACAAATACTAAAGAATGGATGCACTGTGATTAAGTATTTTCATTTTCAATCCTTCACCCCATACTATTTTGCTATTCTATAAAGTTTTACTATTCTATAAAGACAATAAAAAAAGTAATTTTAATGGCTGAAAAGTTTCCTACTGCTACAGCTAGTTAACTAGCATTTATTCTTAGCAATACATGCCTGCTGGAGCAGTGTTTAGCACATTTAGATGGATCCTGTTGTTATGATCTTTATAACGTGCTAAAATAAGAGCTTTGTAACTAGAAATCAACTCTGCACACTTAATACATTTCTGGTGTCATACAAAGTGATGACAGTATTGTTTACCCAAACAGTTAATATATGATCCAAATAGTTTGTTGCAAGAATAAATAGCATACTTGGAGTCTGTTAAAAAAGAAATAAAAAAAAAAAAACACACCGGCTTTGTGTTGACACTAGAGTCTGTAAAATTTAGAAATTCCAAGAAATCCTCCAGGCCAGGGACATCCAGTGGGCTCACATCCCCTGGCAGTGGGCAGTGCCCCTGTCTCTCTTCTCCATCTAGAGCACAGACTTGGGGTAAGTTTTGCAGGACCATTTCCCTGTACCCTATAGAAGAGAAAACATACATGTCAGGGGACAAATGGGCTTTGCAGATATTATACAATACAAGTGACTGGGCATAGATTGTAATCTTGAACTCAAGATATATGAGGTATATGTGAAAATAAAAAGATTCAGTTCTTCAGTGAGGTGCTGCTTTAGTTTAACCAAAGTGGAAAGTAGCCTAACGCCTTTCTGTATTATGAGAAGCACATTAGGTATTTAGTCACTATCTTTTCTAAGAACAGTGAGCAGACAATTATTTAACATGTGTAATATTTTGTTTAATAAAAGTGATCAAGTAGAAAAGTCTTGTAGAAATTTGTTTTGTGTTTAACTTTAAAGGGACAAGCAAACCGATAGGTATGGAAAGTAACAAGGTTAATTTATTTACTTCAATATAGTTAAGGTTTGGTTTAGGTTACAGATTACATTGAACAGGACATTGGCAGTCTGTGCTAGAACAGATGTTTAACGTACCCTAACCGCCTATCCCTGTGTATGACACATTGTGAGGCAAAAGTTTCATTCTAGAAATCAGCTAATTATTATGATTTAAGCTTATGTTAAAAAACTTAAAAGTGACCGCAAACCTTGAAGTCTGCACACTGGATTATCTGCTCCATCCATATTGAGAGTAACATTCCTCAGATTGCACAATCCTACCATGCACTTCAGTAAATGGTTTATGCTGTCCAAAAGGTTGCTGTGTAGCTGCAGGTGTTTCAGTCTGTATTCAGCTCCACGCAGGTGTAAAAGGCCTGTGGGCATACAGTAGTGTTGAGATGTGACAACAAATATACATACTGACAGTTGCTTGAAAGTGTGAATCCTTCTGAATTCTCATTTTTGTATAAATCTGAACTTCAGTCATAAAAAATAAAGAGGACTAAATAAAACAAAAAACACAAAATGAGAGTTTCTCACAAATTTATTGAAGTTTAAATAAATTAAATGTTTAAATGATACAAAAATTTGGTATCGAGTTCGAGATCAATTCGCACTGGTATCGATACTTAAATGCCAGTTTAGCATCTGCCTGTTCATGGAAATCACTGGCAGCCTACAAAAAAAAATTCAACAGGCATTGCAGCAGGCAGCCCCTCCCCCAACTACCTGGACGACCCACTGTTTACATGAGAGACACACTTTAAACTTGGCAGCAGGCGAAAGCATCTCCAGAACGCCGGTACTGTTACTGTACTTTAACGCCGACTTGCAGATTGTGCAGAGTGAAGTATCTCCACACATGTGACGTGTGTCTGTCTCCTCTGCTGCCGTGTCTCGTCTTGTTGTGGTTCTGTGTTTAGAGTCCCCTCGTGCCAATGGTACGGGCCTTTTTCTGAAGGGACTATAATAATTGGTTAAGTCACGGAACGCGTGTCAGCATCAGCCAATCAGACGCAGGAATTGCATTGCATAAAAAAGCGCAGGTACAGAGAGATTGAAAAAAAACCCACAACTAGTCGACTTCTCTCAGAGGGCGTCAACTTGTGCCTCTGAAGGCACAAGTCTGTTAATGCATATTATATATAAAAAATAAAGAGGACTAAATAAAA
>JBBPCX010000028.1:4546266-4575469 GCA_037974365.1 Hydrocynus forskahlii | reverse complement strand
AGAGAGAGAGAGAGAGAGAGGAGAGAGAAGAGAGAGAGAGAGACAGAGCGAGACAAAGAGAGAGACAGAGAGAGAGTGAGCCCATGTCTCATCTGTGTTAAATCAACTGAACTGTCCAGACAGACACACAGTTCCATTGATTCAAGCCAGCAATTGGGAAATGGCCTTCTCTCCATTACACTCTGGATCAGACAAGGTGGAATGACCTTGCTGAACCCTGGGCAGCCATGTTCTCATATCCAGATAGAACAGGACCGATCAGGAGAGAAAAGTACTGACAGATGGTTTCTGGTAACTACCAGACAAAGAAGAAAAAAAACATACCAGCCTAAAAATAACAGCAAGAGTGGTTTAGAAACACAATGTTCGTTTTATATCATGGAAACACAGGCTCTCATAGCTCAGCTTTTCCAGAACCTAAAGAGAGACAAAATCTGAGTGTGTCCTGAGAGGTTTAATGATGTTTTCCTGGTACAAATAAGAACTCTGCCACAATCTGGTCTTCAGGTTTTGCTTTGGTTACTACAGACTTCCAGCTATTTGTTACAAAGCTCAATATGAGCTGTGAGAATTGTCAGTGATGAGCTGTGACTATCTGAAACAGACCCTTAGGGGAAAAAATATCAAAACTCTGAGCAAAAAAGAAATAAATTTAAAAGATATAATAGTATCACAAATGAAATACTAATTTTACTAAATGTCCAACTGCATTAATACAGTGATTTTCTGTATGTCATTGTGTTCACTTAACCCAGGAGACCTCAGGTCAAGCAGTATTTCATTAAATTAAATGCTGCTCATGGAATTAAACAAATCTGTGCAATGACAAGAGACATGTGTTATTCTAACCAGCTCACAAAGATACAGACTACTTTCTAGAAACAAAAAGGTATTGATACCTTTTACTGATTTCTTGTTTGTTTGCATTTATTCAAATGTTAACGTGCAGAGGTGACTTTTGCACAGGACTGTAGATACACTGTAGATACGATCTCTGATCTGAAAGGCTTCCGTGTATTGTGACTCATTCAAAAACTGAGTGGGTGGGGCTACGCTGACAGGCTAGATATATGAAGAAGCCATACTTGAGTAAAAGTCCAGATACCTTACTGTAAATGACTCCATTACAAAATACAAGTCACCAATAAGACTTGAGTAAAAGTCTTAAAGTATCCGATTTTAAAAGAACTTAAGTATTTTACTCGTACTGAATGTAGGCTCAAAGAACACCAAGAAATGTGAAAAACAAGAAACTGTTTGTTTATGAGGTTTTATTTCCTAATATAGAAATGAAATTGAACACCTCAATATTTCAAAATAGCAGAACAAAGTAGATCAAACAAGTCAGTCTGAGTCAAACCCAAATGTTCAAAAAAGGCACAAGTACATTTTTTTTTTCAAAAAGGTATTTTCAGTCTTCAATGGACAAAAAAAAGTTTAAAAATTCAGAGCTGACATTGATTTGATTTACCTCTCAATCTCAGAGGGGGGCAATATTTTATTCAACTTCAACAAAAGCTGGTTCTCAAAGTTCTTGGAACTTATTCTAGCTCTAATTCACGTTCACGTGGAGTAGCCTCATTTAGCACATTTAGGTAAATAGCATCCAGTACCTTCAGCACCCTGCAGATGGCGATATCGCCTCTTCCGCCCAAGAAATTAGCCATGGCAGATTAAGATGCCGACTTGTCGCGCACAATCACAATGTAATGAGTAACGGTAAGTGTCCATTCAGATGTAGTGGAGTAAAGAGCACATATACTCAGTCAAAAATGTAGTTGAGTAGAGAGTAAAAGTTGCTTATATTTTTGATACTCAGTACAAGTACAAAGTAGTCAAAAAAAAATACTTAAGTACAGTAACGAAGTCCATTTACTCAAATACTTTACACCACTGGATATATGTAAGCGTCTGGGTATCCGTGACATCACAAAAACAGCATATTCCGAATGGGCTGTTTTTGCAGATTAGCTTTGTTGTTTAGGTTTATGGTTATGGACACGGCGGAGGTAACTTTAATAATGTTTACATACAATGTTAAGGACTCCTTAATTCTAATTTATCGGAATTTAACTATTTACTTGACTGATAAAAGGAAAACACACAACTATGTAGTGCAGACCTTTCAGGACTAGGAAAAAGAATCACAAACCAAAACACAACGGTTTAGCTCTCTCTCAATCTGTCATTCTGTATCTCTTAATGATGTGCTGACAGATCCCAGACGGTCGAACTGCACACCTGCAGTCAATCTCTGCCAGATATCTACGAAACCAAACACTGCTGAACAGGAGCACAGTGTCCATTCTACACACACACACACCTGCAGCCACGTTCTTCACACGCGACCCCGGCCACTCTCACGCAACTGCTCCTAATATTGCCTGCCACACACTCATTCATATCTGTTATAGATTAAGCAGGTTCCCGATAGATGTGCCTGGTGTCAGTTAACATGGCTCTCAGTGAGCCACAAGGCTGTGAGGCTATAGAATGTTCCCAAGTTTATTCGGGTCTAGATTGTTTTCATGTGCACAACCTTATTACTTAATACTTCACAACCTCTTTTTTCCAATATTCCACCAATTTGGTCATGTCCAGTTTCCCCCCTGCACTGGAACTGCGAACACCACCACAGGCATCCATCTAACCACAGAAACATCTAACACAGAAAGCCTTCCATGAAGAGTGGAAGCCGTTACAGCTGCAACGGGGGGCCAGCTCCATATGAAAGTCTATGGATTTAAATGCAGTGCCACTGAAGTCCCTGTTGGTGTAATGGTCAGGTGTCCCAATACTTTGTCCATAAAATGTACATCTTATTTTTGCATAAAAACTCTCACATTTATATTGTGGTCTCTCTTTTGTCTTATTGTAACATATTGTAAATATGTACCTGTACGTCACAGGAACTGTGAGCGCCACAGTTAGAAAAACTATTAATACGTCATGATGTTAAATCTCAGAGGGGCTGGTAGTGTCTTAGCATTTTATTAGGAGTAGAGAGGCAGAAAGGTTCAAGCGTCTTTCTGCCCTGAACCACAGTACCTGTAATGGTCCTGTGGAGATTGCATGTTGGTTTACAAGCCTTTGATCTTATAACTTTAAGGTTACTTGCAGAAGTCACAGTTTGTAAGAAAAGCGGCGGTTACGCAAGCGGCGTGATCACTGATCTCGGAGCCGACACTAACTGTGATACCGCCGAGACTTTGCTGTTCAGGGAAAAGATATTGTAGTGATGTAGTTGCTGACTCATCAAAATATCCCTCCCTTGGTCTTGGGTTGGAGTCTTGTTTGGTTGTTTTTATTTATTTACTGTTTTCTGGTCCTGGCATGCTGGTTCGAGAAATGTGATTAGCCGCAGCCTCCTGCATCATAAATAGAGACGTTGGCCATCCTATAAAACATTTGTATCAAGGTGATTGTGATTGTGTATTTCTTTTTAATGCCTCTTGTTTTGGCAGTTCTATCTATCTGTCAGTCTATCTGTCAGTCTATCTGTGAAAGTACAGCAAGTACAGCTGTACAGTGGACTATGGAAAGTCTTCCTGGATTTTTCATAATACATCCTACTACTTTCCTGAAACTAGATTGTGTTTCCCATGTGAACATGCTTTAGGTTTTTCATTCTTTCTCTTTTGTTGAGGACACACTTGCATGTACCTTCTAGTGTTCTGCTGTCATTAGATTAATAGAAAGTGGACAGATTGCCTCTAAACTGGCTCTGATCATAAACCCACTCGCCAAAGGCTCCATCATGGTACCTCATATATCTCACATATCTTATCACAAGCTCAGAGTAGAGGAATTAATGCCTTCTTGTTTGTTGCTAGTGTACAAGTGTCTTTTTTATCACTTGTGTAGTTTCATTTAGGTTCACACCTGTTTGTGTTTCTCTCGTACTTTAATGCGGGCTCGCCTGTGAACAGCGATAATGCCTCCGAATGCCTGTTTAGACAACACCTCTAGCAAATACTATCATAAAACAAGGACTCTGCTCATAAAACAAGGACTCTGCATTTATGACCTGCCGCCTGCAGCTCTTCATCATTACATAAGGCGTTTAGGAGGGTCAGTAATGGTGACAGAGACGTGCTATTTGTGGGGCTTTTATATGTTCTGCACCAAAGGTCAGCAACTCTGCTCCAGATAATCTGTTCCATTTAGTGGGTCAATGGCCCACCGACCAGTCACGTCCCACTGAACTTACTCATACATGCGTCTATAGTCACAAGTGGTAACAAACAGACAAAGTGAAATTAAAGTGTGTGCAAGCTGCTACTGCTTGGGTATAAGAGGCTGCACCAACACAAGAGGGTTAGCATCACTTTGTGCTGGCTGGATGATTCCTAACTGGGTTTGGGTAGATTCGAGTAAACGTGGCTCTACTGATTTTTCTTTCCCGAATGTGTGGCTCCTTTGGGCAGATCTTCTCTTCAAATCTTGTCTCACAATTTCTTTAGCAGCTTTTATTGTGTGGATTTGGTGGCCTGGTGGTTGGGGAGTTGCCCCTGCAATCAGAGTGTTGTGGGTTTGAATCCCAGCACTGCCAGTGGCACCACTGAGGTACCCTTGCGCTTCACTTGGTGAAAGGGTTCATTTAATTTAAGGTATTAATTACATTTTCATTTTCATTTTAATGAAATGGGTCAAATGGGTTAAATACAGAGAAAGAATTTCACACTGTGTGCTGTGGTGTGTTTATAAACCACAAATGCTCGCTTTACACCTCATCTAGTCTTATTTATATTTACATCTATGTTTCTCCCCATAATTTGTTCTATCACATGACTGATGACATAGCTGTCGCAAAAAAATTGGCTTGATTAGTTGAAGAGCATGTAGCATATTACCATGGAGCATATTACCTGGTAAAAAGTGGCTCATAGTCATGAGAGAGAAAATCCAGGGTTAGACTGAGCTCAGTCTTGTGTCGTGAGACACATCACACCACACGCTGCCGCAAACAAAAATGTTTTAAGTTGAATTGTTTTATCCCGTGCACAGAGCTAATCGTTCAATATTTTGAAAAGGAAAATGTTCTGTATGTGGCATTTGAGAATGAAGCTCATGTTTATCCGAATCCATTCATGATTAACACAATAATCTCACATTTATTTTTGTAAATGTTTCGCCTGCCTTGTGCTTTTAGGCTGCAGTATGCATTTTCTATCAATCTGGCAACCTCGCAACCTCGATCAATTGACTGTTGACATGACTTGTGAACTTACGTTAAGGTGCCACCTCTGAATATGAGGTGTATTTATCCAAATACTCATTGACCTCCTGTTTTATGAACAAGATGTGTTGCTCTTTGAGCAACATCATAGCAGTAGTGGCCATGTCTCAAATACACATACACACACTGATGTACTTTACAGCATATGGCATAGCTAAGCTCCACAGAGGTCTTATAATGATACACAATGAAAATTTCACTTAACGAATGCAATCACACACATTTCCATGTGCTTAATACAAGAGTAGAACTTTATTCCAGACACTACAGACTACCAAGAGGGCTCTAACAGGCTTTAGTATGAAGAATTTCCAAGAAAACGTGACAGAAGAGACGACCACTCTATTGGCTGCATGCATGGCTGCACTCATGTGCCAATTACCTTCCAGCTTCAACCTGAGAGAACCAGCTCGGCACAGCTAGCTTAGGAGCCCAAATGAGCCTTGTTTGTGTAAAAGCAAGCTCCAGGCATATCACTGTCCATGTCAATCCATGTATATTCAATGTTCTCAGGTTTTACTCTTTCATCTGGATCTGAGAGGGCTGAACTTTGTTCAACTTTGCTGGTGTCCCGGTGGTTAAGGAGTTGCACCTGCAATCAGAAGGTTGTGGGTTTGCATCCCAGGACTGCTGGTGGCACCACTGAGGTTCCCTTGTGCAAGATACCGTCTGCTCCCCACACACTGCGCCCCGGGTGCTGTGATCCTGGCTGACCACTATGCGTTTGGTTAATGGGTTAAATGTGTGAAATGGGTTAAATGGGTTAAATGGGTTAAATGTATTAAATACAGAGGAAGAATTTTGTGCTGTTCACGCTGTACGCTGTGGTGTGTTCACAGATGACAAATGGTCACTTCACTTCTTCTTGAAAGTTTGGAATATTCTGGATGTCCTCATTTTCAGAGAAAAGCATATTTGTGGGTAGAAGTATTTCTACACTGTTGTAGGATCTGCCATGAGGCCACGTTTTGAGAATTTATAATTACAGTGTGAAGCATCCCTGATCTCTGGTGATTCTGACTGTTAAAACTGCTCTCTTCAAAATTGTTTAGTGTTAATTGGCTATAGAGAAAAACATTGGCACTTAAATATCAAGCAAAACAATAGTTTTGTCAGATTACTTTTTGTGATGGCTATACAAACCAATTTCCAAACTGGCCATCAGCCTTAATTGTGAAACCGTGGTCTCCAGGCTGTCTGTGGTCTCCATTTTGCCTCATAGCTCTTAGCAGCTCCTCACTGGCGGAACAGACCCAGTCAGATCTGGTTCAGAAGCCAACAGCCTGTAACGTGGAGAGGTTTTGTCAGTCGGTGACGAAATGTGGGAATTCGGCTGATTCACTTACGGGAATAGCTGAGAAGAGCCAGAAGTCCGAGGCGTAGATGGTGGAAAGGACTGCATCAATACAGAAGCCAGACCAAAAACAAAAACATGATCATCAAGTCTTATTAGAGGTTTCCCAAAAGTCAATCCTTCCTTTTTTGTTCTTATAGTGGAATGGACCTCATGTTTCTGGTAGCCTTTATCTGAGACAGGGACTGGCTAATAAGATTCACCGGACTTCTTACAAACCAAACATATGTAGCTTTCATTTAAGAACTCAGGGTCAAAACACTCTGTTCATTCAAAACACATCACTTTAAAGAAGGGTTCATATTGACCTTAAGAAGATGACTTTTTTACGTTGTTCCAGCTTTGGAGATGTTTCATTTTCTTTCCACTTCAGTCCTGGTTATACTACTGTAAAGGAGGTGAATTGGAATATAATTGGGTTTTTTGGAATAGAGTTATTAAAAAAAAAAAAAAAGATTAACATTGGAATAAATTTCGTTGTTCCTTGAAAAAGTGACCGTGACAATAAAGATTTATCTTATCTTAAAAATATTTTATTATACCTTACAAAAAGGATATCTTCAAGGGTTCCTTAGTCAAAACAATGGACATGTACAGAACCATGAAAGAAATGGTTTAAATCATTCTTCTAATGTCCTTTTGTATCAGGTTCTTTAAATAACCTTTTTAAATGGTTCTGTATAGCATCGGTTTGGTTCTTCCACTGAGAACTCTATAATTCAACAGGTTAGGATGTGTTCTGTTTCTTTAGCTGTGTGATACAGCAGCCTACTGTTTCTCCTGTTAGGGTTTAGGAGAGGGAGGCTTTAAGATTTTTATTCTGAATACTTTTAATATTTGCTTTTGCAGTAATCAGTGAGGAGAGAAAAGAGGACGACACTACTGATTTTGTATAAAAGGTTTTAATATATGTTTAGCAGAAGATAAATGGGTGAATAAATAAGACATGACAGTATAAATGAGTTTAGTAATCACAGTGTATAGGGAATGAAAGAAAAGGTACAATCCGGCAATAATTCGGTTTTAAAAACAGGGAGATTAGAAATCAGCATTTGTTGTAATAAACATGTTCGGCAGTTCATTTATTCACCATGTTATGCACAAGAAATGGACCTCCCTAAAATACTGATCCCAGTTATGGCCCTGGATACATATCGCAAGATCAGTTTGACAGAGTGTCAGATTTTACAGAAAGGATTACTTCACACTACTGTGAAACTCTGAAAGTTCCAGAATATGAGTGATCAGAAATCTTTTTTTTTTTTCACCAAGACACTGATCTTGCAAATTACTGGAGTGAAAGATCATACAGACAAGGGATATTTTGGGCTGGATTTAAACCTCATTGAGAAAATGTGGTCTCTCACTATCCACAAGGTCAAAGTGAACTTTATTGCCATACAGAGAGAATAAATGGTGAAGCTCACGATCCACTGTGTACACACAGTGCAACAGACATGAGACATTGTCTTCTTAAGTAACAAAAGTTTTCCATTGCTCACCAGCAAGTTCACCCCAAAGATCTAAAGAAAAAGAAAAGTTCTACTGTATTATGACGCTTCAGTCATTACTTTAACTTTTTAAATTCATTTCTAAATTAAAAACACTACATCGCTGTTTAGCCCAACCCGATCATAGCCTACAGGTTTTCGTGCAGCCATCATGAAATACACTTTAATCAAAATACGTGCTCCGATCACGATTTAAGGCTTTTTTTTCGTGCTAGGACAGCTTCACTACCTTAAGTATTTTCATGCGCACTGCGTTCAGTCAGCAGTATCTGCGCTAACTGGTGACTCTTACGGTTATGTTACGGTTATGTTAAGGTTAGGGTTAGGTTAAGGTTAGGGTTAGGTTAAGGTAAGGAATCAACTCATTATTTATCTCCTACTGTCTGAGTAGTGAAGCGTTGTCCTAGCACGAATAAAAGCCCTAAATCATGATCGGAGCACGTATTTTGATTAAATTGAATTTCGTGATGCCTGCACGCAACCTCGTGAGACTGGGTTCGTTTTGCCCCAGAGTGAGTCCACCCAGGCACTCTGTAACTGGGAAAAGGGAACCATCTGCTGGAGTATGGGTGGAAGAGCAAGTCTGTTCTCCTTCGCCTGAACAGGAATGCCTGAATTGCCTTTAGATTAATATTTGTTCACCTTAATTAAGACAGAATATTAGTACTGTAATTATACCGCTACATGTTGCGATTGCAATGCCTTTCAGTGGCTGAACAGGCCCGTATCATCATCATCATCTACTTTGAGCTGCTACCGATTAGGGGTCTCCACATCCATAAACCTCCTACTAGACACAAGAGTCTCTCCTCAGCCTCCTTCTCCCAGATGAATGACTTTGCACTTACAAAAAACTACATAATGTGATTTTTGTTCACAGAATTTTTCTTCAGCCAGATCATGTTAAGGCGTTCCTTTTGTTTTTTCTTTAATGAAGTTGATATCCTGGAAATGTTCCTTGTTTTTAGTGTTTTTTCTTTTTTATGAGTAGCTAAACATAACCTACATAAAATGTTTTGTTCAACAACAAACAAAAGTTTTAAACTGAAGCGCTGAATGTAGAGCTATCTGGAGTTTTAATCATACTGTGGGAAATTTCACAATGTCATGATAATACCATACATCCTGATGAAAGTTAGGTAATTAACACATTTTTTAGAAAATGCCTACTTAGGAATACAATAGTGCTAAAATGGTCTTAGTCCTTTGGAACTGTGTAACGCAACATTCTAGTTTTAACCAATGGTGGACACTTTAAAAAGACACTAGTATAAATAAATAACATTAAAATTTCACATCTTTCTTCTATAGGCATGTCTTTATTAATTTGGGATCTAAATAATAAACGTTCACATGAATATTAAGGACACTGGAATAAAATTATGCTGATCATGAAGTAAACAAAAAAAAAGCTCAAAGCAGTACAAATGTCAGGACTCTGTGTTTTGCAGTGGGTTGTGGTTTGCGGGTCTCAGTGTTTCTCCAGGGCTCTGGTCAGCAGGCTGGTTAAGCGGGTGATCATCGGGCGGGGGTCGTCATTCAGGCCAGCTGTGATCATGGCGTTGTCATAAACCTGAAATATTAGGAACTCTGCATTAGTTCCGTACACTGCTGCTCAGTTGGTCTTTCTGATTCTATTAAGAAAAAAATACGCAGTGAAACATTGATAACCTGTAACTACACGCTGGAATTATAAACTGCAAAGGTGTGAGTACAAGCTATAATGAGCTGTAGAGACCCCCAGCACAAATCTTATAAGAGGCATCCTGCCACTCTGTTGGCGCACTATGTCTCTCTAAAAAGCCCCTGAAAACGCTGCAGCAGTTTGTCAGTGCATACAAAGCCACACAGTTCTCAGGGATGTTGACATGCTCCAGATTTTTACACCTGGGTCTAGTGGTTGGGGCGTTGCCCCTGCAATCAGAAGGTTATGGGTTCGAATCCCAACACCTCCTCTGAAGTACCCTTGAGCAAGGTACCATCACCACACACTGCCCCCCGGGCACCCCTTGTTGGTGGCAGCCCCCTGCTTCACGTGGTGAATGGGTTAAATGCAGAAAATAATTTCACATTGGTCACACTACGTGCTGTGGCGTGTGACTATAAAGGGCCGCTTTACTTTACATGTTGCAGTTTTATCAGGTGAGGACTGACCCCCAGATGGCCCAGCTGGGTGAGGACCGGTTTGAAAAGTTATGTAAATTCATGTAATAATAGCAGAACTACTAAGCTGTTAGAACTACTAAACCAAACTAAACTGTGTTACGCAATACTACTGACACACACACCTGACTAGAAAGCGCAATTGAGGAGTGCAAAATGACTGACCCTCACTGTTACTCTACAGGTCTCCCGCCCTGGTCCTGGAGCCCACTGCTCGGCATATTTTACTTTTACTGGTCCAACTAATCAGATATGAGCTTCAAAAGAAGCAGGGCCAGGGGGGCTCCAGGAATCGATGCTTACGGTAATGCTAACAAATACAAAAATAAATAAATAAATAAAAACAAACAAACAATTGATCACTGCGTCCTAACAATTCAAGTTCTGATTTAAGTCACACATTTGAACCACAATGTTGGGTATACCTGCTCAAGAAGCAGCTGTGCGAGGTCGTGATCCGAGTCTTTCAGAACATAAAGCTTCTTGATGAGGTCATGCCTACAGAAAAGGGAAAGAAATTCCGAATCAGAAATAAATATGCAAGAAAAAAGGGCAATTCTGCCCCCATTCCGAACTCCTGGCTCGGGCGTTCTCTCTCCCTCACCCAGTGTTGATTTCCAGGGTGGGCTGGAGGATCTGAGCTCTCTCGTCTGCACTGCGGGCGAGCTGCTGCGTGCGGAGGAAGTGCCGCGCTGCTCCCATCTCCAGCACCGTGATCATGGCTGGGTGAGTGTCCAAGCGAGGAGTCACCTGAGGAGGTAACAGGACTTCATTCATTTACTTATTATGTATCTTCAGTTAATTGAGCTTTTTATTGTTCTTGTAACTTCAAATATGAAAACAGCTTAAAAACAATGGTATTAATGTTGAGGATAATAAATTTGCACACACTTTTCCTTTACCTTAATATTAGTGACCTTCTGGCCAAGCGTGTTTCTCATCCAGGCCATTAGATCCTCAGCTTGTTGCTCAGTCAGTTTTTCGGATTCTATAATTGGTGGTAAATTCATGAATTATCCAAACATTAATAAATTAAGGTTATTAATCACAGGTACAAATGCATCATACTTACAATACAATATTCTCTCTCACTTCTGAAGTCACACATCAACCAGAACACAATGCAGATGGTTCCATCTTACCTGCCCTGCTGTCTTGAAATTTCTCCTCTTTGTAGTGGTCAACAACGATGTCCGTCTCCACAGAGATGAGCTTCTTCTTGTCAAACTCTCGGAGGTGGAGCAGAGTTAGCTCATCAAACTGCTCGTAACAGAAAAGCACCTAAAAGAAGAAAGACAAGAATTTTAAACTAAGTGACTTAGTGAGGGTTTGGTCCACAACAAGTCACCAGAGGTCTCTAGAAGGTCTCTGATGGTTGTTGGAAGGCTAAACCTTTGTCATGTCAGCTAAACACCAGAATACAGGTTCGATTCTGAGTAACTAGTACTTTGCTGATCCCAGATTTGATAAAAACTCATGTATGACTGAAGCTGGAGTCGCTGAAATCAAGCTTGTAGTGATGGAGGTCAGAATTGCCACACACTGGGTTTGGGATAATCTAACTAACGTTAGAAGGTCACATGTTTAAATGAAGACTCGTGTCTGAGAGCGCAAGCGACTGTGTTAATGTGGCGTATGCGGATGTGTAGCTGTCACTCATTGTCACTTAACCCCGTAACCGGTGCCACAAGTCTGCGCCAGCACAGCTGGGCACGATACCTTCAGCCTCGCCACCGGGGAGAAAAGACCAAGATTTCATTATTGGTCTCTCAAAAGAAGTGGCATCATGTCATCTCTAATTTACACTCTTAAAACTATTCAGCATCTCCTTGGGCCCTGTGGACGGGGGCAGTGTCATCCCAGAAGATTTAATTTACATTTACAGAATTTAGCAGTTGCTTTTATCCAAAGCGACTTCCATTCCCTATCTACAGGGGTCAGTCTCCCTGGAACAACTTGGTTTAGGGTCTTACTCAGGAACCCAGTGGTGGTATGCTAAAGGTAGGATTCAAACCCATGACCTCTTGGTCCAGACGCAAGTATCCTACCCACTAGGCCACCACCACCCCACCTTATTTCATCATAGGATGCAGTGATCAGTCAGGATAACTCTGTACTGACTGTGGGGACCCTTTCCTCCAGGGAGATCCAGACTGGACCCTGACTATGGCAGCAAAATGTTGAAACACGAGCCACTAGAAGAGTCTTTCAGACTGAAGCCCCTACCATCCATGCCCTTAAAATTCTTTTTCAGAATAATTTTAAAAAGTGAAAGTGACCATATTGTCATACGTGAACACGTCACAGCACACAGTGTTAGCACCACGAAATTCTTCCTCCACATTTAACCCATTCACCAAGTGAAGCAGCAGGCAGCCAGGAACACAGCGGCCAAGGAGCAGTGTGTGGGGACGGTACCTTACTGTAGGGTACCTCAGTGGTGCCACTACCAGTATTGGGAATTGAACCCACAACTTCCTGATTGCAGGGCAAATTCCCTAACCACTAGGCCACCAGCTGCCCCTAGGCTGTTGTAAAAAAGTAAATTTAGTCTGCCAAAAATGATCCCAAATGCCACCTGGGCCTGCCAAGTGTTTTTATACACACGTACAAAACTCTTCTATTGATATGTTTCATGAAAATGATCGTTTTACTGAAGTTTCACCCGTTTCAGTCCAGCACTGCTTCCACAGTCCCCCCAGCAGGAGACACACACTCACATGTTCAAAGCTTTTGTGTTTTCCATGCTGTCACAAGTCTCCCAAATTTCACAGTTTACGACAGGCTGATTAGTTTTAATTTAAATGTTAGACACCGGGAACACACTTAGAACTACTTGTATGCTAAAGTTAGTGGTGAGTATCAAAACATTTAATCACATTTTATTCAACAAACAATAAACTCTGACTAAGAAAACTATAACAGGCCATGGTGGCCACGATCATATAAGCTGTTCATTTTTTTAAATAGTTAAAATGGTGTCTCTTTTAGTTTAGTACAAGATTTGTAAAAAATGAAGGCATAGTATAAATTATTTGAATCATAATACAATGTTGCCTTTTCAAAGTCTGAATGTGAACCAGACCAGACACGCCCCTGAGTGCCACGGAGCTTCACCCTAAGACTCACCTCTATGTCTTTCTGCTTCATGGCCTCAAAATACGGGGAATGTTCGGCCAGATGCCGGTTTGGAGCACACAGGTAGTAGATGTTCCTTGTCCCAGCTTTCATGCGAGAAGTGTAGTCCATGAGGCTGGTCTGCTGGCCGGCCGGCAGCGAGGAGGACTCGAAGCGCAGCAGCTTGGCGATGTCTTCCTGGTGAACGGAGAGCAAAAACCCACATACTGATAAAATGAAACTAGCTCATAAGTAAAATCATCCACTGATCAGTCATAACATTAAGTGTAAAGTGTGGTGTGCTGAACACCACAGCACAGACTGAACAGCACAAAATTCTTCCTCTGTACCACATTTAACCCATGAAACCCCTTTTTAACTCATTTAACTAATTTAACCCATGAAATTCATTTAACACATTTAACCTATTAAACCCATTCACCAATGGTCAACACTTGGAACTCTTCGTCACGTCCCTCAACAACCTCTGCTGCGTGACGGGAAACCTTATCCTGCTGGAAGAGGCCACTGCCGTTAGAGAACACTGTTCCATCCAAGATTCTCAGGTGCTACAGACCCGGTCCTTCTCTGGAACACTTTTGGTAGGTACTAACCACGACGCACCGGGAACACCCCACAACATCTGCAGCCCACAAGACCTGCCACATCTAGCCACTACAATCTGTCCCTCGTCAAAGTCGCCTGCCCATGTTTCCAATATCCAGCTCATGAAGGAATTACTAACCATTCAGTAATCAAAACACACGTGTAACAACTTTTTGAATCTGGAGTTATCACTCTTTCTCTGACCTTGACATCCTGCTCAGCAGTGGTAACGATGCCTTCTCTCATGAAAAGGCCATAGTCCTCAAAAAAAGAGGCATATTTCTCAGGCTCCTTTTTGCTCTGGTCCAACAGGAAACGAATGATCCGCTGTTGAAGTACGTCACGCATTTTCCTGAAAAACAGAAAAAAAGTTTTCCAATTTATACATTTAAGGTTCTCAAAAAAAAAACAAAAAAAAAAAAAAACTTGATGGCACTTTTACCTGATGAGTGCACTTTCCTGTAGTAACTCTCTACTGAGGTTCAAAGGGATGTCCTCACTGT
Source organism: Hydrocynus forskahlii (assembly GCA_037974365.1). Lineage (NCBI taxonomy): Eukaryota > Metazoa > Chordata > Actinopteri > Characiformes > Alestidae > Hydrocynus > Hydrocynus forskahlii. The sequence continues at coordinate 4,560,976 of JBBPCX010000028.1, read as the reverse complement.
CAACCACACCTACACACACACACACACACACACAGCATTTGTAACAATGTAATACTGACATTCACTGTAATGTTGGGTTTAGTGTTGCAGAGGGTCTCTGTGTACACATATGCAGAGAGACACTCAGTTCTTGTTTAGAGCTTTGAGAGGGAAAAAAAGAGCAAGGCGAAACAGAGCCGACCTCGTAAGAAGCGCAGCCACTTGGGCAGGATATCTGTGGCCTTGGTCTGGATGAGAACCTTCCTGCTGTACAGCGCCACGCTGGAACCCATCTCCCTACTCACATCAAACATGGACGGCTTCTACACACACACACACACACACACACACACACAATCAGATAATTGAGAATTCACTGCTGTGTTTATGTTGAAATATTAGGGTGGTGTTCCTATGCCTCACAGTCTCTGGAACATAGAAGATGCTCCGGATGTTCAGTGGAGCATCAGCACGATAGTGAAGAACATAGCGAGGTTTGTCGTAGGCCTGAGCCACGTAGCGATAAAACTCTTCATGCTGCCACTCGCTGATCTCTTTGGGTTCCATCATCCAGAGTGCCTAGAGAAAATTAAAGAATGGTGTTAAGGCAGCAAACTGCAATGTTAATTCAGTGGGTTTACCTCACACTGATCAGATTTCCATGTCTTTTGAGATACTATCTGCAAATCACATTATTTTCCACCTGAATATGGTCATAAATGGTTTAGAATATGTATCTTCAAACAACTGTTCTAAAAATGTTCACCGTTTTCTAAAACTTTTATAGCTCAGAGTAAGTAGCTGCTTCCTAAACCACATCTTAACATGCCATCTTAAAGAGCTGGATGCTGTTTTGAAACAATGTCCTAAAATAATTATATAATAATTATGTAATAAAATAATTATGACCATAATTCAGCTTGTCAGAGGAAAGAACTGTTCATGTGATCCCAGGAACACGATGCCCACAGTAAAATACGGAGGTGAAAGCATCATGATATTGATCTGCAGAGCCACTTACCTGTAGAGTGTTGAGTCGTCGACCATTCAGGTAGATGGGGAAACTGACAAAGTTGCTGTACTTTGTGACTATCTCTGCAGAAAACAATGTCATGAGGAGAAAAATGAGTGTGAGCTATAAGCAGCTCCCAATCATTCACTAGTGTTTTGTAGTGTTTTGCTTACAAACCGACCTTTAATGTGGTCCTCAGAGGAAAACTCTTTACATTCTTGCTTCAGATGTATCACAATCTTAGTGCCTTGCTTCACCCCACTGGCCTCTGCAATCTCAAATTTCCCAGAGCTGTGGAAACACAGAACTGTGAACAGGAAATCTGTACCTACCCTGGACAGACAGACCACAGTCTATACAGTCCATTACATCTGTCGTATCAATCTTTTCAAGTTTATTTGCCTGAAATTAAATGTTATTGTTTGCTGTGTCTCACTCAGTCTACATAATTCCACAGTTTCTTACCCATCCGAGGACCATTTGTACCCAGGAACATGAGGGTCTGCGCTCTGAGAATAGACTTCCACTTTGTCCGCCACCATGAATGCAGAATAGAAGCCAACACCGAACTGCCCGATAATGGAGCTGCTCGCTTCACCTTTGGTCTCAAGAGCATCCAGAAAGGCCTTCAGATCAGAGAAATCAGATCAGCCATGACAGGACATCTCACTCTGATGTGAAATGCTTTAGGACAATCAAGTGTGGAACATGGAGGTAAAAGAGACCGACCTTCGAGCCGGACTGAGCAATGGTACCCAGGTTGTTGATTAGATCCTCCTGATTCATCCCAATGCCTGTGTCCTAGACAAGATGAGGAAACATTTGCAAGGTCACAGAAATGTCAAACATTTTCAGAATCTCTTTTGTGCTTGGAAAGGAAATTCTCGACTGCAGGCAATATGGTCAGCACAGGAAGGCTATACAGGAGTCCAAGAAATTCCATCTGTTACAGATGGACGTTACAGCTTCAAAATACCTGAATGGTCAGAGTGCCTTTAGCGGCATCAGTCTGGAGGTGAATTTCCAGCGGTGCGCTCTCTCCTGCTCCGAGATTTGCAATCTGCATGTGCCGTAATTTCTCCAGGGCATCGCTTCCATTAGAAATCAGCTCCCTGATGAATACCTGCAACCAAGCATCCAAAAAAAATCCTAAAAATCCTACAAAAATTTGAAGACGTCTTTCAAACAGATCAAGCCCCAAGTCTTAAAAATGAGTCCCTTCTTAATACGAAATGTTGCCATTGGTTACACAGGATTACTAAAAAGATCCCCCTCGTGCCATGCCTGTATTGACTGATTGTTTTCAGGTTCGAAGGAAGGGACTGCATCACATTCACTAAAACAAACAACTTGTGAAACAGCAACTCGTTTGACTAAAATTCAGAGAGTGTCCAGTATTCTAAAGAGTCTTTTGATAACGGTATCAGGCATGTTTCATGTCCCAGTGTGCCAAATGACCAAATACCAGCACATCTGCACTTCTATGTGTCACAGGCTCCCACAGCAACGTTAGCTTGTGAAGAATGAACTCCTGGTTTAATGAATGACTGGATCCTGGGAACTACCAAACTGTGCTGGACACCAGCCCTGCAGGACTGGAGTTTGGGATTCCCGGTTTAAAGGATGGAAGCTGATCAGAGAAACGGCGTGGGGTTATGGAATATGGACCATAATCTGAGGTACAATGTGTTATAAGTACTGAAGTTATAATGCTGTGTGTAGAGTGACACTTCTATGTGTAAAGCACTAAATGAAATAAGACAATAACACCAGGCGTCTTACCAGGACAGTGAGGAAACCAGCAGTGAGCGCAGTAAATATTAAAGCATTTAACAATACAAAATTGTACAGGCTGTAAGGGGTCAGAAACATTCGTTGACTAATTTGCATGTCATGTGTTATTAATCATTAAAAGCAACACATTTTTAATTCAAAACGGGGTCTAATTTCTCTTTAATGATCTAACTGGTCAGGTTAAAATAGAGCCAGCTGTTTTTAAAGCATTTAATAAGCTGCTTTACAGCAAAATTTAGAAAGACAGGGACAACATATTTAATATATAACATATCTGAGCTAAATCAGGGGTTCCAACTCCCAGTCCTGGTAACCCCTTCCTCTGCACATTTTTTGTACATAAATCCAAAGAAATGGGCAGATCTGCACCAGCTCTGCATCAGAGATGAGAAGTGACGTGTTGTTTTGGAATTCCTCCAACACTGCAAATGTTTGGACACAGGGAAATAATGGAGTGGAATCAGTGGTGGCTTTAGGAACAGTGTGTCAAAGTGGTAATCACACACCCTTTCACAAACTGTGATCACGAGACTCATCAACAAACTGGAAAAGGTTAATTTAGCAATTTTTCATGCAGCAATAATACTGCAGTCTGTCCTTTTCTCACTGTATCCGTCACGCCCACAGCAGGTTACAGATTTAAGTGAGTTGTGATGTTTTTATCATTTAGTCATATGGAAAAATATGGACTTCACATTTGACCTACGTAAAGTAAATGTTATGGAAAGGTTGCTGTACTAAACTTGTAGGCCTATTCGCTATTCCAATTGGGTCGTGTCTTTTTGAATAATGCAATAAAAAATGATTAAACTCCATGATTTGGCCGTCATTGGAGTTACAGGCTAAAGTGTAGTGTGCGGGTCAGGCTCAGGTCACTGATGAACAATATTTTTGCGGAGCTGAATGAATAGGCATGTGCACACTAACAGTAGCAGTGCACACTTTATAAGTCACTGCTGAGATGCATTATATGGCCAGAGGTTTGTGGACACCCCCTCTATTTACTGAGTTAAGTGTTTCAGCCACACACATTGCTATCAGGTGTATGTCTGTAATTTGTTTTAGGGTTATTGTGTGCGAAAAATCTTTTTTTTGTTATAAAACATTTTTTCTTACCTCCTTCTCCGAGTACAGAGATCTGGCAACAATGTCCAGTAACTTTTTTGTCTCTGCCTGAAACTCATGCTGGGAGAAGGACCCTTAAGACAGAAAAACAAAAGGAAAGTTGTAAATGCATTTGTTTCTGGAAATTACACACCTTTGCTGTAAAATACTGGAGTGAGGCAGCACTACTTCAGGGCAGTCACAAGAACGCAATAAAAATCGATTACTCAATAAAAAAACTGTAATAAAAATGTTATTTCTTGAGCTGCCAGGTGGCACAAATGTAAGCATCGACCCCAAGCATCGATACCTGGTGGTGAAGAAAATGGCATGAGGATGCAATACAGGAATATCTACCCGGCAAAGGTCAAATAAAGGTCCGGGTGAGGTTCTGCTGGGAAACCACGGGTCCGGATATTCATGTGGATGCTGCTTTAACATCGCAGTAGACCAAGAAATAGCCCATCATCGCAGCAGTAATACTTTATGCCAGTGTCGATAACGCACCCAGCCACCCCGCCAAAACTGACAAAGCTGTTCAAGGTGTCCACTCCCCGGATCACTCTCTGAACAAGCATCTGTGGGCTGTGCTGGATAAACTACTCTCTACTAAGACCCACCTTCCAACTAATAGGACTTACAGGTCTTGTGGAGTCCATGCCTCGACTGGTCAGAGCTGGTCTGGCAGCACAGAGGGGACAGGCACAATACTGGACAGGGGCTTTTAATCTTATGGCTGATTGGTTAATTATATATTCCAACTAGTAAAATGTAAAGTGTCCATTTATCATCCATGAACACAGCACACAGTACACAGTGAACAGCACAAAACTATTCCTCTGTATTTAACCCATTTAACCCATTCACCAAGTGAAGCAGAGGGCAGCCAGGAACACAGCGCCCAGGGAGCAGTGTGTGGGGGACGATACTTTGCTCAAGGGTACCTCAGTGGTGCCACTAGCAGTCCTGAGATTCCAACCCACAACCTTCCGATAATAGGGGCAAATCCCTAACCACCAGGACACCAGCTGCCCCTGATTAGGCAAAAACTTGTTTACTTCATTTCAGTGCCACTTTATTTTTACAGAAGTCAGCTCCCTGTGGTAGTAAACTTTCCCTTGGTGTAGAACAAGACTACCTCAGTTTGCTGTTAAATACTCACAAGTTCTCTCACCTGTCATTTTAAAATCACATAAAAATTTTCATTTTTTTCCCCCTTCTATTGTATTTTACATTGCTACCAATATAAATTACTAACTCGCAACCCTAATTAGGATTAAGCGGTTACAGAAAATGGATGGATGGATGGATAAATTGCTTATAAATTGCTCCTCACTTATCCTTTATCAATTGATATCTGCTTACATTATGTGGACATAGTCCATTATATGCACCAGTACAGGTTTATCAGCACAGGTATTCTTTCCACTACAGTACCCTACACATGGAAGATCCCTGTTCTTCTAAGTACTTCTCTTACAATATCTGTGCAGAGTGATGTGGCATATGCCATACGATTTTGCCATACAATTCAGTGCCACTTTATCTTTACAGAAGTCAGCTTCCAGTGGTATTAAAGACACTATAGTAAACTTTTCCTTGGTGTAGAACAAGACTGCCTCAGTTTGCTGTTAAATCCTCGTTTTTGAGGATATGGATCGTTGTGCCAGCTGTGTAAAATAGGTTTTAAAAGAAGAGATGTGGAACTGATGCGTACCTTCAATTTTCTCATCGTCACTGATGATATTGTGGAGGGGGTCTTCTGCTGTTTCTGCTTGAGAGCTGTAGAAACGGAAGGTCAGACTCAGATCACGGTGCCTGGGGGACCAGAGTCTAGGACTTGTGTGATACTGCTGCTGCTGCTTTGTATAGACTGTAGAGGAAACAAGTGGTCAATGTGTTACACTGCACTGCAAGGAGCAAAGAATTCTTCACCGGCATCATGACAGGACCCGAGTTTGGGCAGCCTACAGGTGTATCTCATAATTCTGACGTGTTTTTGTCCCTCCATCTTCAGGCCTGTGAGCAGAAACCTCCTGATTTCCAGAGTAATAACAGTTTCCAACTCTCAGCAATGCAGAGATGAAACCTGACCGATCTGGTACACTGTGCCACGCCATGCCAAGCAGAGAACTGCAACTTTGAGACGTGGCTATCTGCACCACGGTATATATCTTATATACATACATCTGTACAATAAAGTGCACATTCAGTAAGCGCACCAGGGTCATTATCCACACTTGACTTCCAGTGAAAGGTGTTTGACTGGTGGATTAATCCTAGCACAGCAACACCAACACAGACGGAGCACATTCTCTAACTGTACAGTGTTTCAGGTGAGAGGAAAATGAATGTAATTAATAACTACTCCAACAGCCTTTACTATTCTAAAAAGCTTTGATTTCCTGTTGAAAGTGTTCCAGCCACACAGCCCAGTTACAGGAACACTTCTATTTGAAGTCAGGAGCATAAGAATATTTTGATTAGTGGGTTTGTTTACATTTGCATCATTTATCAGACGCTTTCCATTCCCTAACTACAGGGGAGAGTCTCCCTGGAACAACTTGGGGTTAAGGGTCTTGTTCAGGAACCCAGTGGTATGCTGAAAGTAGGAAATCGAACCCATGACATCTTGGTCCAGAGGCAAGTATCTTACTCACTAGGCCACCACTACCCTTTATTAATGTTTATAATGATTCTAGGCAGGTAAACACTGAGACTTGTGAACTGATGATGGGTCTCTGAGCAGGGAGACTCTGACTGCCCTCCAGAATAGCACCAGCTCTCCCTGAAGAGAAATAAACCGGAATATTAAATGAACGGATATTTTTTTAAACCCAGTGCTGCTGCACAGTGGTATTAAGATGCAGCCCCTCAGGGGTTCAGTCGCTGGTGTCCTGCCGGGTCTGACTGGTGTGTGTCTGAACAGTCTGAACTGGAGATTAGTTTAAAGTAAAGAGCTCCTGACCTGCCGCGGCGGCCCGGCCCGCTGGCCCCCGGGCCGGGAGGGGTCTGCAAGGGCAGGAGAGGGAGATCCTCCGCAGGGTGAAGAACCTCTGAGCCATTTCTCTCTCCTTACTGACCAACCTGATCAGAGTCGCGTGGCCCACAGACAGCAGGGGAAGGACACGCGGCGCCTCCTGATGACGTCACCGAACGACATTATTAAATACCCTGAATTTGTCCTTCAGCGTTTCCGTAATAAAACACAAAATACACAAACTAGACTGTAGTTTGATTTATTTAAACATCTGCTGACTTTACAAACCAAGCAGTGCATATTTTGTGTATACTGAAGAAAACATTAGAGCTTATTGTACACCAGGATTTTTCATTTTTCACTTCAGGTCTCGACCGGACACAGGGCTTCACTGCAGGAGGGGACCATTCAGTTTAACATCAGGCAACCTGGCAGAGAGGAAAGTTCATCATTTAGGAATAATACAGTCATAATATTTACAATTTATGAATCTAGCTCCATTATTTTGATGTAGTTGATTTCAAAATGGCTGGTAGGACTGAATCTCTGGGTGTCTGTCTGTCCCCCTCCCCTCTCCGGTCTGGAGGGTCTGCAGGCTGTAGGAAGGTGTGGACAGAGAGGACGTCAGGTTCAGGGCTTTGTGCAGGAACTCCCAGAGGCCTCGGCTGTGGAGGATCGTGTTGTAATATTAAAGTAATTGTTTTGTCATTAACATAATTTGACAGTTTAGTTTAGTCAGTGGTACTAATTCTTATTAGGTGCCAAATCATTTTTAAAGCGAAATATCTTATGTGCAATAGTCATTCCATGTGAAATATCACTACCGTCAATATTACTGATCTACTGATCAGTAGTACAGCAATAACTCATAACCACTATTAGTGTTACTTGTAAATCACTAAGTTTTTTTAATCTGTAGGATTAATACTCCAGCATTTGTGTTTATAGTATAGTACTGAGTATTTCTGAGTTTTTATTGGATTTATTCAAACGTTATATTTTATATTATTCTTTTCTCTGTGCAGTCGTAACACAAACAATTTCATTTGGGATCAGTAAAGTTTTCTGGTTCTGGTTTTGAAGGACCGCAGTGGGGGGGTTTGACTGTACACTAGTGACACACTTTGGAGGAAGAGGAGCATTAAGCCATGTGAGCATGGTAGCGATATAATCATACATTTTATGAAACTCAGAGACTTGACAATCAAATTATAAAGGCGTTACAGAAACTTACTTTTTGTGAGAAATAATGTATACGTTGTAATGCCATATTTTGCAACTATTTTGCAACTGTTGAAAGTTGAACAGAGACGAATAAAGCAGATCTTTGTGATTTAATGAGCATTCCGTTACATTGCCAAAAGTATTGGGACACCCCTCCAAATCTGGCAATTCTTCAGACGAACTATCGTAAACGAACGGTACAAAGTTGTTTGACATCAGTCTTTGAGTTAGGGCTCTATTTTCTTTTACATTTTCCCTGGAGTACACTTATATTTATGGTGGTTTATTTACCATTTTACAAACTCGCATCTTTATTATAGAACTGATCAGGCAGATTTTGTTACTATATATTTAAGACTGATGTATGTAACCTCCGTTCTGACTGCCTGTCTTGTATTGGGCCCATTTCTAAGCGCAGATGAAACCAAAGTGCTCCTCACTTCAGTGTGAATGGGATGAACACAAGCGCGTAAATGCTTTGGTCCTTACAAAATTAAATCGGGCAATTCAAAATGGACTGCTGCAGCTTAATTTATGTATGGAAACTCACGTTTCAAAACTTTCAGTGTTAAAGATATTTGACTTTCCTTTTAACATTTTACAACCTATAAAACTGAAAAACTGATTTAAAGCATAACTATGTTGTTGCATTTATTTATGAAATATGAAGTATGAAATTAGCTCTTTCAACCAGTCTACACAATGAACTTTTTTATTATATACAGTCTGATATCAACCTGCATGATTTACATACAAAAACCTTGCTTCATTCAAGTTTTATGCAGGAGGGAAGAAAATGACAGAAAATGACAGAATTCTTTACACTTCCCCAGCTCTCCTAAATAAAGAGATGGAGCAAAGAAAGCCAAGCAACATTTTTCTAAACGTTGAAATATACCTACAGGACAAAGACCAATAAATTATGCATTAGGGCATCTTAAAAAAAGAAAAGAACATTTACCACATCTTCATTCTGTACAAATGAATGTCAAGTCTCCTATACAGACAGTCTGAGAGAAAACTGAATGTCCTCTTCCAGCCTGGTTTGTATCAGACAGGAATAAAATCTTACAATAATGATACAGTCTCTAAAACAACAAAAATTCATACAAAAACATATAAAATGAAAATCTTCAGTTATAAATCATTTTGCCTTAAATTTTCATTATAAAGCCCACGCCTGAAAATAAAAACAAGTGATTGATGATGATGATGATAATAATAATAATAATAATAATAACAATAATTATAATTAAGACTATTCTTTCCTTGCTGGCCTAACTCAGATGGGACAAAAGAGGAAAAATCTGTTTCTGTGAACCACTCAGAAAGAGCAGTCCATGACATTTCACGTAAACCATTCACATCCTTTCATCAAAAACATCTGCACAATTAATTATGAGAAAATAACATGTTATAGAGCATTTTCTCAATGCTACAATCCCTCCACAAACTTCTCTAATGTGTCTCCTGTTGTGTTCTTACATTCAACTCTGCGGTTTGGATTGTTAAGCTGTGGAAGCATGGCACTCTGTTCCGGGGTACACATCCTGGTCTGTTCCATGGCACCTGGCATGGGTCCAGCCAGACCGGGACGGGCTGAGCTGGAGTGGAAGGATGTATGCTGTGGAGAGGGCTGGAGCTGCATGCGTGGCGATGAACTGGAATGTGGAGGCTGCTGGGACGGGGGACGGGGGGACTGCACTGGTATGGGTGATCTTACGTGATTACTCATTGGGTTGACCCTGGACTGGCCCGGTAAGTGGGAGCCTGGTTGCTGGAGCATATGGGGCTGAGGGCTCATTGAAGTGGCCTGTGGTGGTGATCCCATCTGCTGCTTCAGCATCTGCGGTGGTAACTGCTGCTGCAGGATACGCTGCTGCATCAGGTTTGGAGATGTGTCCACGCCCAGGCTAGGTTGGCTCATCTGAGCCATGACTGGCATCTGGCTCATGGGTGCACTGCCTCCCTGCATCAACATTTGCTGCTGCATGCGGATCTGAGAGTAGCTGGTTGCACTTTGAGTTGAGGGAAACCTCTCTTGCCCAGAAGTTATGGCTGCCTGCTGTTGCAGCTGTTGCTGCTGTTGCAGCTGTTGCTGCTGTTGCAGCTGTTGCTGCTGTTGCTGCTGTTGCAGCTGTTGCTGCTGTTGCTGCTGTTGCATCTGATGCAGATGGAGCTGTCTGCGATAAAGCTGTTGGTTCCCGTTGTGAGACGCATTCACAAGTTGGCCCTGTGACCCGAGAGTTGCCATGCCTTGCGCTGAAGCTTGCTGTGGTGGCATACCAGACCTCGGGGCTGGGCTGGTTGGCATCGCAGCCATATTCTGAATTCCCGGCTGACTGCCAAGCATGGTTTGTGGGTTCTGTGGGTTCTGCGACTGCTGGGCCTGGCTGGCCTGGTATTTGGCTGTTCGTTGTTTGATGAATGCAGCCATGAGGTGTGGATTGGACTTAAGGATGCTGAGGACCCGTTGCTGCTGCTGGAGGGCTCCTGGTGCAAGGCTGCTGCGTATCGCTCTCGGGGGCATGCCTACTTGCTGTGTAGCTTGTGGTAACACTGGCTGTGGAGACATGACGCCTTGTGTGGGTCGGGGCTGCTGCTGCTGCATCATGGCCCGCTGTAGCTGAGCCTGTTGAGGTGTTGGAGCAACCTGAGACTGTTGAGCCATGGCAGCCTGCTGGGTTTGCACATGCTGAGGCGGAGGGGTCTGGGGGTTCTGCATAGGGCCTTGTAGCCCAGGACCCCAGGGGCCAGACTGCATACTTTGTATTGCCTGAGGACCCTGGGGCCCCATCGCTTGCATGGGCACCATCATTCGGGGCTGGTTCATAGGCATACCATTCAGACTGACTCGTAACTCTGGCTGCTGTTGCTGCTGCTTGACTTTCGCAGCCATCTCTATCTGCCGTGCCAAAGCAGCCAGTGAGGACTGCTGCTGCAGCGCTGGGGCTTGGTGCTGCTGTTGTGGAGACTGCTGCTGGTGAAGGGGGGATGACTGAGGGCCTGGCTTGCCCTCTGAGCCTGGCGTGGGTGGTTGGCTGCAGCGGCCATTGCTGGGGAAGCCTCGTGTCATGACAGGCATATTAAGGGGCTGGGCTTGCGGCTGGCTGGGTAATGGCTGAGGGGTCTGTGGCGTATTTGGCTGCTGTGCCTGAGAGTTGGGTGTACCTGGAGCACCTGAGTTGGGTGAGGGCAGAGGCTGTGGCATGGCCCGACCCTGCATGAGCGCCATACGCCGCCTCATCATCTGGGCCTGTTGCAACCTTTGCTGGAGCTGCTGCTGCCGCAGCTTGTGCTTGATGTTGAGACAGAAGGGGACAGGGCACTTGTTCTCTAGACAGTGCTTGGCATGGTAGCAGCAAAGGGCAATGAGCTGTTTGCAGACAGGGCAGCCACCATTGGTCTTGCGCTTGCAGCCCTTGGTGTGCTGCACCACCCGCTTCATCTTTTGGCAGGACGGCAGGGAGCAGTTGGCATTACGGCACTGGCAAGCGTGCACCAGGGACTGGATGCAGCGCTGGATGCTCAGGCGGCGGCTCTCCTGTGGACTCTTGGATGACTCGCTGTTCTGGCTGCTGCTGTCATCATCAAGGCCTAGGCCCCATTTCACCATCTGGTGCTCATGGCCCTTAGCATTGTAGCAAATAATGCAAAGGTCAAAGTCCTACATGAAACAAAAGAAAAACAATTAAACTTTCATTATACAGCATATTACAAGCAAGAGAATATTCTGTTGCCATTTCCAGCTCCCAAGCATGAAATCCAGTTCTAACCCAGACACGAATCCGCATATGAGAAGACTGACCTCGCAAACAGTGCAGTGCCAGCGTGTCTCGACATGGTGCCTGCACTCATTACAGGTGTACACAAAGCGGTCTTGGCTTTGGTTATGCAGCTCCACCAGCATGCACATGGTGCTCCACTTGCAGCGCCGCAGGGAGCTGAACTCCCAGTGTTTGTCTCGAGCCAGCGTCAGGAAGGCATCACGGCCGTCCATCAGGTCACAAGTCAGTAGGGGGTCAGGGTCCATGATTGGGGGCAGAGTATTCATTACAGCATGCAGGTGTATTACAAAGAACACCTGGATTGAGAGGAAGTTGGTATGAATAAAGTCAATGGTGCACCAAAATAAAAATCCTTGGCTGAAACTGGGCTTTGTAAAATTTGTGATATTTTCATCATTTCAAACCCAGCTGCCCTGTAATTTTCAATGTTTTTATTATAAGTACATTATTAGTTATATCTTAATAAGAATATAGGTCTGTCGCAAATATCGCTGAAAGCTGAATTAACTTTGACACAAAATACATCAATTTAAAGAAAAATATAATGGTTTATCTTTGTCCTCGAGTATTTCTTTCCATTCCATCACACAAACCTGTTTAGCCATAAAAATACTGTAGTTTTAGATTAAATAATGTGATGAAAAGCAAGTGATATCAGTAATAAGTCTTTCATGGGTGCTATGGTTAAAAGCCTGTAAATTTTGTGTTTATTCAACATGTTTGTTGCTTTTTGGTGGGTAAAATTTCAGTGCAGTTCAGGAAATCAGTAAATATTTCAAAAGCAGTGTGGGACCCACCTCCTTGTGCTTCTCCATAGTTGCATAGAGTTTCTGGGACAGGTCATTTGCTCCATTTGGCATCCCAGGTTTCTTCTTGTTTCCTCGGTTTAAATTGGTTTTGTTTTTGTTGGTCTTCTTGTTATTTTTCTTTTTCCCATTCTTGCTGTCAGCTTGGGTCCCCTGCAGAAAGAGGAATTATTTCTTTTTCCCTTTCTTTTTTTTTATATTACTCATTTTTTATACCCAACCTCAATGAATCTTACCTCTGCTGCTTCAGAGGAGGCTGTGCTCTCCTCTTTCTTCCTCTCCTCCTCCTCCTGCTCCAGCTCCTTGATGCTCTCCTCGAGGACATTAGGCCAGAAGTCCCCCTCAAAGTAAGGCAGCTCGCAGGCACTCGCCATCCGATCCTCCGTAGCTTGCTTAAATATGTCCTGTAACAAAGAGCATGTCATGGTTTTAAGAAACATCTACTGATGCCAGACCTTTGGGAACTCCAGCAGGATATCAGAGACAGAGAACTGAAATCCTTCAGAGTCAGAAACTTACTTTGTAGTCGTGAATGATCCTTTCTGCAAAGGCTTTGTCTAGCATTTTGCGATACCACTCCTGAAGTCTCTTGGGTTTAGGGATCTTCTGATCCGGAGGGTGACAGTGGAAGATATAATCATCTCCTTCACTTGGTGGGCAGGCCCAGATGTGCCCCGTCACATAACTACACACAGGAAAATCACTTTTATTTAACAGAAATTACACAAAGCTGTTACTTTGGACAGGGTTCACAAACAAGTAAAAACTTGCCCAAGTTTCTTGGTATACTCCAGATATCCAATCAAGATTTCATGGTAGACACCAGTTCTAAGCATTCGAGGCCTGAAGAAATGAATACTGTCAAGGTATGAGATGTATACTCTCCTGAAAAAGAGGGAAAGTCCAATGAAAGAGAGAAATGAGCTACCTGTTCATTAAACTGACAAACAAAATGCCATAATATTAATAAAAACAACAAAAAGTCACAAACTGCAATCTGCGGGTCCACGTCTGTATAAACTTTTGTTTTGAATTCTACCAGTGACCGGCCACATGCATCTAAGTAGTGGGAGGAACTGCTACCTACTGACTACTACCTACTAGTCTCTCTGACTTACAGTTTGGTCTGGCGGATTCGTCAGAATAAAAAAATAATAATAATGCAAAGTAAAAGGCTAAAAATTCCAAGTCCTACTCACTGTGTGGCTGGAACCGGATAATAATAAGAACAATAATAATAAGAACAATAAGAACAACAATAAAGTTGTCCAGTTATCCCCGCCAGTAGTTGTGGGTCCTTACCTGGTGTTGGGGAAGGGACAGTCAGATCCATATTCTTGGACATGCATGCCAAAGAAACACACATCAACTCCGTCTATGTCTTCAAAGGCAAAAAGAGCTTTGGTTCGGTACGGAAAGCTTTCCGTCATCTCCCCTGAGTCAACAAACCTACAGAGGCAACATCAAGTTACAGAACTCCAATCAATTGGAATGATTCAAGGATAAGAGCAGAAAGTCTGGATGTGATTATAAACCATGGGAGAACAGATCAGTGTTCAGAACCGTGCACCGAGACCATGTCATCACGGTTAGCCGTGTATCAGTTACCTAGATTTCATTCCAGGTTTCACTTCCGCTGTTTTGTCTGAGCTGGCCACCACGCGGACGAACACCTCGCCAGCCTCCGGGTGGTTTTGCCTCTTCAGGTACTTATTAACACGGTCTTCTATGTACGTGCCAAGTCTCGTAGTCAGTAATCCTAGAAATGGAAGAACATGTTCAAATATGCAGCGATCGTTCATTGTATGCCAAGACACAAGGGGACAATGGGGTGGTAGTGGCCTAGTGGGTAAAACACTCCTCTGTGAACCCGATGACTACAAGGTTGCAGGTTCAAACCTTCAGCAAGACTCTTAACCTTCAGTGTCACCATGGGGACTGTCCCTGTAACTAATGACTGTAAGACTGTCCCTGTAACTAACGACTGTAAGACTGTCCCTGTAACTAACGACTGTAAGACTGT
>JBBPCX010000028.1:4513879-4532128 GCA_037974365.1 Hydrocynus forskahlii | reverse complement strand
GGAGCACAAACAAAGAATGAAGGAATAAATAAAAGTTCTAAAAGCTTTTACCTGGTGTGGCGAGGGCCAGCAGGGAGACAAAGCAGAAGACTGAGACTATGCCCTTCATGTTGACTGCCAGGAGAACTCTGCAAGCCTCGGTGACTATATATACCCTCCACAGAAGGTCAAGGGGCACGCGGCAGAGAGGCTGGCCATCCAGAGGGGCCTGCTGGGCGTGAGTGTGCTTGGGGGTTGGTGTTCACAGGCGTCAGAGCGGGACGGCATGCCACCGAGGACTCTACGCACCGGAGCAGCTGACCGATTCTTTTAGCCACTGTGTGACGCCTGTGATGCCGAGTCAAAGGTGTACGGCTTCCTGCAGCCCAGTTTTAGAAAGCAGCCGTGCCGCTTCTGTCGGCCTGAAAACACTGACCAGAAGCGAGTAACAGCATTTTAATTACATTGATGAGAAGAAAAGATGAGCCAACCACACAGATTTGTCAACCTCGTCTTTTATCATGGCCATACTGAACTAACATATGTACTACTGGGTTCGATCACCCTATAGTTTTTAGTGGCTTGGCACAAGACATGAAACATCTCACTGATGACTGAGACGGACTCACTGTCACCCTGGACCAGTGCACATGTAACTCTACACCAAATTAAAGAACTCTTGTCTGTTCAGTCAACGCAGGCACAAGTGAGATGCTGAATGAGTGTCTAGTGTTTTAGTGCATTTTTCGGAGGTAAAAGGACTTGTTGTGTGAACTGCAAAGCCAGCGAATGGGGTTCATTTTAGCCCTGTAAAATGAACCCCATCTTTAATAAATGTTCTTTTACCTTATTCCGCCGACAAGACAGTGGCTCATCTCCAAGAAAACTGGATCGCTGTAGCGATGTTTCCTCTTGGAGCAGGTTAAGTGAAGTCTAGTTCTAGACACAAAAATCCTGCCTCTTACTCCATCTTAGGTCAAAAATGGCTCAGTGTGAAACACAGGAGTGTTTATAGGAGCAAACTGAATCCCCTCACATTGCCTGATATATAATTTTTAATCAGGGATAATCAAGAAGGAAGTGACTCATTAAGCTACGAAACGCAATGCACTTAAAATGTGCTTAACTCTACCTTAATTTTTCCCTGAAACTACGCCAAGTCCCTTCATTTGAATGAAGTGGCCGGTAATTTGTGAAACCGACCTCTTAATTTTACCTTCAAATTATATTTAAGGCATGAGTGTGAAGCCCTGTCATCTTAAATTGAAGGCATTAATTCAGGAGGTTCTATTATTTAAGGGTCAAATTCAGTAGTTTAACTCCTTAATCAGCCTTAATCTGTGCACGTTTCCCCTTACTTTTCCTTCATTTCCTGTATGCGCTTTGTAGTTTATGCCTCACAAGAAAATTATGTCATGATGCATAGACTCTTAGCCTTGTAAAATGAACCCCATCCTTAATAAACATGTTTATGACGCAGGTACTCAGTGCAGTTACATAATCTATAATAAAGCTGAGTGAATAAATAATATTAGTCATGCTTAGAGTGACTGGACTAAATGCAGGGGTTGAAATAGCCAAAAATGTACTAGGGAACACACAACAAAACCAATGTCATTGTTGCAATTTTACAACCTGCAAATACACAGAATGCTGGAATTCTGCTGAGCTCTGGTTACTCAGGGTTGCCATGGGCCACGGATGTGCACAGACTACAGAATTTTATATCATTTTACATGCTATAAGGGTGAGACATCCTCCTTCTCTGGATGCTAAATGATAGAGCCATTTTCTGCCTCTGGACTGTCAAACCCTGGCGTGGCAGGGTGTGGGTTGTGGGGGATGATGGGTTGGGTGGGGGTTCTAAATGGTTCTAAAATATCCAGTTTTGTCTGTTGCCATCACTCTCTTGTTGGTTTACTTCCACGGCATGACCCTGCCTCTTTTTCTGCCCTGACTTTGTTCTGTACAAAATTCTATGCACGTGAATGTTGCCGTTTGAACCAGCTGCTTCCGTCATGTACTGAATGGTTTGACAGGTGTAGTTTTCATAAAAGGTTATATTCCTGCTAACATATTTTTAGGAATGACTTCTTCCAGTGACTGCTGGGGTGAAGACGCAGGCTGTGTCCAGGTTTAGCTGAAAAAGGCAGTGTTTTCTTGTTCACAATTTCTTTTCCACCCAGCATAAAAAAGGTGACAAGTTGTCACAAGACACGCATTTGTTCAGTCACACATGGTCTGCAGGCACAGCTCGCGTCCGGAGCACTGAGTAATGTTTCCCCTGAGTAATACTGTCAGGTTACAATGTGACTCCAGTCTCCTCCTCTTCCTGTGCAGGGTTTGGATGGCCAGCTGCTCGGGACGGGACTTTTCCAAACCGGCCCCGTCCACATCTCCTTCATCAGGAGTACCTCTCATTCCTTATCCTGAGATCCTCCAGAGACCTGAGGGTCCGAGGCCATAGCTTGTCTTGGGCTGATGAAGTCATGGAGTCCTAGCTGATTTAAGATCTTTCCATCTCTTTAAGATCTTTCCCCTACTGGCCAGTTCTCGCACAGGTATTCCTTGGGGTTTAGAGTCTTGCTCAGGAACCCAGTGGTGGTAGGAGTCGAACCCATGACCTCTTGGTCCAGAGGCAAGTATCCTACCCACTAGGCCCTCACCACCCCAATGCAATAAACTTGTTTCCCAGTGCTCCCTTGCCCAGGTTCACCTGTAATCACATCCAGCTTAATGACTATATAGATGAGGCCCTGGGTACGGGGATTACTCATCCTTCTTCTTCCCCCAATGCCTCTGCCTTCTTTTCCACCCATCAAAAACATGGTGGCCTTGGTCCCCAGGAATGTCCAAGATCCTGGACCTCCTCACTCATTGGTGGTGGTGCTCCATCAAAAAGGGATGTAACCAAATTTGTTATTTGTGTCCAGTCTGTGCTCAGTCGAAAAACTCCCATCAACTATTTGCAAATTCTTATACCACAACATCCCTGAAAACATTTGGCAGTGGATTTTATTACATTCCGAGTTGTCACAACACAATCTGCCATATTTCAGCACTAGGGGGCACTGCAATACACAAAAACATGCTTCTCTATTGTTACTTCGGTTGTGCATGGTTCGTGAGTGGATTCTGAATCAATTCATAATCATTTCACCATTAGGGGGCGCCATAACCAAAAATGTATTTTGGCTTGACAATTGTTGAAGTTTTTGCTTTAAATATCTGATTCACGTGTCTCATGATACCTTGGGTGGTCTCAAGACTGATCCGTGGCAATTAATCTTCCAAATGAAGCAATTTCCTCCAGGTTCAATAAAGTTTTCTGATTCTGAAATTGGCACGGCCGCATTATTGGATTGTATGGAACTGTTTCCACGGCAGATTTTCTTCAGTGTTCCCCAAATTTGACACAGATGATTTGTAGACCAAGACACTCAAAAGTTATTCGCTGGATTTTCAGTTTACAAAAACATTCGTCCATCACGGCCAATCCAAAATCGAGCAGCAAAGCCACGAAACAGCAAGCGAGGTGAGCACTCCTCAGCAGTTTCATTGATCACAATCAAACTTGATACTTAGAATAGGGAACCCAATCTGAGTTGCTACAACAGTCTTCCATACTTCATCACTAGGGGGTCCTTGACTTAACAAACACATGCTTTTCCTTACTTTCTATCTTAAGAGATCCTAAGACTACAACCAGGGACATAGCACGGGGGAGGGGGTCAACACCCCCACTTTTGTCAGATTAATTCGTCGTGATTGTATTTATAATTTGGCTTCCCCATCCCAGAACACCCCCACTTCTGGAAAGCTTGATACACCCTTGACTACAGCGTTCAACCATCACAGCCAGTCGAACCTGATGGTGAAGACGTTTGTGGAGGGCCGGTCTGTTCCAACCTGTCTTTGGTCGAGTGAAACAAAACTTGCCATCAGAAATTACACCCTCGCTTTTAAATCAGGTTGTCATGGCAACTCCAACACTGCTTGCCTTTCACACTGCTGCTTGTATTTTTCTGTGTTTGGCTTTGTAAACAGACATGGTCTGTGGTGGTTTCTGATCTTGCTTTTACAGGTCCTCTAGACTCACCTTCTGAATCACTCGAAACAGTGTGTGTGTGAGAGAGAGAGAGAGAGAGAGAGACCGAGCGAGACAGAGAGACAGAGACAGAGACCGAGAGAGAGAGAGGGGGAAAGGGAGAGACAGAGAGAGGAAGAGGGAGAGAGAGACAGACAGAGACAGAGGCCGAGAGAGAGCGAGCGAGAAAAAGAGAGCATGAATGTCGCCCTCAGGTGGCAGCTCAGGGTGTCACATACATAGTAGCAGTTGACTCCAACAATATCGACATGAAATAGATATTTTCACATACATTTTAAATAGTCTAACTAATGAGATCAAAGTTCATCTAAAAAGACTGAGAATTCTATATGGACTAGCTGTTTTAACATAAAGGGAAAATGACCTGCATCAAGCCTGTTCGTGTCAAATTCCCCATATTGTAACAGACCAAATCGAAATAAGCACACATAGCAGCGAAAACTTGTAAAAAACAAAGTACAAACTTTATTATTCTGTCTTTACAAAGGCACATGCCTCTTTTCCCCAGTTTTTTTTTTTTATTTAAAAAATGAGAACAAAATATAATAGCTTCTCAACAACCGGACGGGACTGAACACGCCCCAAAAACAAGAAAAAAGCAAAGAATGTGACAGATGAAGATAAGAAAGAAATGGGATGAGACACAGAATGAGTTTATAGACTACAGAGACATACAGAGGACGAGATGTGCTGTGACAGAGTCTAGGAGGGTTCAACAGTTTGTGGGTTGGACTCTGGGTAAGAAGAGCTTCTGCTGAGGAGGATCTCCCGACACCCCGGAGACGCTCCTTCTAATAGAGATAAGTGCTTCAGAATCAGAATCATTATACACTGTCGGCCAAACCCACACACACCCATCCCTCTAATGCAGTCCACTGCATATTTTTGCAATTAGAAAGTACAAATATACAAATTTGAGACACCCTGTAGCTTCTGTAGAGGAAATGTTGATATCTGACAGGATTCGGAGCTTTGATGGACACACAAAAACCGTTAGCAAGACAAAATTTGGAGGAAAATAAATCACCAGTCTAAATGGCCAGATCTACGCATCACACACACACACACACACACACACACACACACACACACTTAATTCCATCTCTGATTAAACTGGCCCAAGCGTTTGGAAGCCCTGATCCTCAGCAGTCCATCCCGAGGCCTGACTGAGAGGGTCCAGCAGGAGCCAGCATGCTAACAGCACTGATAGATCTTTGAGGACAAGCAACCTGTCCAGCAGCAAAGAATTCCCTGTAACAGGGGGGTGAGCGGCATACTTTGATTTTTCTCACCAATTCTTATCGTCGCTCAATCTAAATGCTTGCTCGAGTGGAGCCAGGAGAAATGTAACATAAAAGATATGTTAGGAGAACTTTCTGGAATGTTTAGAATTGCAACCCATGTCCACAATGAGATGCGAGGAAACACGGCGGGACAATGAAACAGAAGTTTAGCGTTTCCAAAGCCAAACGAGTACATGTCCGTCTGTCCGTCAGAGGAGGAGAGCTCAGACTGCTTCCTTCTGGTCTCTGGTGAATGCTGACTCCAGGGTCGGGTTTAAGGCTAGCCTCTGTGCCCCTCTGTACACTGAGGCTGGGTTAAGGCAAACCACTGCCTCTCTCTGCACATCTGGGTGAGATCTGAAGGTCTGAAGGTCTGATGCAGTCCCTCACTCCTCTTTCTAACGGAGGGGTGGGGTGGGGCAGAGAGCCCCTGCTACCACAGCTCAGGATGGCCAAAGCTCACACAGGGACCGAGAGTCCAGCATCACTACACACACAGACTGAGGGGGAAAAAAGAAGAGAAAAATAACACAAACACAAACACACACACACACACACACACACAACACTGACGCACACAGAGCAGAGCGATGAGTGCATAGAGTAAGAGTGCAGGATGTGAAGGCCTACTGAACTTCAGAACAGCTATTAACAGTGCAGGCCACAGAGTCGGCGAAATGACAACGGAGGGGATCAGTGGGTACACGTTCTCACGACAAACCACCAACCCTTTTTAAAACAACACGGGCCCTTAGGCAGAGTGCCCATACCAGTGTGTTTCCTACCACACACCACAAAGGCCATGCAGCTATCTCTGTGCAGTCGAACGTTCCTGCTGGTTAGATTATTAAGACAAAAACGGGCCAACATCCGGAGACCCAAATAACCGCTACAGGGTACGGCGAGTGTCCAGGGAACCCAGCCCGCCTGAGCGCGAGCGACGAGAAGCGCAGTGTCACCATCCCTCCGTCAATCCAAGGATGGACTTTGCTTTATTTACAAAGTGCACAAAGCCCCAGCGATCCTTGGCCCTACATGAGAAAGACTGACGATCTAGGGGTCTGACACACCTTCGATAACACAGACATTGTGAAGGGAAAACAGGGGTTGTACTCGTGCAAAAGCTGTCATTTCCTCTATAGACTTAAAGCCAAGTTACAGTTACTGGTACATCTGGCTCCTATGTCTGATATGCTCACAGTGGTGCTGTTTTTTTGTTTTGTTTTTTTCACAACAAACAAACAAAAAGCCTCCCTAGAACAGAACAAAAGGATGGAGGGCGTTTCTAAAGTCAGGTCCAACAGAAAGTAAAGATTCTGGTAGATATAGGGGAAGAGCAATGGGGGTCGGTTCTTCCAAGTTTTTGGGTAGTGACTGGACAAAACGAGTAAAGCCTGATCAGATTTCTGTCCCCTCCACAGGAAGAGCAGTATTAAGAGGGGCAGCAGAGGACAAAATGCCTGTAAGAGTGTTGTCAGAGGCTGATTCCTAGTGTGGTATTCCATTTCAACATATTGTACCATTATTTGAGCGTGTGTCTCTGAAGGAAGAAAGAAAATGCTTGAACAACCGAAAGCCTGTTACTGAGTGTGAAAGAACCAACAGCATGGGCCTTAATGATACAGAAGGCTAGTGTACTCCATGATCGTGTAAGTATGTGTGTGTGTGTGTGTGTGTGTGTGTGTGCGCGAGAGAGAGAGAGAGAGAGAGACAGAGAGAGAGTTAACTTTGTTATTCAGTCTTCTTTTTTGTTCAATTAACCCTTGACTGAACCCTTTCAGGTCTGTCAGCACTATCCTATTGGTTCTGTATGTCTATATGAGAAAGAGAAAATGAGAGCAGAGTCTGTTCTTTGCCCCGTCCCAGGTCGCGGGGAGGACTCGGGGCAGTTAACAGTCCTCAGACCCTTCATTGTCGGAGGCGGTGTCTGAGTCCGCAGTGTCGGTGAGGATGCGGCCTGGGGTGACGATCACTGCTCGACGCTGCTCTTCTTCGGGCACGCCCAGTTTCTCCTGCGTGCCCTCAATGTGCTGGATGGCCTGGAGAAACAACAGATGTGGCGAGGTCAGAACACACGAATCCTCTTACTACATATTTATTTGTTAAAGAGGCGGTTCAGCTGTGAGAGCGCCGCTCTTGCGCGGTGCGGTGTCTGCCGGGTTCAGCTCCAGGCTGGTTTGGCGAATGATTAAACCACTTTACCTGCACAATAGTGTCCAGGTTCTGACGTGATGTGGATGCTGTGTTGATGACGGAGGCTGGACCCATGGTTACCACGGTGACATGGTGGGGAGGGGGAGGCAATGTGGGGGCAGGCACTATAACGGTGGTGTGGTGGGTGGGGGCAGGGGGTGTTGCTGGGGAAAACACCTGAAGGATGAAATACACAAGGACAGAGGACTTACTTCAGTGCATAATACCCGCGGCAAAGAATGTGTACATTTCAAACTTATGGGAAAAGACTGAGTACGAATAAACAAAAGGCTCCACTGGTCTTTCAGAAGAGGTTACCCGACGAAAAAACAACCAAGGGGTTTCAGCCTCTTATAATATGATCCTATTATAATCGGACAGACGTTCCTATTTAACTAATGTTAAGGAGATGCTAGTGTCCTGTCCTGAAAACCTTTTTAACGGTTATAATGTTAATCACTTGCAATGTTCTATTTTTCTAATCCAGGTAGATATAACAAACATTTATGCATCGGCATGAAAAATACTGAACACTGAGATTAGCCTACAAATCCCACTTTCTGCATCCCAGGTTCAAACACCTCCTTACTGTCTTACTACTGATAACAATCTGAACTGTACTATCAACACAAATTTATTCGTTAAAAAATGAATGCCGGGCAACGATTAAAAATTGTAATCGAATTGTTGTACGCAAAATTAAAATATTTTCATTTTTCAAGTACTGCTATATGAACATAAGAGCAATAACATTTGGTTTGCAAACACTTTATGCAAACAAGGAGCTTTTTAACAGCAGTTTTCTCTTTAACACAGTTACACAGCTGCAGTTCAAATATTTCTAAATCTCAACTTAAACATTAATGTAATCAAATCAAATAGAAAACCAAAGCTACTTGCCACTGCAGGGCATTCACGTTTTATCTAGTTTGCTATAGAAAAAAAGTTCCCATCCAGAGCGTTCTAGCAGCTGCAAAGGGGGACCAAGTACATACGAAAGTCTGTGTATCTGACTGCAGTGTCATTAAAGTCCCAGTTGGTGTAACGTTCAAGATTTGGAGAAAAGTCATGGGACACCTGACCCTCGAGATGTAGAGCCGAGACGTAGAGCTGCGTGCTGCGCGCACCCACAAGCCCAAAAAAGCAACTTTCACAATAAAAGAATACCAAAAAAATCTGCGTTAACATTAAGTAAATAATGCGTCGATGCGATAATAACACATCAACGTGCCCAGCCATAAAAAAAGCATTTGAAAACATTTGAATTATCTAGAATTCTATGTATAGATAGAATCATTATCAGTCCTGTTACAGACACTCCCCAAGGTCCCCTTGACTCCACGTTCCATTCTATGGCCAGAAAATCTGAACAAAATTTGTCAACTTAGAGAAATATCAAACTTGCTGGCCTGGTCCTGACTGTGTAAGACACCAAAGGTTTGCCGTGTGTCGTACTAAAGGGGGTGTTAAATGTGGAGGGGGGGGGGTCTGACCTGCGGACTGCGGGCGGGGGTGTTCTCCCTCTCCAGCTGTTCCTGCTGCTGGAGTCGAAGCAGCGTCTGCGTCTGCACATGCTGCTCCTGGACCTGCTGAGCAATCACCTTCAACTTCTCTGGGTATAAATGGGCATCCAGAGAACGGATCTGTCACACACACACACACACACACACACACACACACACAATTGCTATGAGATCAAAAACTGGTATTTCCATACAATGGTATCTCCAAACCTGGTATCTCCAAAAAAAAAAAAAAACATTCCTTGAGGTGTAAAGGGAAGTGATTCTAAACCATTTAATTGGTCCATTCATCATGAAATTTAAAGGGCAGCATTTACAAATCATGCAAAGAAAACACAAAAATGGATTTACAAGGTAAGGTATGGTGCCAACAATGACATGACAATATGATACAAAAAATCTCAAGAACTGCAAAAGCCAAAAGGAAAACAAAATGTAGGTAAAAGGGGGAAAACGAAAGATCGACTTTAGTCTAGTTTGCACCATTTGTGTGTAAGTCAGCTCTGCACAGCCGTAGGGGTGTGGCAAACAAACCGTTATGCAAGGTAAGCACTCTCTGTGCAACCTTAAGTGTGGCTTATGTGTGATTTAAAATAATTTTCAAAAATAATTTAACTAAGCTGCATTATATTTGTAAGCTGAACTGAATCACTATAGATCACCAAATTAACTCGTACGACCAAAAACACATTCAAAGCCTGCATATGGTGGTAGAAATCTGTTCCAATTAAAACAAGCACCCACAAGGTTTCTTGCCATCACACAGGTTGCTGTCACACAAATTTGGACTTTGAGGAGAACCTCACAGTTTTGGGCAAAATTTGGATTTAGTTTGTTAATATAATCAAAGCTGGGGGTAGAAGAAACTCTGCAACCCCCTACGACCACCAAGAGGGAATGAAGCCTCAATCATGGAGGAATGGGGAAGGGAACACCGGTAGATTTAGAACAACAATGGTATAGCCAAATAAAAAAAAGAAACATTTGTACATGCATCTTTAATTCATTCAAGTTTGAATTTATTGAGACATTTTCTAAAATCCAAACAGGGTCAAAATTATACATACAGGCTCAAATACATACATTCACTTAAATCGTATAATAACTGGTGCTGAAGGTTTTACAGTGTCTTTTAATTTGACAAGGCTAGGGTCTATTAACGCCTCATTAGTGATCATGAATGACTACAACTGGTAGCTGCTCTTTGCCATCCTAAGAAGGATTTGTTTGTTATTCAGATCAGTGGGAAAGACCAAGGAACTCAGTGAAGATCTAAGGAGAACTGTAGATTCATACAAGTTGGGAAAGTCTCTCGGAGCCGTTTCTAAACAACTGCAGATTCCAAGATCATCAACTCAAACACCTGTATGTAAGTAATTCGGATGTGTCACCATACGGTCATTCTCAGATGGGGGGAAACTGTTTAGGATGTTCAGGAACTGGAAACTGCTGGAACGCCAGTGTCCACAGTTTTACATCGTCATGGACTGAGGAGGGCACCAATGACACTGTACCAGCTGTCAAGCATGGTGGTGGTAGCATCATGCTCTGGGGCTGTTTTGCCAAAATTTACATGACATTCATGCCCATGATGTAAACTTCTGACCACAACTGTGTGTTTCTTTGGACAAATAGCCTCTATACTTGCGGCTGTTACTTGTTACTAATGTGAATTGGATTTTGAATGAAATTAGACATGAATAAATTGAACAATTCCAAACAAAAATTAACATTTAAGAAGGGACAGAAAATAACTATTTGTAAAAATACATTTAATACAATAACAGCACAAGCGACTGGCATCCAATTCAACTGCTTGTTACTATACAATTAAGGCAATAACTACATAGCGACTAATGTTTACATGACAAATAGATTTAAATCTGTGTTTAAGATTCAGGCAGTTGTACGCTGCTCTAGAATGTGCTGAGGCCTGAGTGTACTTGCCTGATTATTGTAGCGTTTGACAGCCATTAGAGATCTGTAATGCTGTGCTGCGCTTTTTATCATTTGCAAATAAATAAATAAATAAATAAATAAATAAAATATAGTGAACAAAGGAAAAGAAAAAATGCTAAACCATACGAGCCATTTTAAAAAGTACCTGTTGTTTTTCCCGTTAGCAGCTAAGTAAGCAAATATAGCATGCGTGGTGAGGATGGGAGTGCAGATTGAGATAAGCAGTAAAGTCCTCTTTGGTCAGAAGAAGGGTTTTTGAGACTCTATTACTCATTTGTTTAAAATCTCACATTTAAGGTAACAATATTGGTTTTAATTATTTATTTACATCCGCCATAGGCTACACTTAAAATACCTCAAACTACTGGTCTTAACATCACCATCACATCATTAGACCGATACCAAAGATCTTACTGAAGAACCGATACATTAGATTGGGGAGCCACTATAGGTAGATAATAAAGACTTCAGTTTTAAATGTTTACATTTATGGCATTTAGCAGACACTTTTCTCCAAAGCGACTTCCGTTCCCTAACTACAGGGGACAGTCTGCCTTGGGGTTAAGGGTCTTGCTCGGGAACCCAGTGGTGGTTTGCTGAAAGTAGGATTCGAACCCATGACCTCTTGGTCTAGAGGCAAGTATCCTACCCACTAGGCCGCCACATTAGAATATGACGATTTAATACAGTCACCCTGGAAAGGACCTGTGAGACTGAGAAGTTTCTCACCTGTTCCTCCAGCATCATGCGCACTGAGCGCTCTTTCTCCAGCTGCTGCCGGAGTTCAATCATCTCCCGCCGCAGGTCCTCCACCTTCTCATCCTCGAGGATATCTGGAGAGCCGATCCCTTCATCCTTCTCCTCCGCACGCCTCCTCTTCGGGGACGAGCCACTGAATTCCTAAGGCAGGAGAAGGTCACAAAGTTTGAAAGAAGTTAAAGTCACGTATGATTAACAACAGAAGTGAGTTTTGGTAAAACCATCAGTCTTGCGATCACATCTCGTCACTCTTCAGCGTTCTGATTAAGTAATTTCATTAATTTTCAAATTTCATTTCATTTGATTTATCTCAAAGATATTGAGACACAGAGGCCATCGCCAAGCAGGTTTCAGAGCAGATATCCCTCAACGTTTTTGTCAAGACCCAGACCAAAACATATTCGTAAACTTTTCTATAGGCCTGTTCTGTCATTTGAACATAAATGCCTGCTGAACGAAACCCGTGCATTCAAACTTTTTGCAGCGTTTTTACAAACTGGATCACCAACAATGGCTGATGAGGCCCGGGTTCCGCCAGGCCGCGGCTCACCTGGATGAAGCGCTTCAGCTGTGTGTTCTGCTGCAGTAGCCGCGTCTTCTCCTGCTCCAGAGAGAAGATGTACTCGGCCGTCTGTTGTAGGATAGCCGCCTGGGTGGAAGGGAAGGAAGATGATCACATTACAGCTCCCCCGACTCTGGGAAGCCTGAGCTTCTACTGAAACCACAGTGGAACGCCTGTGCTCAGAGGTGGAGAGACTAACAGACAAAAATAAAAACTCTGGCATGCTTCATTAGAAGTGAATAAAGTTAAGAAGTCTAGGTGTCTCACTAATACTAATGTTTTCAACTTTCACATTTTGTGTCTTAATTATTCATTCATTCTTGATACTGACTGCTGCTACTGACACCTTATCCGGTTAATTCTAGTGTAAAGTTGTTCTATTTATTATCACGTCCACGCTGCTAGTTCTTAGTCATTTATTTATTTATTCATTCTATCTCCTTAAATACTAGTCTATCCATGTACAGCTGATACAGTCTCCACTTGATGTCACACTTTGTTTGTTACTGGCTTTATACATTTTATACTTATAATTACAAGTGATAAGCATCTACAGAGCAGCAAATCCTATCTGGTTGGACTGTACGCTGGATTGCAGTGATAATGAAGATCTTCTATTCTATTCTATTCTATTGCAGGATGATTCCTAAACAAATGATTTTGCATGAATCCTTTAGGACTGGCCTCGTTCTGCACTGAGGAAATGGCTTAACTAAGAGGAATCTTCAGCTCGCGTATCATTTTCACAAAATAAATGTCTGTTTTTCTTCAGTAGTTTGTTTGCGTACTGAGACTCATCTTAATGTTAACAGCCCAAACCTTCAGGTCAGTGATGTTTTGTTCTCATGAATGCTGTCCTCTGCCGGGAAGGAAGGAAACTGCAGTTTACAAATTCCAGCAGATTCATCCTTTCTATCGCTTTAGTCTCAATTTGTTTAATGTTTAGAGTCAAATTGTCTTTTAAACATTACAAAGCACTCTGGCTTAATCAAGGCGATTAAATGAGGCAATTAAAGGAATTCAATTATCATTATCTAATTCAAAACATTTTATTTAGCTACATTTGAAGCGTGCTCAAAACAAGCAAATCAAATTACATCAAATTACATCACATTGCATCACACACACAGTAAAATGCACAACGCATGTTAGGGGCCAATTAGAGTGCATACATGTCCCCAGCTCAAAAACAACCCAAAGCTTAAAAATCTCCTTAACTAACCTGTAATAACGCTTCGAACTATTCTAACTGTGTGAAACGTATTCGGCAGTAATGGCTCCTTCTTCGGCTCTTTTAGCTTTAATATCCATGTGAATATGAATCCTTTTTTTGTCTGAACTTGAACGTTTTACAAAATGGTAATGTTCGCTCTCCTTTGTAAAGGACTTTCCTAATGAAACAGGTAGTTTAGAGGCTTCACATTCTGTGGCCTGAAAAGGAAGCAGCTCCTGATTACTGAACATGAACAACGTTATTCAGTTTAAGCAGCAAAACACGTTCAGCCCGGACCGACATTTTATACAGTATTTAGTTTATTTGCCTTTTTTTCCACCCCAGTTTAATTGTGTTCAAGAGTCTGGGCCACTTGGAAGCCTGGCTTATATCCCTCTTTAATATTACCAGATTTAATACAAAAACATTAATGGAATCATTCGTTAATAACAGACTGCAAATGCATCTCAAACCTCCAGCTAGGGAGACAGCTACATACGGCCTGTCACACGTTTACTTAACCTTAAATCTGTCCTGCCATCCTAGTTTTTCTGTTTTTCTGCAGCCAGATATTCACATGTGACCGGTAGATTTGTTTCACCCCCAGACACCATGGCTGAATAACATTAGCTATATAAAATCACCTTTGGGTGAAACTTACATAAAATACAGACGAGCATTCAGGAAGACTCGCTCAAACAAAAACCTGGTATACCTTCTGTACCCTGCTGTTCTTATGTATTAACAAGTTGCTTTAAATTAGTCCGCTCCAGTTCATTCATTCAAAATGAGTGTGTAAAACAGACTACATTAGTGACACCTAGAAAATATAAATTCATTACTGTAGGCACATATAGAAAAGGTTGTTCAGGAAATGCAGACTTTTTCTGCGAACAGCCTTACATGCTTGCAGGTGTGGTCAGTAGTCAGTGGCACTCTTATCATTTAGCACTTTACCTGACATTAGCATGTTATTTGTTGAAATGGGAGGTTATTTAGACTTCTCTTTACTTGTTTTTGTTCTCGTGGTCTACATCATGCCCTGCTGTGTTTTTGCAGGCTGGGCTCTGAGGAGTTCGCCTCACCTTGCTGAGTTTCTCGCCGTCGCTGTGTGGGATGAGTGTTTTTAGTGACTGGAAGCCGGCGTTAATGCTCTGCATGCGCCTGCGCTCGTTGCTGTTGGCGATCTCCCTGCGAATTCGCCGCTCCTGGTCCCGCGCCGTCTCGGGGGTGAGGGGGATGTTCGCTAAACTGAAAAAAAATAAATAAGAAGAATTATGGTTCATCCTGTGACAATAATAAAAATCCCTGAAACACCTCAGTCTCATGGAAACAGAAACGTTGATTTTTTTAGGACCCATCACTCTCTCTTCATTTATAAACTTCTGTTCTTTTGTGCCACTTCAGAAAAACAAGACATTTCTGCAGGAAACCTGCAAATATCCCTCACAGAATCTCTGCATCTCAATCATCTCGCATCAGTGTGGAGGTTCTCGTGAGAGTTCTGCGAAAATTCTGCCACGTTTATGGAAGGAAAAATTCAAATCATAACTGAACTTCTTGACTCTTTTCACATCTCTCCAAAAACTTTAGGTCACTTATCTGTACTGACGGAGCATTTCTGTGAATTTCTAAAGAAAATCTTTGTGATGTTGGGCACACTAAAATCAAATAAAAATGATCTGAAAATTTAACTGATGCAAAATCAAAACTAAGCAGCATTTAAAGTCAGTTGCATCACTCTATGGTGTAGGCCTACTGTTTTACAGCCATGGAAAAAAATAAACGTGTTGAATGGTTATTGCTTGTGTAATTTATGGGAGTGTGTGTGTAAAATGTGCACATCACTATTGTTTTATACACTATTGACCACACTTGATTCAAAATTGCAAACAAACAAATGTTGGGAGAAAATTAAAAAATAATACATATAAATAATATATTATACCTTGGAAATGTAAAACGACATAACACATAACTGCAACAATTAAAACAGTGATTTTAAGAGCAGAGTGTGTGCATGTGTGACTCATCAAAAACTCAATCAGGAGTGAAGCTGCTGGAATACAGCACATAGAAAAGCTGCTCTACTGCACTCACAACACATATGGAGGCGTTTCTTATTTTTTACACACAAACACTGCAATAGTTCAGAAAAGAATAGCAACCTTTGCATTTTACTCACACACACTGCCACAAACTGTACAAACAGTGAACAGAAAAAAGGGAAAAGTGGTCTCATTGTTTTCCATGGCTGTATTTTAAATTGATCATTTTAACTCTACACGGAGCACTGACATTAATTCATTAAAAACCTGCAATAATGCCTGCGAGTAATCAATACTTTATTGAAATATTATACTGAAAAGTAAAACGTTGTGCTTTTCCCTTAGACTTAATCCTAAAACTAATAAAACTAAACACCACAGGGACCAGACAGAGTCGCTCTTCAAAAACACACTGAAAGATCAGGGATGTCGGACAGGTATACAGTAAACCGGACTGCATGACTAATGACTTCTGGGCCTTAAAACCAGAATCAGTACAGACACATAAAAGATTGTTTCTGTAGGACCTGATAACGACAGTTTATTAAAAAATCTCTGGAAATGCTCGAGCACCTCGTTTTTCTTTCATCTGAACACGTGACCAGTGCTGCCTTTCAACATGGACCACGTGGTATAGCTCGAAAACGACTACTACATTTCCCACAATGCCCGTGGCCGTGTTAGCCCCGCCTCCCTCTCGAAAAAGGATTGTAGACGCATTGAGGGCCTGCCGCCCCCCCTCCACCCCCCATTAAAACACTCATTAATGTCTCCGTGTTTCTCCCTCTTTATCTCTCTATGCTCCGAGTAGAACCCCTTCCCCGGTTCGGTTCTGTTCGGGAGTGTTTGGTGTATGTGTGGTACTGGTGTCGGTTCCGGTTTGACCCAGTCTGGGCCAGGCCCGCTGTGTACGGCTCCATGCGGTGGGGGGGGCCGAGACCCGCACACATAGACCCGCACACTGCCGCACATCGACGCGATGTCGGTCCAGAGCGCGCTCTCCGGCCCCCGGACCGCGAGAATCGGGCCTGCGGGTTCGGACGGGTCAGTCCGTGTCGAACAGAACCAGCCCCGCGCGCAGCACGCGCCACCAGCATGGCCGCACTGCCCACAATACCTCCCCCTCCGCACACTGCCGCACACATCCCGCACCTCTAAGAGCGGGGACCCGGTCCGCACGCTCCTCTCCGCCCCGAGACTCTCTAAAGCACAGAACAGAACCGAACCGAACCCCCCGCGGACCGCATTAAACGCCCATTGATCCGGAATCGCCTCGCGACACTCCAGCGGCGTGGTGTGCACGAACCACGTGGTTTGTGTTTGTTAGACACTAAATTGATCGATTTCTCCGAGATTTTCGCAAAGTAACAAAAACTCAGAACTGCGCGGGTCTCACCGCGAACCCCCCCCACTCCGGACCCGGGTCGGAACCGGGGCTTTATCTCAGAAATCCCGTGTTTACTGTACGAGACCAGTCCGGGTACACAATAACACCCTCTCCCCAGGATCCACTCTGCTGCTCCCAGAACAGTGGAGCGGGTTCTCCCGGAGGTCCAGTAAAAGATTCTGCCGTACCTGCACAGACCCCCGATCACCTCCTTCTCCGTCTTCCTGAAGTGCTGCAGAGAGGGCACCTTCTGGGCTGGGACCATGAAGTACTCCATGCTTCCCTCTCCAGCTCCGAGTCCTCGAGCCTCTAGCGCGCTCCTGGTTCCGAACTCTTTATCACCCGAGAGGTCCGCACGCGAGCGCGCATTTAATTAGAATAATCAGGAAAATAATTAGAATAATCTTCTGATCTGCAGGCTCGTGCATATGAGTGCAGCGCGAGGAGTTGTAATGTTACTCTACTTCCAGCTGATGGGGTTCCCTCGTAGTGTCTCTCTCTCACACACACTCTCTCCCTCCCTCCCTCCCTCCTGCGTGCGTGTGTGTGTGTGTTTGCAGCTGATCGGATGTCTTTCAAGGCGGGAAACAGCTGGTAGGATCTCACACAGCTCCAGCAGAACCTTCACTCTGAAAACAAAGCCCCGTTCTCCAGCTCGGTTTACGTTCCAGATTCTCCAATTTTTGATCTGGAACCGCGGGGGCAGCTCTGATCACGTCGGGCTGTTTTGTGCCGTTTGTAAGAGTAAAGTGGCCATTTTTATCACACATGCACACACCACACCACACCACACACCACACCACACACAGAGAACAGAGTGAAATTATTTCTTTGAATTTAATCCATTTAACACTTTTAACCCATTTAACACGTTTAACCCATTTAACAAGCGAAGCAGTGGGCAGCCCAGGGAGCAGTGTTTGGGGATGGTATTTTTCTCAGGGGGTACCTCAGTGGTGCCACTAGCAGTCATGAGATTCGAACCCACCACCTTCCAGTCATAGGGGCTACTCCCGACCAAGCAGCCGCTCTAAACCCTGATATACTGAACGGGGCGCTGTGGTGTGTTGGGGCGAAGTACGTTGGGGTGAGGTGGGTTGTGGTGAAGTATGTGAGGTTGAGGTGTGTTGGGGTGAGGCTGTTCGGGCGGAGAGCAGGAGAACAGTGGCCTGAGCGAACACAAACACGGAGGGGTGTGTGTGTGTGTGTGTGTGTGTGTGTGGGTGGGTGGGTGG
>JBBPCX010000028.1:4490739-4513779 GCA_037974365.1 Hydrocynus forskahlii | reverse complement strand
CTCTGCCAGAACTACCTCAGAAAGAAGAACAAGATGGTGAGCTGGAAAACATGGAGTGGCCAGAAGTCTCCAGACTTAAACCTCACTGAGCTGGTTTGGGATGAACTGGACAGAAGAGTGAAAGCAAAGCAACCTGTAAGTGCCACACACTTATGGGAACTTCTGTAACATATTTAGGAAGAACTTTCTGCAATAAGACAATGAACCACTTGAATTTCATTACCAAAAAAAAACAGAAAAGTTGGGGTGTTCTTAAACTTTTGACCGGTAGTGCATACATATGTATGTGTGTGTCTGTGTGTGTTTGTGTGTATATTTGTGTGTGTGTGTATGTGTGTGTGTCTGTGTATGTGTGTATGTGTATGTATATGTATGTGTGTGTGTATGTGTGCAGTGTGTGTGTGTATGTGTGCAGTGTGTGTGTGTATGTGTGCAGTGTGTGTGTGTATGTGTTTGGGTATGTGTGTGTGTGTAGGTGTGTGTGGGTATGTATGTGTGTGTGGGTGTGTGTGTATGTGTGTGCGGTGTACGTGTGTGTGTGTGTGTGTGTGTGTGTATGTGTGTGTGTATGTGTTTCGTTATGTGTGTGCGGTGTGCGTGTGTGTATGTGTGGAAAGTCAGAGAACCTGAGAAGAGAGAGAGTGCGTGTCAGGACTGGTGGAGGGTCTGAGGGTTGTGCCAGGGGTCCCGAGGGTCCTGGGGGGTCCTGGGGGCGGTGGTCTTAGCGTGACCATCTGCACTGGACTGGATTGCGAACATTCTTTGGAAGCAGAGTGAGCAAAGGTCAGCCGGCTGGGGGGAGTTTCTGGAGTTTAAGTGTCGTGTGTACAGGAGTGCAGATGTGTGGCACTTTGTGTTTTGAGGTTATCTGCAAAAGTTTGTGTGTCTCTGGGCAAATGACAGAACACAGAGAACACACTTCTGCATATTTTAATACATTATTTAATACATTTAATATATTATGTTTCTAATTTGCCAAACAATGGCAGAAAAATTCACACTGAAGTTTGTTTATAGTAGAGGACGGATTTTCTCCAGGGGTTCAGACTGCTGGATATCCACACAGAAGGTCCAGCTCCTCCCTTCTGTGAGCTCAGACATTTAATTTTGAATAATGGTAATATTCTTTACAAGGATAAATCTTTCTATCTGACTAGTTGGTTTGATACAAATATAATTTAGTCTAGTCAGATGATAAACCCCCAGGTCAGCTCTTAAAATACTAGGAATGTTCAGCTGATTTCTCTGTACCTGTAAAGAATTTGGTAGAATTTCTACATATTCCTTCAGGAGCCACAGCTTTACTGAAAAAAAAAACACTCTCTGTCTCCACCATTGTTCAGACTCTGGTGGGTAAGATTTGTTTTACCGCAAGACAAACGACAGAGACATTTTTTTTGTCTGTTGTAACAGGACCTTCTGTTATTACTGATTGGAAAAGGTTAATCATTCAGACTGACTGGAGAAATATGGCTCAGAACAAGTTCAAGTTCTTAAAAAACGGATAAAAATGTGCTCTTTCTTTTAACAGCGTCCCTTTGAGTTGGTAAAATGTTCTTTGTTGCTGTTACTTTGTCCAAAAATGCCCAAAGGTAATTATATCCCAACTATGACAGTCCAGCGAAGTGAGTCCACAGTGGTTCAGTTTAGAAAACCTGTGTGTAATTCAATGGGCCACAAAAATGTAATGGAAATGCCAACAGTTTGGGCTAAGACTGGTCGACTATCCTTAACCGTGTTTTAATTTAAAAACACAACTTAAAAATGTACATAATGTTCCTTTCTATGAATCAAGTATAAGACCAAACAACTGGACGTGCTGTTGTCAGGACCAGTTTATGATGAGAGGCTCATTCAAAATACAAAATACTAAAAGCTGGCTGGAACAGAGAGGGGTGGAATCACTGGGACGTTTATGTCTGAGCTTTGGATCAAGAACGCAAGTAGATGGTGTAAAAGTGGGCGTGTCCTTTATCACTAGCGTAGATATCTAGGCCCAGATTAGGAAGTGCTGGAAAACACAAACAGCTCAGAAACCCTGATAACACACAGGGACTGTGTACACACAGACCGGGATAATGTCACAACATGGCTAAAGTTTAAACAAAGTCTTTCAAATGACTCACAAATAAGGACAGAGGATCCATGACACATGAACTGGATTCCCTTTTATGAAACCTAAGATCTGCATGTGTTGAGGGCGAAGTCGAACTGGGGTCACACTATGACGTATGGCCGGTAGATAATGACTGGTGGAGCCTGACTGATTTACACACTTGGTCGACATTGACAACTTACAGATTTATCAGTACCAGCAGAAATGACAGGACACGACTTTACACAGCGTCTCTGGTGATGCAGCATATGGCTCTGAGGTCCTGAAGACTTTCGACATTTGAAGCAGCAGCTGTGAGCTGCTTCATGTGTGCTTCAGTGTCATATTTTCACTAACCTTCATACAATTGCAAAAAACATCTTAGAAATGAGAACTTACTCGACCACATCACTGAAAAGGTGCTTCCTCCTTATCTTTTCTCTCAAATCCTAAACACACCCATGGCCATGCAGTTACTGACTGTAGCCCACCTGTTACTACAGCCACCTCGACCCCAGGGGTCTTTAAACACTGACCTCCAGTACACGTTCCAGTTCTGAATATTGTAGCCACTGTTAGTGGACTGAACTGTTGGTGAAACTGAACAGCTAACTGATGTCATACTTAAAAATGATCGCAAAATCCAGAAATGAAAGCTGCGGTCAAGGTCTGGGGTTGAACCTACCGACCCACCACAGGGCTGCTACTGTCAGGGGCTCAGCTCCGCAAAAGCCTGTTAGTGTTCAGATCCTGTTTCCTGGGAGGGGGAGTGAGGAGCGCAGTGCTAGCTCGATTTGAGAATCGTTTTTGTGCTAAGACGTGGTAAGATTTGGGCATTCTTTGGGTGGTTGACCACTTTTAGCAGGACAGTGACATTAACATTGACATGAAAGGCATTGTTGTTAGGACTTTTAAACACTTTTCAAACAAGAGTACACTTACGGACCACCTTATTAGACTCTTTCCTTGAAGGTACATATTATAGGTATACAGGTGGACGCAGTATCTGTTTTCACATTCGTGGTGTTGTCTTCTAGCCCGTCATCACTGGCCATCATTGTTCAGGTTTGTGGGACTTGAACCGTGTCTACATGCGGTGCAGGTGAAAGAAACGACATGCTAACTGACAGATTCTTGGACAAGCCGTTGTTATAATCATCCTCTTCTCCTGCAGGGTGGAGGCCCTGGGCTGCAGCGATGCTCTCCCTGGACGAGCCACTGGACCTGAAGCTGCCCCGAGGGCACGCGACCGAGCGGGACAGAGGCTCCAGATCACCTCTCACCCTCACCCCGTCTCCAGTCCACGCCAAGAAGGCTGGGCAGCTGCGAATGACCGATGACGGGACAGCCGTCATTATTCCAGCCTCTCCTGCCTCCCCCCACACAGGTACACACAGTGACATGCACAAAGGAGTTCTGGTTCACGCCACCATATCTGCAACGCCCGAGGTGTTCTGAAATCAAGCGTTCTGGCACCAGTGATGGTGAACACATTGTAGTTCTATTTTACTAAGCAGAACAATTTTTGTAATCATCTGTACACCTCTGTGACTCGGAATTATGATTTCATATACTCCATTATATTTATAAAATATCATAAATAAAGATAAGATGATCACTGAAGTTCCTGTAATAAGCCTGACTCTTGTGTCGATGTAATCCAGTCATATAGTGTGTCGGTTTTTCCGACTGGTGACTATTGATGTAAACCGCTGAGTGTGTTCCTGCAGGAGTGCCCGGGATGCCCATTGTGCCCCAGGAGAGGCCTGAACCCCCCACGCCCCCCGCGGTAGACCTCAGCCTGTCCCCGTCCTCGCGGCACACGGCGTGCTCCCCGGAGCTCGCCGGCGGAAACGGATCGTCCCACTTCTTCTCAGGGGTGAGTGGAAGATTCCACAAAGTCCAACACAGAGCACCTCGCCCAAAAACCTAGCAAGCCAAAGCTTTATTCTTACGCAAATAAAATGATTAACTTTGAATTCATGGTGATCAAATATTTCAGTGAGGACACAAAGACTACAGAGCGTGTTTTTTTAACACGGGCCCTTTGAGGGTAAAGAGAAGTGAAGTATCAGCTTTGACTTCGACACTGCCTAGATCCAGCATGCAGGGAACATTAGATACACAGGGCCGCTCTCACCATAACCCCCCCGCAGCATGAGCTCCGGCCTCCGTGACCCAGCCTAGCCCTCGGGGAGAGGAGGGAGGCTCTGATTAAATACCCCCTGTGTGCTCTCACACAAGCGCTCCTCTCTCTTTCTTTCCCTCTCTCTGGCCCAGCTGATTGTACACGGGGGTAAATTGGATTTACTGTGAGATATGGCCATGCAGACCTAATTCAGTTTTCTCCCAATTGAATTGAGAGCCTGCTGGCTGCGCCCATTCAGCGTCCCGAGCCGCACAACCTCGTGTGTCACATACCCCTCCAGCTCTCGACGGCCTCGGCTCCTCCCCCACCAGCCCTCGGATGATGGTCTTGTTGAGCTGTAGAGGAGTCATCGGCATGTTATGAGATTTGCCAAACACTTCTCCCATAGTTCAGCACACTCAGACCACCACTGTGCCATTCAGTCAAAACCACCTCTGTTTTCCAGGTTTTCATTTTCTTCCTTCTCTCTCCGCTGGTAACGTGTGTCATCAGTGCTCAAATATCTAAAATCTGTTAACCAGGACTGTACATAAACACTTTGAGACATAAACAGTGCAGACTACAAAAAGGGAGTGAATTCTGGAATCTAATAACCTGTACATCCTCCTTTAGCAGTAATCATCTCTACCAAACGCTCCTGTCATTGCTATGCATTGGGGGTTGCTATGCATTGGGAGTTTGGAAAGTCTACAGGTCCTTTGCTGTTACTCTTGGGTTCTTTCTCACCTCTTCCAGGACTGCCTGTGGTGCTGTTGGAGTGGTTATAGTGGGAGAGCAGGAACAGTCCTGAATGTTCTCCATTTGTAGACAGTTTATCTAACCGTGGACTGATGTCCAGGGTTTAGTGGTAAATCCTTTTCCAGCTTCCTGCGTGTCTATCTGCGAAAGTTGTTTGGATTGAGGCGTGGTTCATTACCAACCAATTTTTCCTGCAAAAACAGATTTGCCTTTATTTAAAATGCAAAACCCCTGTGAAAAACCCCTCATTTCCATGCCTGAACCACCTTGTGCCACTTAGCACTTGGATAAATCAGCACAGATGTTCACTTACTGTTTGTAGCCTGCATCGTGGATGTTTATTCAAAGTGATCACTAAAAGACATGAAAAGTACAACTGTTTGTGTGTAGCTAGTTTAGTTACATTGTGCTCATCTATTGATGTGAAATCCAAGAACCAGAGGGTTCGCTTACTTTTCTTGTAACTGTCGTTTTTTAATGGAGGTAATAGCTGTTGGAACAAAAACAATATTGATACAGTTTCTCTCTGTCTCTCTGTTTCGGACAGGACTCGGCTCATATTCGTTATGTCGAGGGAGCGGCCTCACAAGCCTTTCAGTTTTTTGTACCGATTGGAGGAGGGGGAGGGATCCATTTGCCATCCCCTATGTTCATCGGCCAGCCCCAGGACAAGCGGGCCTCTCCTGACCTGTCAGCGGATGAACAGCTGTCCTGTCGCTGGAGGAAGGTGAGAAAGAAGTGCAGTGAATGAAAAAATGTGTAAAAAAAAAAAGGTCATCTGGTTAATCAGTCTTCTCCTTACTAAATGTGTGTTGGAGGATTGAAAGTTGGTGTCTGGAGGCAGTAGACTTGCTTTCCTTGGTTTAGCTGTTTCTGAACCAGTTGCTGAATCACGTCTGCTAGCCGGGGAAAACACCAAGATGTGTAAGTTGTCATTGGTTACCATCCCTGTTTATGTTCTCTGGGTATCTTTTGCAGTGCCACTTGCTTTTTGACTCTTTGCAAGACCTGGTGGACCATGTAAATGACTTCCATGTCAAGCCTGAGAAGGATTCTGGGTATTGTTGCCATTGGGAGGGCTGTGCACGCAAAGGGAGGGGCTTCAATGCAAGGTGAGTGCTGTTATCATCCTCTCAGAGCGAACCCACACTAGGCTCAGCTGCCTGATACCATGCCCAAGTACAGTTGTGCCCCCTCCCCAAGTCCAAGTGAACCACGTCCTCGAGTCTCCACTGAACTGCTCCAGAGCACAATACAGACAGATCACTTTAGTCAAACAAACTGGACTTTGGGGGTTGAATTTACATTTATGGCATTAAGCAGACGCTCTTATCTCAGTACTTAAGAAATCCACATCTGTTCTTCTTACCTGTAGAGCTAAACTCAAATCAACATCTGCTTTAACAAGTTACTGCCAGCCTTCCTGTCAGAAGGAAAAAGAAAAACTTGATCGGGCAGAGTACCAATCGCCGAGTGCGAGTACAGCCTCGGATAGTCTGTGGCACAGTGTAAAATAAACAGTCTCATAGCTAAACCGCATCTGCTTCTTCAGGTACAAGATGTTGATCCACATCCGCACTCACACCAATGAGAAGCCCCATCGCTGCCCTACTTGCAACAAGAGCTTCTCCCGCCTGGAGAACCTCAAGATCCACAACCGTTCACACACAGGTGGGTGCAGAAATACATACAGAACTCTTTTTGTTGTTTTGTTTCTTTTTGTTGTGTCTCTAGGCTTACTTATCTCCAGACTCCTCTGCTCATTTCAGGAGAGAAGCCCTACATCTGTCCCTATGAAGGCTGCAACAAGCGCTACTCCAACTCCAGTGACCGTTTCAAGCACACACGTACACACTACGTGGACAAGCCCTATTACTGCAAGATGGTGGGATGCTTGAAGCGGTACACGGACCCCAGCTCACTGAGGAAGCACATCAAGGCCCACGGGCACTTTGTTGCCCAAGAC
Organism: Hydrocynus forskahlii; assembly: GCA_037974365.1. NCBI lineage: Eukaryota > Metazoa > Chordata > Actinopteri > Characiformes > Alestidae > Hydrocynus > Hydrocynus forskahlii. Next base: position 4,506,831 of record JBBPCX010000028.1, on the reverse strand, counting down.
CAGGCTGGTCATGGAGGCATAGGCTCCCTGATGAAGCCAGCACCGATCGCAGGGGCAGGGAAAGAGTCGGAGCTGACCTACGTCAGCGCGGCCCACATCATCATTCCAGGGGCTGCGGCTGCTCTCCTAGGGGGCCACAGCTTGCAAGGCCTGGGGGCTTCCCTGCCCCTGTCCCCCCTCAGCCCACGGCCTCTGGACCTCAGCACTCTGGGGAGCCCCAGCTCTCCTCCGGCTGGCCTGGCGGGGACCCCGATCTTGTCTTTTAACGGCTCACCACTTGGTCTGACCAAGTCACCCCTGCTGTCCCCTGCCTTCTCCTCCTCCGCTCTGGGCTTGCCCATGGTGCCAGTGCTGGGCTCAGACCGAAGGGGGCACATCAAAGGCAGAAGCAGAGGGGAGGAGGGGGATGATGAGGGCCCTGGGGGGGTACTCAACCTCTCCACGGGAGCATCTCATGACCCCCTGTCCTGGGTGGTCATCCCCTCAGGCCCAGTAGTACTAAAGCCAGCTGTGGTCAACTGATCCCTCTGCATTGCAGTTGAGAGAGGAAGCCCAGGTGTCAGAGGTGAGGGGTGGGCCCAAGTTTGGGGGGTGGGGGGGTGGGGGGGTTGTCCACAAATCAAAAGCAGTCCACACTTCTCTGAAGTGATACCATCTCCTCCGACTTACCTCCTGCACTGTATTTTATTTCAACTGTAAGTCCACCATTGATTTCAGCTGAACAGTTTTCGAGTTATTGGGACCAGCAATTAGACAGAGATTGGCTGTTAAAAATCAGTGTCATTTACTGACGATTCTCACACGTTCTTTCTTGCTTTCCCATTGTCTGAGAATGCTGAAAACTGGAATCCAAGTCCTTTTTTCAGTAAGCGCTCTGCCATTTCTGTGTATTTGTATTTAGTATGTTTGGACGTCGATCTACACAACACTCTAAGGACGCCATCTTGTGCGATTCTGCAACATTAGGTCATCCTCACCTTTCCTTTGAGGGCTCTGCAGTGACTATTGTGATGATGTTTAGACAAGCTAGCGCTCTTTAGGCAGGCGATGTGAAACTGAAGTCGGCTTTGGGAGGCCTGACTGAAAAGTAGGTTAGTTAAGAGTTTTGTATTTTTGTCTGAGGACAATCATTGTCTGCCGTAGCCTGTCAGACAGTGAGACTGTAAACGCTCCAGAGAAACATTTCCATCACCTGCGGGTGTGCAGCTCTGGAGTGAGCGGAAATGCTTCTGCGTCACCCGCTAGCTTTATGGAAACTTAAGTTTGTTTCTAAGTATCTTGCTAACTGCTACTCCAGTCCCTTACTTTGATGCGAAACTAAGTTTGGATAAATGTATTAATGACAATCTGTCCTCCTAGAGGGAAGATATAGAAACATGACCAGCAAGCACTATTTACACAAAGGCAGGTTTAAGCCCGATTTGGATTTCATGGGTAACAGACACGAGACTCAGAGTAAAGAGTTTCAAGCGAGACAAAGGTATTATATACCGCCGACTATCACATCTTTTGTACACGACTGTGGTAGTACTGCAACAAGTACCACTTACTGGACATTAGTTTTACAGCACCTCACTAGCGAAGGCTTTAAACGTGTGCTCTGAACAATTTTAGGACTGGACGGCAAACTGAAAGACCTTTAAGTGGCACTAAACATTGTTTTTGTGTTGAAAGCAAACCTACTGCGACACAGTAAACAGAACCCAGTGCAGTACAGAAAGTGTGCACATGCGACCACACACAGATTAGTGTGCAGTAAATGCAGTATCCACCTCACAAAATGACCCAGATCACGAAAAACGCGAGGTGCACAACAGTCTAGAACTGAAAAAGAGGACTTAACCACAGGTGGTTGTGTAAAAATGACATTCCTCTTTCACGATGCAGTTTACCGTTTGTTTACATTTACAAACAAAAAATAAATAAAAGGTCATTCAAAAAAAAAAAAAAAAAAATATATATATATATATATATCCCGGTTCTACCTGGTCTCCTCAGGACGAGTGTTCCTCTGTGACAGATTTTTAGAACATTCCTCAAAGACGCTGGTCGCCTTTATGGCTTCCAGGATGTCAGCTGTGTTAGAAGAGCAGCATTTACATTAAGGAACATTCCAGCTGAACTGTGTCTCCCTCCTGTACGTACACACTCACCTTTTGTCCCAAGTCAGTTGTATGATTCCACAATGGCTACATTACATTTGAGAAAACTGCAGTTATTAATATATGTTATATTGTTTGGACGAGACATTTTCTGATGTTGAAGTTGCTTTATCTCCTTGTCTCTACATTCAGCTTTCTCCCACAGAGGCGTGAGGTTGGAGGGATGAAAAGTAGCCAGGAGAGAGGAACAGGCCAAGCACGCGAACCCCAGTAGGCCAGAGAACCGTGATAGAGCGTTACAAGAGATAAAATGAGATCAACCTTTATTAGTCCCACAGTGGGAAATTTGCATTGTCATGGCAGAAATTGGACAGAACTAAGGGAAGAGCAGAGAGCAGCAAAATAAAAAAAAAAAAACAGAACAAAAAAACTATGCCAACAGTAGAGTATGAGAAGAACACCATCTAGAAATATAAACGTGGATGTGTGTGTGTGTATATATATATGTATGTATATATGCAAACACACACATATATGTATATATATATACACGTAAATTTAGATAATTATATGCATATGTATAGCAAAGACAGGCACTTCTCAGTGTTTCATCCTGAGCGTGACTGGCATTCGATCAGAGAGATTTTTATTAGAAAACAGAAAGTTCCAAACAGAAATTCCCCTTCATACCACAGGCCGAGCACAAACCCAGAGAAAATGCTCAGTCCAAACGTACACCCGGGCCAAGAAAGAAGCAGAAGTAATTCAGCTTGAACACTGACAAGACACACATTAGCTAGTAGAGTCCCGGCCTTTTCCCTTTTTAAAGCGGCTCAGAAAAAAACGGCATGTGCCGAGATGGGAAACTAGGTCACTGAAACATTCAGGCCCCGAGATATATATTTTTTTTAGATTAAGGGAATAAAATGCTGAACCCATGCCCCTAAAAGTCTTTTATAAGATAAAATAGACATACGTTTTCAATGAGTGCCGACAGTCTCGTCAGGCTGGTTTACTCTCCAACCCTCCAGACTTCTTTTCTCCCGTCCACCCTCACGTCCTCGGTGACTCGGAGGCCGGTCTGTGCCGGTCATTTGCGAAATGATAATGACACAGACCCTTCAGGGTCTACATCGTTCAAATATTAAATAAGCTGTTTGACCCGTTAACCCTTTGAGCACTCTGGAGAAGCTCTGGGGAAAATGTGGAGAGCTCATGGGCACGAGTGTTAGAACACAGCAATAATCAAAACGGCTGGAACAGTATCGCAGTTATGGTGTGAATATTTTATTTACAGTTTTGATGCAGTAACCGTCTCTGAAGCCTTTTGGCTTTTGACATTATACGGAGACGAATGTACACGGTACAATTAGCACCATTTCCCTGGAAAAGTGGTTAACTAGAACACTTATCTGACACTATAGTGTAGGATACACACGTTTTCTCCTCTGAAATACTAAAACAAAAACAGATTGGAGTGCTACAGTAGTGCACAAAGGGTTAATGCAGGACCAGGCCCAGAACGGCCGGTATCAACTCTCTTTTCTTTTTGCACATTGAAATATTTTAATATCAGTATTTTCTTTTTTTTCCAAGTGCCTTTTTATTGTAGGTGAAATGTAGAAGTACAAATACAGTATCTGAAAAAAATATATATATAAATATATAAATATATATATATATTTTCCCCAGCATCATGTTCCGAAGCCGAACATGCAGAATTTTAGAGCTGTAAAAGTCTCCAATTGGTACAACATAGGTGTATTCTCCTGTTTTAGAGGAATTTTATTACGATATTGATCATGATGTCAATGAAAACAAACAAAAGAAACAAATGTTTAATAAAGTTGCATTTGATATATCAGGCTCTACTGGCTGTTCTTTTCTGCTCATCAGGCCCATAACTGACAATGGAGTGTTGGGGTGACCTACAATAATACTTTTTGGAGTACAACACTTCCATTTTGGCTTTCCAGGCAGATTCTAAACATGGAAGGCAATCAGATTTACTCTGTATTGTATAAAACAGCCCTCTGAAACAATAATATATCAATATATCATATTACAAAAAATATAATATATTATATTACAAAAAAATAATATATTACATTGGGAGGTATATAACTGTTGGGAGGTATGCAGGTATAATTTTATAAACAGTCATTAAAGTTATATACAGTATAATTTTGTAGAAAACCTCACTCCAAACAACTAAACATTTTTTATCTTCTTTTACTCTCATGTTGTTCTTTATGTCTATACAACTTTTCTTCATGTACTAAGGCAGAGTTAATATGAAATAGTTAGCTATAGCAACCTAGCACAATTGGAAGAGCAAATTTCCAAAACCCAGTCTTTTTGTGATTTTTTAGGTACCACTACTATTGGCATATTTTTACATGACATCTTTATGTGCAGTAGTATAACTGACCAAAACTCACTCAGTCCTTGCATAATACCCAGTACAAGATTAGGTGAATTTCCAAAACTCTCAGTCCACTCGCACCCAGGCGGTAGATCATAAACAACTATAGCTATCATTGACACTATGCTGTGTCATGTAGTCAGATATAAATATTAAACTTGTACATATTTTGTGACACTGAATATCGATTTCCTTAAAAATCGTTTTCATTATATATTTAAAACGCAATTTTCCAGGAAAAAAATGCTTTTGGACTGAGTGAGTTTTGGAAATTTGATCTTCAATTGTAGAGACCAGCTATGAAGTAGAAAACCAGTTTGAGAACGTAGAAGTAAACTGGACTGTGGTTGAAGGACAACTGTACTGCAGTATAATTCAGTATCTGGGTAATATTATAAACTGATATAAATTTCATACAGCTCTGCATTACATATTTACCCTTTATATATCACACGGCAAGACTGAAGACACAGGACTCTGTGTGATAAAGAAAAGAATATTTTTAATTGACCCAAGACGGTATTTACAGTGGAAGGATGGGAGAGAGAAGAAAACAAGACTCATGTTTGTTGCTGCTGTTTCTGTGACGGATCCTGTTTCTGAATCTCTAGCTCTTCATCCAGACGCTCCTTCGCCCTCACCACCTGCAGAAGACGAGATCACACACTCAGACGTGGTCCAACTCCGAGGACGAAGAACCCTCCTGTGACACATGTGTCTGTTTTCTAGGAAAGAAACTTAAAGATCCACCAACACCGTGACCTTAGACAGTTGCATATTTCTTTTACAGTTTGTTAAATGTCTGGTTTGAGGCCTTACAGTGTATTAGACGAATGTTACCTTCTGTTGGAGGGTTTACAACCAAAACGTCACTTTAACACAGAGAACTCAACCACAAGGCACACTCATTCACTTTTCAAATTCTGTCTGGGCATTTCTGAAGCGTTTCAAAGACCGTAAGAGGGGCCAATAACACTGATGTTGCTAATAACAAGCAGAGACAGTTCTAGCCTTCTCAGGGCCCCCAACAAGACTCCCTCCCACCTTAACTGCGTATCATCTACATTTGGTCACATTTTGATGAGACGACGGACCATGACGACGCCTTACAGAGCAATATATCCCCCTGCATCTTGTGTGCAGCTTATCTGCCTCCAGTCACCAATAAGCATGTTCTGACTGATCTCGCACTAATCGTTATCATGTATGGATGAACTTTTCCATTAATAAACGATTTAGGAAATAGTGTCCCATGCTTGCATACCTTAGACTGCAAGTAGAAAGAGCCGCCGACTGCTTTGTCGTTTATTTTAAATAAATGTTCGTAATTCTGTGGAAAAGACAAAAAGCTGGTTTCACTCTGTGTGTCCATATTTAGGGTCAATCAGGTTCACACACGCTGCCATGAGAACACCGGGCCGTTACCTTCTGCACATCCTCTATGTTCAGTTTTGAGATGTTCAGAATCTGCTGGGCTTCCTGCACCGTCATCCCGGTTAAACTGGAGGCTGCGGCGGACTGCCTGCCTGCACTCCCCCTCGCCTCAGCTGCAGCCTGACTGGCTGCCAAGACACAAAACACCAAAGGCTACAGCAGAAATACCTGTTTAATTCATTAACTTCATCGTTTTCAATAGTTAACTTTAGCCATAACTGGGTCAACGTTATCTAAAAAAGTGACGACAGGTAGAAATGGCTTCGCTGAATCTTCCAAGCAGGACTTGGAGTATTTTTGAGAACGTTACAAACAAACTGTGTCACTGTATCTTCTTTCCTGCCGGCCTCGCAATAAACACAATAAAAGTGCATCACTCTCTGTATCGATCAGGGATCATGACACTCAAAGCTGTGCGTTATCACCAATTGAAGAGCAAATTTCCAAAACTCAATCAGTCCAAAAGCATATTTTCCCCTGGAAAATCGCGTTTTACTTGTTTTACCTATTGGAAAGCAATTCTTACAGGAAATAGTTTTTTTAATTGAAGTTTTACAGTGACTTGTCATATTTTAATGCCTGTTTCTAAAGTGCAACTCCTGTACATTTTAGTATGGGCAAATTTGTTAAAAAATATATAATGAGAACAATTTTTAAGTAAATCGATATTCAGTGTCACAAAATTATGTATAAGTTTAATATTTATATCCGACTACATGACACAGCATAGAGTCAACGGCAGCTATCGATGTTTATGATCTACCGCCTGGGAGTCCTGGGTAAGTTAGTACCACTGGCGACTGTGCGAGTGGACTGAGTGAGTTTTGGAAATTCACCTAATCTTGTACTGTGTATTATGCAAGGACTGTGTGAGTTCTGGTCGGTTATACTATTGCACATAAAGAGGTCATGTAAAAATATGCCAACAGTAGTGTTACCTAAAAAAAATCACAAAAAATGGACTGAGTGAGCATTGGAAATTTGCTCTTCAATTATTACACAACTGAATGGACCATCCCAGTGTTCGGAGGTCTGTTATTTCTTGATCATGACGGTTGCAACAAAAAAAATTATGACCACAAACATTGGCAGCAGGTCTTGCACTTCTGATTCTTCTGACTCTTTAATTTCATTCCACAAGAAGTCCTTTTGCTTACAGCTGAAATAAGTGAGTCTCTAACTCACCTGCAAACTCCTGACGAAGGGCTCGAGCGAACGCCCGGCCCACCACCTGCAGCCCCACTACCACGATCTGGGCCAGATACTTCGCCTGCCACAAAACACACAAAATAAATACAGTTCTGGGTCACTATTTACTGTCATCAGCAGCGGTGAACTCATACAGAGTTTTGAGACGTTTCTCCAGACCACGGAGCAACATAATACATTCAACAGAGTGCAAGATAGGACAGAGACAGTAGACAGCATACAAACAATAAATAGACAACTGTAACAGAAGTGTATGGAAACAGTACAGTGTGAACGTGATGCAAACCTTCCAGAATGGTTAGTGTTGCACTTTTAGTGAGATTATCATCACACAGGAGGTGGTTACAGCACTGAACAAAGTGCAGGGAATGACAGAAACAATACAATAAACAGACAGTACAGCTATGTCACAGTAGTGTGAATGGGATGGAAATCTTGAGACAGTAAACAAAGAACTGTGGCAATGTAAACATACAGGATGTAAACATACAGGATGTAAACATACAGGATGTAAACATACAGGATGGATAATATTGCACCATATACGCGTTTCACAGGATAACACTGTGAAGAGAATAAAGAACCATCCTGAATGATAATATTGCTCCATATATACATATTATTATTACTACTACTGCACAGAAGCATACGGATGCTGCACTGGAAACCTTCTTATTGCACAGTAGAATAGAAACACACAGAGTAAATTATAGCATATCAAATTGAGTAACAGGCCTTGAGTGTACCCGCAGTGGCAATGAACAGTAAACCCAGGTACAGTAACGTGCAGGTGCTGCTGAAGGTCTAGAGTGTTTTGAGAGGTACTGAAGGTATTAAGTGAGGCAGTTCACTGGAATGTTCTTGTTAGGTAGGGACTAGACAATCACGTGACCTGCAGTATGACACTCAAGAGAGGAACCCGAACCTGAGCCTGATCAGTCCAAACCATCAGAAAACGAAACCCAGCTTTCCTGAACACTGCAGACTCAGATAAACGCGGACTAAACTCAGACTCCATATGGATGGAGGTGACACTGTCCTGAAGGTCCAGCGTGTCGGACCTAAAGTGTGAAGATCAGGACCTACCATGGTTCACCGTGTCCCGGGCTGGAGACTCAGACGAGTCCTGCTCTCACATGGACCTCCACCAAGGTGAAGTGGCCATGACTCACCACACACAGAAGATCGGCTTCTACACCTCTCCACTGCCACCCGGTGGATGGAGGACCTCCAGTCCTCACCAGCGCTCCAGCAGACCGAGGGGGTCAGATCTTCTCCACAGAGTTCCAGCAGACCTCTGACTGTCACACAGAGCAGGGGGTCAGATCTTCTCCACACAGGGCCGGTGTGGCTGCAGAGTTTCATTCTAAACCAGCAGGAGCTCCTGATCAGCTGTCTGAAGTCTGAGACCCCTAACACAGAGGTAAAGCCCACCTTACCAATAAAGCCCACGTACTGTTAAGCTAAACTGATCAGTGTGTGATAAAAATCTTACCCCACTCTTCCAGCAAGATGCTCCTTTACCTGTAGCCTTATATTCACACATATAAATACACACACCACCCCACAGTCTGAACAGAATGAAATTCTTTTCTGTATTTAACCCATTTAACCCATTTAACATATTCACCAAGTGAAGCAGTGGCTGCCACCAACAGGGGGCGCCCCGGGAGCAGTGTGTGGGGATGGAAACTTGCTCAAGGGTACCTCAGTGGTGCCACCAACAGTCCTGGGATTCGAACCCACAACCTTCTAAGCATAGGGGCAACTCCCTAACCACCAGGGCACCCCAATGATAAGACCCCCCCCTAATGAATTTTGCATCAGTTTTGCATCCAAGTTTTACAGACTGCATCATTTCTGTCTAATCATTTCTAATAATAAAAAAAAAACAATTCATTCAACATATTTTGTAAATATGTACATCTGGCCCCATTACTTGTCCAGGACAGATCCCCCTGCCACTCTCCCACTTACCCTACAAACATGCCACTCTTTGGAAATGAGGTGGACAATATGCTGTTTTTTGGTTTGATACATTGGAGCCGACAGAGCCAGAAGTGCCACATTTAAAATATAATATTAAAAACTAGGCATCCAGTCACCTTTCTTCAACATTACACACACCGCACTGGTGATGCTCTTACACAGCCACTCTGTATCCTTCAGGAACTCACAATACAGTATTTGTGATACTCCAAAAATCATGTTAACAAAAAATATTGTCATATTGCTCAGTCCTGTTTGGAAGCCGATATTATTTTCTTGGGCTGAATGAACTGATGATACCAGACGCATGACTTCAATTGGCTACACTTGCAAAAATGTTTTATTGCAATGTAACATTTCTACATGACAGATTTAGTAGAAAAGAAAGGATACGACAAATGCTATTGCCTCCAAAGTATAAAAACATCAATGTCAATCAAGGTTAATATAAATCAAGTTTTAAGACGTCCCAAAAGAGGTTCAATACTGGTCCTCAACACATCCAGTAATATTGTCAAAGCATGACGCACATCAAGAACGACACACTGAAAAATGCTATAGCATGCATTATGAATCTTGTAAACATATGTAAGTATTGCCTTAAGTGACAGACCTGAATGGGAAGGTAATATAGGCATTTGCATTGACTGATGATAACACTGCTGCGGACGTTTCTGAGTTTCTGAGAACACTTTCTATCTAAGAGGAGTGGAATATTTCTCAAGAGGCTTTAGACATTTCCTGGAGGCGTGGAGATCATCCCGTATCCCGAAAGGGCGTCTCAGCAAACTATTCCTGTGTTCAGACACATGGCACAGCTGTGCAACACAACAAATGAAACGTAAAACATACATTCAAACAACTGATCAGTCCTACTGACTACAAATCAACAGATAAAAGACAATCAGGGTTTGCAGCTGTGCCACCTCTACATTCGGGCTGAAGATCAGTGAAGATCAGTGAAGATCAGTGTTATCTGCATCACAGAGCTGTATGTCCTACTAAACGTATGTATGTGTGTAATTTATTGTGCAGCGTTCACTGAGCACATGCATCTCATAAAAGCACATTTAACCATAGAAGAGTATCACTGAGAGATCATGGCTGGTCTATGGTCCAGCAGAGAGTTAATGTCACGGATGCAAGAGTTGATTGGTGGAATTAGAATGTTTATGGGACAGAAGTTAATGTGTTGGAGCTGGACTTAAAACTGGCACTCAGGAATGGCATGAAGTGTGGCAGGATTCTCTTTATCTCCCGGCTGTTGGCACCCAGTTCATCCACAAGGCGGTGCTTGCTTAGTCATCCTGAAAGTGCAAAGGATACAAACACACAAAATGCTGTAAATATTTTCCAAACTCAGAGTGTCACTGTGGGCCAGATGTTCACACTTGGCATTAACAAAACGACTTGGGTCTTCTGACTGGGGACAATGCAGACAATACTAATCCCAGCTGTAAATCCCAGAGGTGCTTCAGTACTCAGACAAATTCTGGAGGTGTTCAGGCATGTAGAACGTCTTTCATCATCTCCTCTTCGTTTGTTCTGTGCGTTTGTTGTGCTCGCTGTCGTTAACAGTTTAACATATATGACGTAAGTGCTGGAACTAAACTATTTTTGTTTTTCTTTTTTCACCAGCTTTACTTTATTTTAAATGCCATGATGAATGGACCAATAGTAATAATGGAAAATTACTTTGTTTTTTTATATTATCTGACAGTAAAAGTTGGGAAACTTATTTTTCTGTTTTTCTTTGGAGCTCCAAGTTTTTGCACTGACAGTCATGACTGTCCAGATGAAGTATGTGAGGTATAAACAGACCCTGAGATGTTAATGGCAGGTTTGAACAGACCCTGAGATGCTTCTTATTTCAGAAATGTGTGAAGAGGGAGATCTCACCCATTCCTCATCATCCACTCCCTCAAATAACTCCTGTGGCAGTGGATCTTCTCGGTTCCCCAGTTTGGCCACCATGGCACTCAAAAGCTGCAACAAACACACACACAAACACAGGTGTGACAGGAACCCTGACAAAACTCGAATGAATTCGTACACGGTGTAATGCAGACCTCTTCTTTTTTCTGTTCGTCCGTCTTCTCCTCGAGGTACACGGAGGAGGGCAGGTACTTCCTCACCGGAGCTTCTTTAGGAGCCTCACTCACTGAACGAGAACAACAGACAAAGTTGGCAACAGAGAACACTGGACAGATGCTGAGAAGCAGATATGTGAGCCGGCGGCGCTGCGGTACCGGGGGTCATGTCTTTGGGCTGCAGGCTGATCTTGCGGTGTCGGCCGTCAGAATCAGAAAGCCAGGCAGCAGCGGTCAAAGCCGGCTCCCACCACACAGCTGTCTCTGGGAACACATCGTCCTGGAAGAACTCTTTCTGTACACAGTAACCACATGGACAGAATTTATCTTTGCTATGAACTCTTTTCTTAACAATGCACCCACCACTTCAGATGTGTGGAAAACAAGCATCTCTATAAGAACATATTGGACTTCCTAGTATTTTTCAGAGTGTTCCAGGCTTGGTACCAGAGGGACGGTTTAGCTGCTCTACAAAACCCTGATATACTTCTGCAGTGGCATGCAGAGAAAGTGCCTGATATCAAAAGCTACACTGACTTACATGAATAGGTTTGGATTCAGCACTCTGTATAGGCTGCATCACAGGGCTGTGGGAGGGCACATTAAAAGATTTCTGAACAGGTCAATTTGTAAACCTTGCTGTATGTGGTTCTTCTCTTGATTCTCAACCTGAATGTGTGGTGCCTTTGGACAGATATGTTTTTTTCTTAGCTCCTCCCTGACCCCTCAGTGGTCCTCAGATGCCCCACTCAGGTCGTCCCTCTGGTGCCGGACCTGCTGTTTTCACTAAAAGCCCCTAGATGGCAGAGTTGCATTGGCTTGGCATGAATTGAAGGGTGAGATCACTCACTCGGACACGGGGGACTCTGAAGGCCACGGGCTCAATGTTGGTCTTCCCAACCCGGATGGCTCGGGCCACCTCCACATCACGCACATCACATTCCGTTTTCGGCAAGAAGCACAAGCCCTGATCCCACAGAGCAGAACTGTTTTAGGAAAACTGGACCGCTAAAATCAAAATGACAGACAACAAACTGGAGACTTACAGTACCTTGTGTGGCTCAGAAGAGTGGAAGCTGCTGCACTCCATTAAATAAGGGGCCTCTGATATGACTTCATATATATACACACGTGTGTCGCCCTAAGAACACAGAAGCGGCGTGAAAATGTGAGTTTACAGCAACATTAACACTGAGTGATAACTTCATGGATTTGTTTAATTTCACTTTTGTCATATGAAAACCAATTGTTGTTTTACATGATGAGACATATTACAGTTACCTTGTATCGATAATATATAAAGCGTGCACACGCACACACACACACACACACGGTATTTTTCATAAAGCAAAAAAATACCACGAGATAATGAGTAACCCATTAACTTGTTCACATGAATAGGTTGTACTTTTTGAACTCTTATCTGGATTTCTTCACTGAGAATTTTGGCACCATCAGATATAAGCACGGTGAGCAATTTCACCAAAACAACTGTTTTACTGTCAAAAGACGAGTTGTAAAATCTGTGAGAACAAAAAAAAATACGACACTGGCTTCATTAAAGGCATATCCAGTGATCAGAGCCCTCTTTTTAAAAGACAATACTACTCCACCATCAGGGGCTCCGACTTTTAAGCCAAACACTTTGAACAGGCTCTTGAGTTACAACCACCTTTCCTGAGTTGTAGAGTAGGGGGTCAAATTCAAAATACATTGGCCCTTAGGTACATTTTCACTTTGTAATTATCTGTTTTTCTAACATGCATGTGGAAAGCAACACTTTACAGAACTACTGGAACTCCTGAAAATTGATTTGATTTATATATTATTTGCTCCAGCATTGTATCAGTGCAAAATCGACACTGTGGATTGGTCCTTTATACTGCTGGAAAATCTAAGACAATGCTGAAGTAATCCAAAGTATTTAGAATATGTTACTCATGTTGAGTAATCTAATGGAAAACGTTATGAATTACATTTGGAATACATTTGAAAAGTCAGGGTCTGCTAAAAGTCACCTAGCATGTCTCTGTTTCTTCTGAAGTGTCCTGTTTGGAAAAGAATGTGATTTTGACAGAGATTAGTTTAAAATCTGTATTTCCTGAGACAGGCGGAGCTGTCAGCTGCACACACTCCGTCTGTGTCTAACTGTACCTTCCCAGTGAGGAAGACGACGCTGGTGTCGGGGTCATAGAACGGGATGAGGGTCGAGGGTGACACATCAGTCGATGCGGTGGCGAACGCTCCACTGGCCAGGGACTCAGCAGAGTACAGATAAATCTGTCTCTCACTGCGGCTGCAGGAAAAACAAGATTTAATCAGAATACTGACCTGCAATGAAAAATAAATTGCCCGTCAAAACAAACTCGTGTGACTCGTGTGGAACACTGTCTTTTGTAGTGCTTACCAGTCAAACCCTGACACCAGCAGGCACCTGCCATCACACACCCAGACTATGCGGCCGCCTCTGTGGCCCTCGGGCCCCGGACCCTCCTGTAGGACGCGAGAGTTAGAAATCTGCAGTGATGTATAGTTGGGGGTCTCAGTGAGGGTCTCTGGTGCCGTACTTACCTTCGTGGGCTCAGTAGACTTGCGAGGGTCGTACAAACGCACTTTCCCATCTTTACACACAGTAGCCAGGAATCTGCCATCGGGACTCCAAGCCATCCCAAATATCTGCAAGAGGGATCATATGTGGCATGTCACTTCGGTATCAGACAGTTTGTGTTCTTCAAGGATGTCAGGTGAACAGCTGAACAGACCAGTTCCTGGTTGTATCTGGTGGGTCCCATCACTTCAGAAGACTGGAATAATTATATAGGTTGTACAAGCTTCAAATACAGCTACCAAGAATGTCAAACAAGTCCTCCTTGTGAGTAGTGTTAGCTTTAGTCAAGATACAACCCCAGTTCCAAAAGCGTTGGGATGTTCTGCAATTTGTTAATAAAAACAATGATATGGAAATCTCATTAACCCATATTTTGTTCATAACAGAACATAGACAAGATATCAAATGTTGAAAGTGAGACATTTTGCCATTTCACGAAAATATTGGCTCATTTTGAATTTCATGACAGCAGCACGTCTCCAAAATGTCGGGACGGGGACAGGAAGAGCAACAGCTGCGGGAACAGTTTGCAACGAATTAGGTCAAGATGACATGACTGAGCATAAAAATCACTCAACCCCCTGGACCAGAGAAACACCCACGTTAGGATGCTGTTCATCAACTTCAGTTTTCAACACCAGCATTCAACTCCATCATCCCACAGAGACTTCCCACCAAGCTGAGCAGGCTGGGCCTCAACACCCCCCTGGTGAACTGGAATTTAGACTTCCTGACTGAAGGGCCTCAGTCAGTCCGTATTGGCACCAACATCTCCAGCACCTCCACACTGAACACAGGAGAACCAGGAGTCCTCAGTCCTCTGTTCTTCACTCTCCTGACCCATGACTGCTCAGCGAGTACAGCTCCAAACACATCATCACATTTGCACATGACATGACGGTGGTGGGTCTCATCAGAAACAACGACATCTCAGCCTACACAGAGGAGGTGACAGGACTAGCTGCCTGGTCTAAGGACAACAATCTCTCACTCAGTGTCGACCAAAGACAAAGGAGATGATAACTGACTTCAGGAAATCCAGCCCTGCTCACCCTCTTCTCACCATCGACGGCACTGCTGTGGAGAGGGTCGACAACACCGAGTTCCTGGGCATCCATATCACAAAACACCCACCTCCATAGCCAGGAGGGCCCAGCAGCGCCTGCACTTTCTGTGGAGACTGAAGAGAGCGAGCCTCCCCCCCCACCGATCCTCACCACATTCCTCAGGAGCAGGATAGTAAGTCTCCTCTCCAGTTGCATCACTGTCTGGTACGGGAACTGCACTGTCTCGGACTGTAACACACTGCAGCGGATAGTGTGAGCAGCTGAGAAGGCTATTGATGTCTACCTCCCCTTCCTGAAGGAAATTTTACAAACCCGTGGCTTTAACAGAGCCAATAACGTTGTGAAGGACTGTTCGACACCCACTACACAGACTCTTCTCCCATCTGGCAAATGGTATCAAAGCTTCCGTTCTGCACGGCTGTGCAACAGCTTCATACCACACGCCATCAGGGCCCTGAACGCGCACAAACGCACATAAATGCACGTGAATGTCTAGTTCCTGGATGATCAGCACATTTCAGTGAACAATCTCACTTTATACTATTTATACTGTTTAAAATGTTTATACTTTTTATACTGTTTACACACATACTACACTCTGGACTCTCAGTTAGCACCTGCACTTTACTGTAACCCTGTTTACTGCCAGTACAGGCACCCTAACAACCAGTCACTGTTATAATTCTACACTTCCTCACTGTTGGTTTTTCTGTTCTCCATGGACCACAGTGCAACATTCAACAGAGTGCAGGTCACAACAGACAGTAGATAACAGACAAAAAATAAATAGACGACAAGTGTGGACACGACTTAAACCTTCTGGAGTGATGAGTCTTGCACTATAGGTATGATTACTGCACAGGGAGCAGTTACAGCATCAAACAGAGTTCCAGGGACGACAGAACACTACAGTAACTAGACAATAAATAGACTCTTGCGGTCTATTGTACAACAATGACTGTAGGATGTGAATCTTAGTCTACCCGAATGAAATAATTGCACCAAATATACATATTATTGCACATGAGCATATGATTGTGTACTGGAATCATTTTCGTATTGCATAGGACAGTTAGCAGCACAGAAAACCAACAGTGAGGAAGTGTAGAATTATAACAGTGACTGGTCGTTAGGGTGCCTGTACTGGCAGTAAACAGGGTTACAGTAA
>JBBPCX010000028.1:4451763-4462512 GCA_037974365.1 Hydrocynus forskahlii | reverse complement strand
TCACTAACAACCTGAGCAGTCCCAGAGTGTCCCAGAGTGTCCCAGAGTGTCCCAGAGTATCCCAGAGTGTCCCAGAGAGTCCTTGAGAGTCCCTGAGAGTCCCAGAGTGTCACAGTCCCATGCAGAAACCTTAGAAATAATCACTTTGGTGACCTCTAGTGTCAGAACAGCCCTACGTCACAGTTCGTCATAAATAAGGTGTATATAAAGTAATCTGTAATAATAATATATAACGTAATCTTAATTAATATAACCACAGGAAAACGAAGGGCTTAGGGAGGAAGCAGCAGGAAGACCAGTTTTTATTTCAAATGTCAAATATTTATTAGTTAGAATCCTTTAGTTGATAGTTAATATCATGTTTAATTTATCATTCAAACTATTTAAGACTATTTAAGCTACGATAAATTGTTTGAATTATGAATTATAAATTAAACATGACATCAACTAAGGACTATATTATTCATATTATGTTAAACTAAATACTTTTTGAATAAGAGAATTTAACATGGATACATTTGGAAACGTACCCATTACTTTTCCGTCCAAAAACAGCACATTTTAAATTCACTTTTTGTGATAAAAATAAATCAGTGTATTTATACATATTCCCATGTTCACCCTATGTCAGTTTAGACCCTCCATCCACAATGACTATAGAAGGAGTATTTCAGTCTGGATTCAGAAACCCACCCAGAACTTTTACATCTTTTCAGGACCAAAACCAATACAAATCTCCTCCCAGGAAGTCGACTTTGTTTCACTGTTCTTCTTACCTTGCAGGTGGAGGCGAGCAGAGAGCCGTTCTCCTTCCAGGCCAGACCCTGCAACTGGTCTGAGTGCTGCTCCAGAACTGTCACACACACAGAACAGGACGAGTTTAAAGGGTTTACGGGACAGCAGTTTGACCAAACTGAAAGTGACACAATTTTTAATTTACCCCAAGTGGGGTCATTCAGTTCAGACAAGCTCAGAGTCGATCATTTCTTACTGCAGTTTTGTAGCCACAAGGCTAACATGCTAAAAGACTACAAGTTTATAGTCAAAAGTTTGAATAATGCCAAACTTTTTCTTTTTCTCCACTTATGTTACAAAAGGAATACAAAAGTCCATGTGGTGTAATAAAATGGTGTAAGAAAATAAATAAAACAGATCAAATCAGTTAAAGGTGCTGTTTGTGGCTGTTTTTGGGGATGGCAGCAAAAACACTTATTTTATTCAGAACCTGCACCGTTACTGAAACCTGAATATCGCTGATACTGAGCCAACAGTTTCTCTTTAAAAAATGTAACGTTTTAAAGTGAGCTATTTTTGACAGAAGCTCTTGGGCACATAAAAGTAAACTACTCGTATTTCAGGAGAGGTCTGTTACAGAACTGGACTGGTTAAATGTTTTCCGTTCTTTTTACGGTCCATCTCATCCTATAAACACCGTACACAGATACAGCATCACTGACCGGTATTTCAGGCTAGATTTGTTGCAGGACTGGATTGGACCCTTTTCTTTTCCTACCTTTTTACCTTTTTATAAATACAGGTGCCTGGTGTGAGATTGGTGCCATCTCCAGCTGTTCCTTCCACAAACAATGAAGAAAAAAGGTCTAAAGGAAATTCAGACCCTCTGCATTCAGTTTAGATGCAGGAAGCAGTTTCGGCCTTAATGCCAATCTTTAAAAGTACAGAATGAAAAAAATACATATATCGAATGAATTGAAAACGGGGTGCTAGATCGGCCGCACTTGACGTACATAAAAAATCATATCAATTTGCTTTTGGTCAAACAATTTACAGAATTCACATCATCATCACAGCTAATGGAAAGTGCACACAGTTCATACAGGACACAGTGAAAAAAGGACCAACACACAAAACAGCAGAAATGAAGGTGCAGGGTGAACACAGCCCAGCAGTCATGTGTTAAGGTAGGTGAGCTAAAAGCACATTAGGAGAAAACACGCCAGATCTCATCAGAAAAAGGTTCAGCATCAGTCGAGTGAGGTCAAGCGCAAGTTCCAAGCTCACTCATGATCATGATGCTTTGTCTTGCGCTTAATCTCCCCGCTAAATGTCAATGAATGGAGGTGAGGACTACAAGCAGACATCACACAAACACAAAAACATACAAGCTTATGAGAAATGGTGACATAAAATCTGCATGGGCTGTGGGAGGCGCCGGTGAGAGATGGTGGGGGTCCGGCCAGCAGGTGGCAGCAGTGAGCAGCAGCCATCATGGGGCCAGGGTCGGAGACCCAGAGAGCTGTCTTTGGTGCCACTGGGCTCGAGTCATTTACCTCACCCGATCCAGCTTAGACCCCAGAGGACTGTACAATGCAGCCCTGGAAACAACCAGAGGCTATGCAGATCAAAACAAGACCTTACACACCAAATTAAAAACACAGACAAACAAGAACCAATCACAGACCAGAACAGAGACGGCAGAGACAAACTCATGAGCATCTTCCACCTACAGTCCACCTGAGATTCAGTACTGGGAACAGACAGATACGGCATACGGAGTCTGACTATGCTGGGGGTGCATGTTTCAGAATGGAGCAGGCGAACTGTACACTCAGCATCACTGGAATCGTTAGTAATAACGGGGAAAAACTATTGATCTGACTGGCTACTTTACGAAGGTCAAATCACTTCCGGCTCATTGTGTTGATGAATTTGGAACCTGTCTCAACTCCACTGAACAAATAAATACTTAGTGTCTGACCTTTCACGGGGCCTTAAAAAGGGAACTATAAAGGGGAACAAAGTTCAGTACATTTTGTTCTTAAGAATTTCTAGCGGGGCCAGTTATTGTGACACATGGTAAAACAGATCAAAGTTTTTCGTTTTAAAAGGGTAAATGTATATGTGTGTGTTTGTGAGCACTTTTCCATGGTGCTGGAGCTGGTACCCAGTCCTGAACTGTTCTGGACATATCCAGTGAAAGGAAACTGGATCTGGAGCCAAAGACTGTCAGGGACGAGATAATGCCATCACTAAACACAGCTTAACTAATCTGAACTGCTACGTTAAACCTGAAAGGACGTGAGCAGCAATACGTGTCTGGTGGAAGTCAAAAGACAAACTGAATTTGTAGAAAAAGTGAATGCTTTACGGGCAATATGGGCTCAACAAAAGAACAACATCAAATGGAAAAACAGGATCCTCAAGTCTAAAGTTAACTTAAGTCTAAAGTTAAAGCTGCTTTTGCTTAAGTCATGCAGCTAACTGGAGGTAACCAAGTGAAACAAGTTCTTAAAGTTGTTGAGAAGGTTGTTCCCTCCATCCAGCACTAGTTCTGGCATCACCACCAGCACCATGTCAGTGGAAAAGAGTTCTATGTATCTGTGTGTGTTGTATGTATCTGTGTGTGTTGTATGTGTCTGTGTGTGTTCTATGTCTGTGTGTGTGTGTGATCGTACTGCGGATGTTAATGTACCTGCCAGGGCCTCGTCTCTGCTGGAGTCCCAGACCTGGACGCCCCGGGCCGAGGCCACAGCCAGCAGGCCAGAGGCGGTGGGGTGGAAGCGCAGCAGCTCGAGCCGGCCGTCACCAGGCTTCAGAGATACTTCCGCCTCGGCGGGCTGCTCCTGACCCAACTCACGCACTCTCCACAGCTTCACCTGGAGCCAAAAAGAAAGAAAACATGTGATTTCACACAGTAAAAAACAAAAGTAATTTTTTCACCATAATCTCCACTCTCGCTATCTGCTGCCCGTACAATGTTCTACAATGTTTATATATTACATAAAACGCTTTTATTTAAAAAATGGATGATAGGCAGATAGATAGATACTTTATTGTCACTTTATCTTTGACACAATCAAATTACAGTTGCCCAATCCAGTGGTACTATAAAAGGAGACGTACATCACACAACCACATAACAAAGACAAACATCAACATATGAAACAGTGAGACTTATGACAACATTCACAGAAACCAAGATAAAGTGCTGGGTGGCAGATATTGCACCAAGTATAATTATTTAAATTTAGCAGGCATGACCAAAGAGGGTGTCACTGTGTATGTTTGTTGAGATACTGGATAGCTTTGGGGAAAAAACTGTGAGGGAAGAGAGCAGCCTATGATTTTTTCTGCTGACCTAAAGACCCTGTGCAGGGCCTAATGACCTAATGACCCTGTGCAGGGCCTAATGACCTAAAGACCCTGTGCAGGGCCTAATGACCTAATGACCCTGTGCAGGGCCTAATGACCTAAAGACCCTGTGCAGGGCCTAATGACCTAATGACCCTGTGCAGTGCCTAATGACCTAATGACCCTGTGCAGTGCCTAATGACCCTGTGCAGGGCCTGATGACCTAATGACCCTGTGCAGTGCCTAATGACCTAATGACCCTGTTCAGGGCGTCTTAGTCAGCTGCTGAGCAGCCTGCGTACCACGCTGTAAGGCCGTACGTGATGATGCTCTCTATGGCAGAGCTGCAAAAAGTCTCCATTTATGATGACAGGGCGATGGTCAGCTCTACTCTTCCTGAAGTCCAGGATCAGTTCTTTAGTTTCGTTTGTGTTTAGTGACGGGTCGTTTGATGAACACCACAGTGTCAGTTTGCTGATCTCATCTGTGTCGGCCGACTCATCCCCTCCTGAGACGAGACCGACCACCGTGGTGTCGTCTGCGAATTTGATTATGGAATTGGTGGGGTAGGAGGCTGAGCAGTCGTATGTGTGGAGTGAGTATTGTAAGGGGCGTAACACGCCACCCTGTGGGGGGCCAGTGCTGAGTGTGATGGTGGGGGAGAGGTGGAGGTCCAGTCTGACAGACTGGGGGCGGTTAGTGAGAAATCAGTTTTCCATTAAATGTACCTTTTAAAGTAAATTCCTATTCCTTCAACAAGTAAAAACAATAGTCCATTACAATGATGTAACTTAACAGTCCCAATCAGAACCCTGTTCAGAATGACTGGTTTATCTACATTGAATCCCAGACAAACGCAATTTGCATGAGGTGAACTTTACAGGTCGCGTCTCCAATCACTGCCACGAGCCGTGACCACAGATAACGACTCACACACACACACACACACACACACACACACACGCACACGCACACACACACATATTCAAACACAAGAAATGACACAAACACTCACATATGCACGCACAAGCACACTCACACCCACTCTCTCACACACACACACACTCACACGGGCAACCTGTGGCTGGAGGAGTCGGGAGGGCCGCTGTGGAGACAGAGTGATCTCTGAGAGCTGGAAGAGGACAGTCAGCAGTCTGAGGGTGAAAATCTAACTGCCCTGATTTCCACTCTGCTGAGCTTTCACTCTGCGCTCTTCTTTCATGTGGGACCCGAAATAAATCATCCTGAAGAACAACAATTCTGCCAAATAAGCATCCCTGCAGCTGCCTGCCATGTAGTGCTAAACAAATTCGGATTTATTTAAAGTGCATGTGACAGGGATGGAGGCACACCAGCTTTTCCAGCACACCAGCTTTTCTAGCTCTGGGGTATTTGGTCTGTAGTTGCTAAAAGTACAACACTGTTGTGAAATAGTTATGGAATGATGTACATCAAGATCTGAGCTCATAAATATGACTTGTTCGTTACATCCTGCCCCAAACAAGTCACTGTGCATACGGAAATGAATATACAATACACCAATGAGCGTGGTAGAAAAAATACTGCAGTGTTTCGGGGGAAAATTCCATAAGATAAAGCTGATAATTTTTCTGTTGCACCACAAACAGAAACTGGGTTCAGTTCCTCAGAACCAGGGCTCCAAATGTCAAATTCCTGGGCAGAGACTGAACCGTGTCCCAGACAGCACTGTATTTTAATGAAGATTCTCCACTGAGAGGAAAATAATGTCCATGACCAAGTTTCATCCAGATCTGAGAGACCAGAGCCAAGTGTCCTATTCACCGCCATTCTAAGCCGCTTTGGATGAGAACATGTGCTACATGTAAGAAGAAACGAATGCTGTTCCCTGAATGACTTCACAGTCATTTGTTCATCTAAAGGAGATCAACAAAATATAACTTCATCAGATGAAACAAACAAATCTTTTGGAGGCACATTTTAAACAAAAGAGCAGTACTGTAGGAACTGTGCCCTAACAAATCATGATCTGTGCCTATGAGCCACTTAGGTAGACCTACTTCACATCCACTTTATCGTCCACTGGACGGCTCCACAGACCAAACAGGTCCATTTTGAAATTTACAACAAAGCACATCTTCATGGCGTTCTTTACCGATTTAAAAATTCTTTATTACTACATTATTTCACACAAACATTTCTCAGTTGTTGACCCTTCAAACACATATTAACTAATGTAAGGTTCAGTGTTTCATTGGTGAACACTTTTCAACCTGTCGGCCGCTGTGTCCAGGATCAACGGAACCCCACCGCTCCACAACCATTCCACCACGTTCAGAGGAACAGAAGGGGCTGAAGCGGTGGACAGAAAGTATGAACAGTGAAACGCTGAGCCTTTATAAAGCGCAGGTATAAACGCAGCGGTGGAGACGGATTCTGTGGGTGGTGGATTATTCCAGCGCAGCAGTGGTATGGACAGAGCAGTGCTATAGTAGTGTGTGCTGTGGGTGTACCTATGAAACTGACTGTCAGTGTTTGTTTAATGAAGGGTCATGTGGAAACACACTGAGAAACTTTTGTGTGAAATTATGCAAAGTAAAGAATCTCTAATTCAGTAAAGAATGGCATGGAGATGGTCTTCGTCTCATTTTGAATCCCACTCCGTTACAGCACCTTCAACAGTCAGTCACCTATTTTCCCACGTTTATTCCAGTAAACCACGCGATCTCAGCTCTGTAGAGTCTAAGGGGCCGGGGGGAGGGGGGGGGGCTGGCTGGGTCGGTGCTGAAGGTATGAGGGATGTCACAGTAAGGCTGCTGATGTCAGAATACAAGAATACAATACACCAAGTATACGAAGAACAGGAGTCAGGAAGGACAGAGAGGTCAATACCATCTCATCAGATGAACAAGTGGCCAAGAGATAGTCATCAAATGGGGAGAAGTCCAGATCCGTCACTTGATCTGAGAGAGAGAGAGAGAGAGCGAGAGAGAGAGAGAGAGAGAGAGAGAGAGAGAGCGAGAGAGAGAGAGAGAGAGAATAAGGACAAAGTCATTTATAACTCATTTGTAAATGGAGCACATTTCTGGTATTTAAAGCCATTTTCCTGATTCACACCAACTGATTTTGTTTGTGCAAGACGTTACATAAATCTAAAGGAAGTGATAAAAATAGAATACACCGAAGCTGTGCGCTCTGGGATGCACAGTGATATAGGATACAGAAGGATACAGAATCATACTGGTATCTGTAGATAATTCCTTGAAAATATGAACGTCACTGAACTGATGAAACCAATATGTACTGGTGCATCTCTTGTAGTTAAGAGCTTCACAGATTTTTTAAGGTGTCTGTTGTGTCTTACCAGCATGACATGGAATCTGAGTGACTGTCCACTTGCCGTCGGGTCCAGGATCAACAGAGCAGAGTCCCACCATTCCACCACCTTCAGAGGAATTACAGGGGTTGACATGTTGGACAGTTTACTCTCAGTCTCGCTGCTCAGTCATGATCATATCATTCTAACAGGATGTTTCACAGGCATGTGTGTGGGCGACTCAGTCTGCAGTGTGAACGAACCAGTTACAGGAATGAACCACATGCCTCAGGACGTAAAGACTCCATCGGCGTCCAACGGATGGACAGGATCCATACCAAACTGATTCAGACATACTGATGTCTTTCAAAGATTTGAAAGGTATATATAAATAGAACAAACATTTCTATAAGTATCTTTAACTTAGAGGTTGCATATATGCAAAACAGGAACATTACAAAAAACTCCAAAAACAAAAAACTGAAGAAATTATGATAAAAGATCATTTAAGAAAAGGATTTATGCAGGAAAGTGCGATCCATATCAGTTCAGTACAGAACACATCTTTTATCTTTCAAATTTGGAACATCCCTTATTTCATGGCAGGCCTGTTTACGGCGAAGTGATGGAAACAGCGCTGGGTGGGTAAGTGGGTGGGACAAAGCAAATGATTTTTAAAAGAGTAATAATATAATGGCTCTGGCGCCCAGGCGTAACACTGAGAGATCAGTCACCTGTCAGTCTATGGCTGGTGTGACATAATTCACCATTTGACAAACTGACCAGGTGACCATTCGATGTAGCCTGAGGCTCAAACTAATCACGTTGATCTCTGATCAGTTTCTTCTTTTGTCAGTCACAGTCTTACCGTCCATCTTACTGCTCATCTTACCCCCCTGCCCGTCTTACCCGCTTGCTCGGTGCTGAAGGCCACAATTCTGCAGCTGGACGTGATCTGGTTGCCCTGAGAGCTGAAGGAGCTTCCTCGCACATTTGGCACCCAAGCCTGAGGAGACATAACAGGGTATAAGATATTGCTTACTTTCTAAATATTGGCTATCAGGCATTTATAAACAGTTTATAAGCTTCTACAGTAACATATTTGAAGTAAACCAACTTTCCAGTTGATGCTGGATGTCAGTTGGTGGGATTAGAGATCATTTTCTGGCCAAAGGAAACAGATAATTCCAGATAACGAATTTCTAAACATATTTTGGTGGAACCCATATACACCTTTTTCAGCAGCTTTCCTCTAAAAATTAACCACCATGCAAGCCCACGGCCTTAAAGGATCCAAACCATGAAAAACAGTTTTTCTGTATTCTGCTCTCTATTATAGAGAATAAACTTTAATAAAGTTTCAAAACCGTTCACCCCCCAGTCCACAAGGAAACTAACCCCCAAAATACAGGCTGCTTGCTGTTTTAGTGATTCAACAGAAACCAACTAATCAATTACATATTTACTACAGCCTCACCCCTGATAGCCAATCATAACAGAAGTCATTTACACATTCATATACATAGCTACAGAACAAAAATAAAGTCAAATATAAACAGAAAGCTGCAGGCAGAATGGAAGAAACTGAAGAGCTTAATCAGAGGAAGTGAAAATGTGATGCTTGAGTAACGAAGCACAGAATGAATAAAACTAATAAAACAAAAAAAAAGTCCGCCAGAACCTAATCTGCCTCTCAGTGAAACATCAAGCGAAACAGGACGGTTATGACAGCACAAAGCTATGACAACACTGTAAACAGGAAAGAGGAAACCCTGAACTCTGAGAGCTGAAACTCAGTCTTCAGGCCTTTTTCTGAAACAGCCAAGTTAACGAGAGAGAAGAGCGGGGCAAGAACGCTCAGACGGCGTCCTGTGTGGCCGCTGGGAGACCACCACGCAACAACCATGCAAAAAATAATCAACACAACAGTGGGCACTCCATGGAGTGATGGTGGCAGTGCCAACGGACCGGAAATGAAAACACATTTCTCCTTCAGATGAAGCCAAAAGTGAAAGCAAGAACTTTTCCCCGGACAACAACAATCCAGCACTCCTTCCTTTAAAGGAAACTTAACAGGATGAGAAGTTTATTGGGTTTTAGATGGAAGGCATATGGTGCTGCCTCTCAATCCCAAAACATCCAAAACAGAGTGAAACACGACAACACTATGGGCCACATAGACCAATCAGACCTGGCCTCCACTGTGTCCTTCAGCAACACAATTAACCCTCAGGTACCAACACCTTCATACTAGGAACACCCCATAGGACCTGCCCTTTCTGATGCTCTGACCCAGTTATCTGGCCATCACAATTCGGCCTGCAACACATCATCTTCAAGAATCGACCGTTCCCTTGCTGGCTAAAGTATCCCACCCTCTGACACAGAAGGAGATAATTTCTGTCGTTCACCTCTCAGTGCTTTAAATGTTGTGCCGGATGGGTGTACATTCTAACACCACCTTACAAAAATGTCTTGGTGCAGCTGATGTGGTGATTACTTAAGAAAGTGTGGCCCCTGGCACTGCCAACCCAACCTGACGCCTCTGATCCGGCTCCCTCAGTAGCTCTAAAAGAGACAGCTGGCTAGTTTGACTTCCAGCACGTATAAAGGTGGGCTCCTGTGGCCACTGCTGGGTCTGGTGGGTCTGGAGGGTGTGTTGCCACTGGACCAAGAGATCATGGGTTCGAATCCCTCCTTCAGCATACCACCACTGGGTTCCTAAACAAGACCCTTAACCCCAAGTTGCACCAGGGAGACTGACCCCCTGTAGTTAGGGAATGGAAGTCGCTTTGGATTAAAGCGTCTGATAAATGCCATAAACGTTAATGTTGAGTCTGGTGGGTTTGGATGGGATCCAGACTGATTCAAATTTATTTCCAGTCATTTCATAAAAATTTTTAAAACCAACAGCCCATGCCGGTCACAGATCAGATTTACACACTTTCACTTTCCACACACTACCCCCTACCACACACACCAGCCGCACTACCCCCTACCACACACACCACCTGCACTACCCCTACCACATACACCAGCCACACTACCCCTCCCACACACACCACCTGCACTACCCCCTCCCACACACACCACCTGCACTACCCCCTCCCACACACACCACCTGCACTACCCCCTACCACACACACCACCGCACTACCCCTACCACATACACCAGCCGCACTACCCCTACCACACACACCACCTGCACTACCCTCTACCACATACACCAGCCGCACTACCCCTACCACACACACCACCTGCACTACCCTCTACCACATACACCAGCCACACTACCCACTACCACACACACCAGGCACACTACCCACTACCACACACACCAGGCACACTACCCCCTACCACAC
>JBBPCX010000028.1:4426206-4439828 GCA_037974365.1 Hydrocynus forskahlii | reverse complement strand
GACCTGGACTCTGTAAAGCTGCTTTGTGACAACCTGGTTGTAAAAAGCGCTATATAAATAAAACTGAATTGAATTGATGTCTGTCACTCTGGATAAGAGCGTTAGCTAAATGCCGTAAATGTACATGTAAATCTAGTTTGAGTTAATCTTCTTTTTTCTAAATATCTTTGCCATAGACTTGATATTGAATCGCACATTACACAGCAGAATGTTTTGTTTACGCTGCCCAGGCTTTTCTTGCTTGTCCTCCAAAAGGAGAGTGTGTTGGTAACTGTCAGATTAAAATAGTGAATTCTGACCTGTCAGTTTACGCAGAGGCCACACTGCCACGTATCAGGGCAAGTTTGGGGTTTCAGAACCACATGAAAATGTATTTAGCAATAAATGCTACATTTGTCAGGCACTTGCACCAGAAGTGTGCTGTTTCTGCAGAGGCTTGCTTTCACAGTACCTCATTTCTTTTATAGAGTGCTATGAGAGACACATTCTGATTCTTATTGGTCTTAAATTCCTCAGGTAAAAGATACACAGGAAACTGAGACCCAGATCAGCTTCTGAAGAGGATCCAGGGCTGCAGCAACATACAGGCAACAAGGATCTGATCCATGGACACGGAGACGCATGGAAGTGTGTGTGGTGTGGCTTGTTCCCACATGAACCTCATAATTCCTCTCACAGCACAAGACAGGTCCAGACACACCATTTAAAGAACTGTTGGTTTCTCAGACCCCTGGAGGAGGAACGCTATAAATGGGCTGTTTAGCAGTCGGACTAGATATGCAGTGTCTTCTAGTTGGTGGTATCTGTGGAAGATCTCAGCTGGGCCACGGAGGAATTCTGGGAACCCCACAACACGGATAAAGATCTGAAATGACCACTATAGGAATAATATTTCTTTTGAAATGTGATTTTGGTCATTATGTGCCCAATTAACATATTTTCCTTTTTAAATAATTTACATGTTTCTGGCAGAATGTGCTTTGAGACTCAACTGGAAAATGTTTCCGTGCGTCTGGGTCAAAGAGTGAATAGTGATGCTTCAGAGAGTAACGAAAGTTTTCTCTACAGTCAGTGCATGCTGAAGTGCGAGACCGCCCTGTCCTCTTCAGTCAGACCATAGTAAGCTGAACAACCTCTAGTATGACTTTATCTATGTATAATAGCTGTATTTAATATTGTGTGACTGTTGAACCATCAGATATGTCTAATAAAATTCTCCATGAATGACATGTAAGTTAATATTAGGAAACAGTACCAATGTTGTGAATACTTTTTGTTCAAACAGTTCCACAAATCCGAGTTGATTCAATTATTTAATTCATCACCGATCAAAGAGTGGAAGTAAAAATGAGTAGACGAAGACAAGCTTAGAATTTTAGCATTTTGCATTTTATTATTAGAGCCAAGGCTCACTGGCCCTTTTCAGCAATAACAGTGACACATCCAGCGTCTCCACTGTTGCATTACAGCGTAGTCCCTGTTTTAAAGGTGCAGTATATAGGAATGAATGAATAACTGGATTATTGCTTTTGGACACTGTTGAAATAAACACCTGCATGTTTGGCCTCCTCCCATTTTATCAGTCTGCTGAAGGTATTTGTAACGAAGGTTAATAGTATTTTTAGTCATTTATCACAAGCCAGCTGGCTTTTTGACCTTTTGAAATCTGCAGTAATGGCAGTAACACATGCAGCCTAATAAGTACATCACTTTTTGTCCACTAGGAATGTCTCTTAACTTTCCTCCTATTGGACAGAACTGATCTGGTTAATGTAGCAGTCACACTGTAAAATACCCTTCCTTTTTACTAAATATAATTACAATCCTGCATTATGCACCATCAAGAATAGCTCTCAACCTCAAAAGTAAAACATTTACATGGCAGAAACAAAATCCAGTATAATTGTTTGTGCTTGGTGTTCATGGATGGATGAACTATAAAACCACAAAAAGTGGCTTATAATTTGGTTTCAAAATGTCATATTTCCTGCTATCGATGTATCAAAATAAATGAACAGAAACTGAAATAAAAAAAAACTTGACAACCCAAATAAACTTCTTGACGCGAATTCCACAAATTAAGCTTTTATACAGCAGCAGAAACCTGAAAACCCGGCGTGCAAAATGTCTGTAAGCACTTTCATGTTCAGACCCCTAACGAGTTGCATTAATGAGGTGAGTCTGGCTGGCGATGGCAGTAATAAACCAGCCAAACCATTTGTTTATCAGTTTGAAGGGGAATAAACATTTATTCTTAATCTGTGCTGGATTATATCAACAGCTAAACCATCACTGTGAGCCACAGTATTCTGTTTACTGTGGTACCATGGCTTTCAGAGAATAAGAGCCCTGATTTGTTTCTAAATTTGAGAGGAACACGACTCCTCGTCCTGCAGTACCGCAGCTGGAAGAGAGTTTTATATCAGCGTGCAGATTCTACACAGTGTGTGGAACAGAACGAAGCCAGGACAGCCATTTTAACATTGATCCCTCACAACCTGCGGCGCAACACAGCTGCACAGCATAATCCGTAAAACCAGTCAGTCACACACTGTCCAAATATTCTTTCTATTGCTTGGAAACAGACAGGATAAAAATAAGTCAAATGTAAACCAATGCACTTTGAATACTGCTCCTCCGACTTCGCTCTGAGGAAAGCTTTCTGAATTTTAGCCACATCCTGCACAGTTTTGGGTGTGACACCTTCACCTGCCTTGTTAAAAAAAAAGTAGTAAGTAACAATGTGATCTAGAATATTTCAACTACTTCAACAAATGAAAACCATCGGAACTGTCCACGGCATCAAAAGTTGAAATGTGCGTAACGTGGTTACCAGACTGAAATTTGGTCACTATATCAAAACACTTCAATAAGTAAAGTGAGCAGAACACCTACAGTACACTTCCTACAGTCACATCCTCAAGTGCAGTGTCTTTGTTAACCGTTTTGACAGGAAACACGAGAAACTGTTCAGCACCGACCCACCCTGCAGATAAGTTTTCTGTGTCATGCGTAAGAGTGTCTGTTTTAAAAACAACGTTGAGAGAAAGGAAAGACAGAACTAAAAACTGGTACTCAAAACTCATTCAACAAAAAGTGGTTCTGGAAACTTCTAACTCAATATGAACTTAGTATCTCAGTTAAGTAATGTATTCTACCTAGATCCTCTGTATGAAACTCACGAGTAAAAGCTGATGGAACAGAAAAGGTGAAGGGGATGACGCCCGTCTCCATTAGACACAAACCAAATCCTCCATAACTCGTTTTGACAGTCATCCTTCATTGCTGACATTGGGTGTATTTTTTTATTATATTTCATTCTAACCTAATAAGAGTTTCACCATTTCTCTTAAAATTATGATTTGGACAAAGGGGGGGGTTCTCCTACATCAGCATAAAAGTTGAACTTCTACACAGGTTTCGTCTTCCACTGACGGATGAATGGATTAAATGAGGTACCAGGCAGCCAGTCCAGCGAGGGCAGCGATCCAGGCAGCCAGCAAAACCTGGCCTGTGGGGTTTCTTAGGAACGCCATGGCCATCTGACAAACATATACTGATCCTCCACTGGCAGCTACAGCAGGAAAGAAAGGGCAAAGACAGAAGCATGAAGACCACAGCAACCCAAAGTCAGGTTAC
This sequence comes from Hydrocynus forskahlii, assembly GCA_037974365.1. NCBI lineage: Eukaryota > Metazoa > Chordata > Actinopteri > Characiformes > Alestidae > Hydrocynus > Hydrocynus forskahlii. The sequence continues at coordinate 4,436,189 of JBBPCX010000028.1, read as the reverse complement.
AGTTAGGAAGTGGTTTCCGTTATTTACTTATTAAAAGAGTTTTGAAATGTATATAAATATAGCTTAGCTGTCAGATCATTACCCGTCTTGGCAGAATAGTAAGGGCATTTGCTGATGTCTCCTTGCACGTCACTGTGGACCGGACCTGCATCCAAAACGTCCTCCTGAACAGATTTTCCTATCTTCTCCAGCTCTTGAAAAATCTGCATTAAAATACAGGTGGAAGCAGACCAGCATTTAGACGTGGCATCCAGTTTAGGGCAGGGCGAACGATGTGTAGAGGTTTCTACAGGAGGCTACAATTCATTCAATAGCAACTAATGACTGAGCTATACTGATTTTTAAAAAGCTATACAAAAACAAAGTATGCCTAACGCCGGATGCAGGCCCTCTTGTTTCATGGGACGTTGTCCTGAATTGGTTTCATGGAGCCTCCTGAGTGGTGTAACAAGCTCCCTGGACCACAATCAAAGTTTGAATATTGGGAGTGTCACACTTAGGAGTTCTAGGCCTGCCGCGCCTGTCTCACAACACTGCAAGAGTGAACCTGTAAAGATGAAGTGTTTGGCTACATGTGTCTTGGAGGAAGCATGATGTTAACCCTCACCCTCCCAGGTAACAGTTACAGTGTGACGTAGGAGACTTGGAACAAAATGGGCAAAAATATCAAAAGAGCACTACTGAGGAGTGAAGGATTTAGTCCAGAGCTGGAAAAAACAGTCTATTTTCAACAGTGGTAGGCCCAAACACTGCTATTCGGATTTGGCACGCTGGCATGTTCATGACTGGTAAGACCCAAAACTCAGAATTGCCTCACCAATGCTGTTTTATGTTCTCCTACCTCCATGTTGAACTGGAAGGCCAAAACAGCCTCGCTGACGATCTTTTCCTTGGTGTCCCTGTTCAGCTCCAGTTCGTTCATGCGGCTCCGGTACAGCTGCTTGAAAGCCTTGGCGCTATGGATGCCATCAAACTGATAGAACATGAGCCCTTCTCCAGTGGGCGGCAGCTTTAGGGCGCGCTGTGCCACCTTCTTCAGCACCTGACCCCCTGAGAGGTCCCCCATGTAGCGAGTGTAGGCATGGGCAACCAGCAAGACGGGGTCATTTTGGCCGACTTCGTGAATGCGGTCCACATAGTGCTGGGTGGCTGGGGAACACCTGACCTGGCTCTGCCAGTCCTGCCCATAGAAAAACTCCAAATCCTGCGCCAGGGCCTCATGGCGATGCAACTCGGTGGGAAAGTAGAGTGGAGCAAAGCTGGGGTGATCCTTATTCCTCTCTATCTCCTCCTCCATCGCTGTGTAAGTGTGGTACAGGGCCACGGCACCGAGCTGAGGACAAGTCAAGACTCTTTAATAACAATACATTTAGTTAAAAAAAAAAACCCATATCATAGATCATTTCTAACCATGTGAGGGAAAAAAACAACATTCATCAATATTCACCACATTGTTTGTGAACAGAAAATGAATTTATGGAAATTTGACTCAGTGGGCTGGTGCAGAAAACTGAAAACCACTGTTATGGAGGGGCGGAAAACTAAAGTCAAAGTACTACATACTACATTCAGCATTTAAGCTTGAAAAAATATTTGTATGTAAATCACAATTACAGCACTGGTCAGAAAAATATATTTCCTCAAAATCAATCAGCCCCAAGGAAAGGAGTGCATAGAAAAGCATATAATGCAACAGATTCCAGCGTCGCACCGCTGCACTACATCTCCAAGGGCCCATCTGCTAAGACACTGAATTCAAACGGTAAAGTCCCTGATTCAAACGATCCAGTTGCACGTCTGCTGATTCCCCTTCAGCTCGCCCGTGGCCCCAACGGACCGAGAGAAACTCCTCCACAGTAAAGAACCATTTATTAATGATAAACTGTGCTTCAGTTAAAAGCAAACCTTAAATAGTTCTTTGTTTATGCGTCCACGAAGGAAATCTTTCACAAACTGCGTGTTCTCTGCCTTCTCGTGAACTTCTTTGGTCCCTGCAGCCAACATCTCAGAGAGATCTCCAGGTCTGTGAAAGAAAGCTCTGGTAAGACGCTGTGACTCTGAAGACTTGAGTAAGAGGTTCTAATGTATGTTCTCTGTATAATCGAGAAAAACCAGTACCTGGCACTCTCATGTCTCTCTTTGTCATCGTACACAAGACCTCCACCATTTGCTGCACTCAGTCCGTCGGCGGAGCGTTCTGTCTGTACTGTGGACATTTCTTCGTTTCGTCTCCACAGACTGGAAAATATTCACTGGAAATGTTAAAGCACCACTTGCTTTATCTAAATGGAGTATTGTCAGTCCAGTACTGGCTGATTTAGATTAAATTTAAATATAAATGTGAGAGAATGCAGAAGGAATTTTACTCACCAAACCCCTTAAACCCTTAAGGTTTTTAAATGATCACCATCTCAAAGCAAACACATAAACCTGTACAGGAGTTACCTTACACTACTGAGGAAGACCAGCAGACTGCAGGTCAGGTTTAAGGCCAGGAGATGAAGATCTCCGTGTAGGAACAACAGGAGCAATTCTCAAGCATCTGAGACCGAGCCGAGAGCTCCCGTTTCTGATGGAAGGTGGATGGAACCCTGTAGAGCTGCAGGGCTAACCTGGTCTGGCAAATAAGTGAAATATCTAGAACAGAATAAACAACACGGGCAGTTCAGAGCAAAGCCTTTTCACACACCTGTTCGACCACAAGAGGAAACAAAACCATGGCTGACATTGTGTTTCAGTGTTATTGTGTTTGAATGTTATTGTTCAAGTGTTTTGTTTTGTTTGAATGTTATTGCTTAAGTGTATTGTGGTGAATGTCCTGGTTCGGCTGCTTTCGCCTCCCCCTGCTCCTCCCCCAGTTAAGGGCAGCTGCTGTTTAAAGCTCCGGCAGAGATTGTTGTTGTTGCTTTGGACTAGAGACTCTCAGCTACTCTTCCATCAAAGTCTAAACCTGTTAGCCATTGATGGCCCACATGTTCTGCAGTGATGAAGTTCGTACACAAAGGCTCGCTCGCTCTCTCTCTAGTTCAGTTCTGTGAGCTTTATTGGCATGACCGTCAGCAGGTTGCCAAAGCATTGAAATGAAACAACAAAACATTTAACAAGACAATAAGATAAAATAATGATGAAATAGTATATATAAATACAGATATATATATATATATATATATATATATATATAACAATGGTATTAATACTCTTTAAATGTAAAATAAACAAATAAAAATAACAGTTGGTTAATATATATTAGAGTGAACAAGGAGACAGACAGGGCTGTGAGTGTGTGCGCGCATGTGTTACTTGCTGTCCCTCAGGTTGTAACAGGCAGACACCCACTCTCCTGCTAGAACACAGCTCTCCTTCCTCTCTCCCAACAGGAGGGGCAGTGTGTCGGTGTTTGGCAGGAGGAGGAACTGGGGGTGTATTAATGTGAATTTTTAACATTAATACACCGAATCTGTCTGAATTTGTCATATTCTGTGAGGAGGTGCAGCTCTGTCTCCACCGTGTTGGAGTGCACACCCTCTGCTCTGCAGGGAGCCAGGAATTCTGATAGCGGCCGTTTCTGATGGCCAGTGTGTGCAGAGTGTGAGTCTATACTTTGTTAATGTGGTTGTGTGTGTGTGTGTTCAGTCACTGTGCTCAGGTAGTCTGCTGCAGTGTACTGACGCTTTAGGGCCAGATAGCACTGCATTTTTCTTTGTGTGTTCCAGTGACTGATGTAGTTTTGTTTCTGTAGTCTAATTTGATGAGGTTTGACTGTTTCTGTGTCCGGCTGCTCCTGATGTGTTGTTAGTGTTGGAGTGTGTTAGTGAGGTTCAGGACCAGCCAGGTGAGGGGACTCTTCTCAACTGCTCAGTTCTTGGCTCTGCAGGGGTTTGTGGTGGTAGGACTGGGTGTCACTGTGTTTTAGATGGAGCTACACTTTATTTATTCTCTCTCTCAGGAAGATTGGTTCTCTTGTTGAGGGCTCGGACCTGGACTCCGTAAAGCTGCTTTGTGGCAACATTGTAAAAATCTTTATGAATAAAACTGAACTGAATTTAAATAAAGGCTCGGTCCTGAGTTCTGGTCAGAAACCAGTTCCAATTCCAAAGACCCAGCAGTGGGACCAGTGAGATGGAGATAAAAGATAAAACACACTCTGCACCTGCACCCTGCAGGGAACCGGACTGATCTCAGATGGTCTGATGCTCAGAGAAAAACAACCAGATCACTGAAGTCACACCAGTGACCCGGACCAGTAGAACCGAACCTCCTCCGGCGCTCGGCAGCAGATTACACTCAGACCAGGGATTAAAACTGACATTAACATTAATAATAAAACTGTCTTTGTTAAGAAAACTGACAACAGTGCCAGAGCCACATCCCTCACTCGCCAGGCTAACGGGCTAAAGCTAACAGAATAACGGCCAAGCAGACCAGCACCAGACCCGACCCAACCCACCCACAACCACCAACCAGAACCACACACACACACCTGCTGATAAATCTGCAAAACGTTCGTGAAGTCTGAAGCTCGAGGGAGGAAATCAATCCTACCTGTGATTTCCCAGTTTAAATGAGGGTTGGGGTTGTTTCTCAGTTTGGTACCACGTGTCTCTGCAGGAAGCCAGCTCGAGCTGCAGCTTCCAAATCATAATCCCGGCCGGACGAACCACACCATGGTTTGGAGATCAGAGGATCTCAGTGGCTCAGCTGGACAGATTCAGCTTCAGAAACCAAAATAAATAATCACTGGCTTTATTACAGTCTAGTCATAAAACTGGGTTCAAATAATTTCTACATACTCAGTGTCATTTTAAATCTTACAGAATAAAACCTTTATTTGGTTTAATTCACAAACGAAACAAACATGCTTACAAAGCTATAAAATATTGTAAACAACATTAGTCATGCTGTTACATTGTTAGAGCTGTCACCATCCAACTCTATTTTGAAAGTTACTCAGAAAGGTCAATACAGTAAAACAGAAAAATAATCTGTGCTTCATGCAGATAAGGTCAGTAATTTATTAATAATCCATCGTTATGAAGCTGGATAAGTGCTATGAAAAACAAGGATTTCCAAATCCAACGTGATCCTGCAGTTCTGTGATCTCCTGAAGAAGCGACTCATCCCGTAAATGAAACTGTGAAAGTCAAAGACAAAAAGTTGATTATATCGGAGAGGTACCTTATTAATTTCACACAAATATTCTTTCTGGGAGTTTCTGAGCACAGTAAATATGTAACCTGTCTAATTAATCATTTAACGTAATCAGTTAATCAATAATTGTGGTTGGACTACAGAAGAAGAGTGAGACACGCTGTTAGAAATCTGGTTATTTATGGACCCCAGCATGAAAAAAAGGAAGCGTTCCCATATAAAGTGATTAAAGTATGCCATAAAGTTCTTACAGCTACGCAGGAGTCACTTGTAAGACTGTAAATAGTGATGGAAAATAAAAGTAGTAAGGAGCAATATCAATAGTAATCATAGTAGTAAAGTTTTATTAAGTCATTTACACTACAGGCCCCACTGCACTACTGGCAGTCATACCACTGACCTACATAAAGTCAAAGAGGACCAACCTGTAAAGCATATTTACTACATACAGTCAAAGAGAACCAATTTGTAAGTCATATTTACTACATACACTCAAAGAGGACCAACCTGTAAAGCATATTTTAAATTTACGGTCAAAGAGGACCAACCTTTAGAGCATATTTATAGGACTGCTCCGCCTCCAGCTCCCTTCCAGCCTGAAACAGCATCACAAAGTTAAACAAACACAGTTTTTAGACAAGAATGAGCTTTGTGCAATTACTGCTAATCAACCTAATTCCACTAAGACAAACCTGTAAACACACCAGTGACAGGTAGCCCCAGACCTGCGGGTTTTCGTTGTTGAGAGTGTTGGCCTCGGTCAGAGCGTCCTCCGCCTCGCTCAGCTCCCCCAGCTAACCCCGCAGCAAAAACAAACAAGTACGACTTAAATGTGGGAACAGCGAGGTGAGCCAAAGCACTTAGATGTCATCCAGCTACATCACAGCAGGCACATCAGAAGAACAGATTTCAAATGCTCTGCTCCAATTTATCATCACAGGCTTTCACCACAAGCTACACGATCTCAGACTGTCACGCCAAGCCAGGCTGGAAACTGGCAGCCACTCTGATTTATCTGTATCAAGTTTCTGGCCCTGCAGATCAGACTGTACTCTCCTGTACCCAGAGTCTTCTCCTGGGAAAATAACTGTCTTCTTATAATAAACCATCAAATGTGTGGGTACCCCTGGTCAAAAACAAATGTCATTTATCCAAGAGTGTTCAATTTTTTTGCATAAAAATGCAAACACGCAGTGCAAATGAAAAATCAAGATCATGAATGCAATCAAAGGAGAAAGAGGCAGATTAGAGTGCTGATTTCATTAACACATAATTAGAAATAATTTATTGCCGTTCTTTTTTAGGGATGCACCAATATAGGATTTGTGGGTCAAATGTTTTTCATTCACATGTCTGCCAAAGCCAATAAATATCTAGAAAGTGTAGAAATTAAAACTTAACTGCATTTTAAAACGTGTCTGGACATTAGTGAGTTTAGTCACTTTAAGGTGCCATTAATGCCACTTGCGTCCAGCTATGCACAGACAGCTTTATTGACCTGCACAGAAAAGTACTGCAGACAGGACGGGACACACTGGAGCAGCCGCAGCCGCAACCTTCCCAAATAGCAAGCACCACTGCATTCTCTGGGCTTCATCCAACCTTTGGGATGAGCTGGAGCGAAATTTAGTAAAACCTGAACTAATCATCTGAAATCAGCATCTGACCTCACTGATGCTTTCATGAATTAATGCAATCAAATCCTCCCAGCAATGTTCCAAAATCCTGTATAAAACATGTGGTAGATTGGATTTGGATTAGCAGGAGTCTGCAACCTTATAGTGTACATCTGCCCGGATTATCATTATGAAGAAGTGTAACATTAATTTCTGAAAGGCTGCAAAACCCAAAACCCAAACACCCATTCACCTCTTGCCACTCATCTGAATTTACTGTAGTGGAGCTCTACTGGGTTTCACTGGCTATTCTTTTATTGCTATGGAAGCTATGAAGAACTTACCCTGTAGCAGGCAGTCCCCAGACCAAGCCAGGTCAGACAGGACGGAGAGCTCTTACAAGCACGAAGGTATGTGGTCTTGGCTTTTTCATACTAACATGGATTTTAAACAAACAAATCAAACATTACATAAAACAACATATGAAATATGATATGCAGAATAAGCTGTATGAGTAGACCAACTGTCTCACCTCTCCACCCTGTAGGTAGATGGAGCCCAGCCGCAGGTAAACAGGATGCATGTCTGAGGCGTCCGTCACAAAGTCCAGTGTTCTCTCATAACACTTTTGAGCTTCTTTATAATCATTAATCGAGTAGTAAAAGTGACCATAGAGAGCCCAGGCATCTGGGTTCTACAACAAAAAAGAACTGCATCAGATAATAATAATAACAATAATGATAATAATAATAATAATAATATAATGACCACTGTGTTTACAGGCAATCTATTATCTACCCTAACCCTTAAATTTAGAACAAGCTTTAAATCACAAAATATTATAAGACGAATGCATAGCCAGTTTATTAGGTTTTGCTTTTAAATATGACACTGGAATTGTTTTAGTAATATAGGGTTAGCATCTACACTCTGGATCATAAAGATATTTTAAATTAAAATGAGCAGTAATGTTTCTGAAAAATGCTGCTCTGTTCAAATTTCTGAAACTTAAAAAAGGTTTAGCACACCTCTAAAAGCGTATGTACAACACACATACAGCAGGTGGCGCTGTGGACCAACTCAGAGCCCGTTTCAACCCAATCCACAATTTACAGCATTTTTAGTCAGTAGTTTTCCCTCAAGCCTTCTTGATTAGTGTTTAATTGGAGGTTCTCTACAGATCAGACACGCTGCATACCTGAACGCCGTCCCTGAGAGCTTCCTGCAGCGCCGCCTCTGCCCTGCTGGACTCTCCTCGGAGGAGCGCCAGGCGTGCCAGGGCCAGCTGGTACCCGCTGCTCGGACCCCCGCCTGGACTCACCAGCTCCTGAGCCAGAGCCCTCTGGGCCATCTTCAGCACACAGACAAATTCGTATCATGACATATCACGACATAGCGTAATATTTACTAATAAAATCAAGAGCAGCTACAGAAACATTCTGTCAGAATTAAAGGTATGCTTGGTAAAAAATGCAATTTATACAGTTTTACCAGACTTTGATGTACAAAGTCAAAGTTTGAGGTAAAATAGCGATGATTTAGCCAAACAGTTTGCATGATGCTACTTAGAAGGAGAGAATGCTGCCTTCCAGTGATGTCAGAAAGTGGACTAATTACCAATTACTTCCTGGTCTAATTACTAATTACTAACTGGACTAATTACTAATTACTAATTACTGCGGATTCACGAGTTTATGTGACGTGATGTATAACAGCTTTCACTTTTCCAGTCAGTAAAAAATGCTAAACTTGGCAGTGAACATAAAAAATACCTGATGCACTTCTTTGCACTTTACGTACTTTTTAAACCACAAAGAAACTGCAGGATACATTATCTTTCATTTTCTGTGTGGTGGGCCCACATCCTACAATTCTTTTGCATTTTATTTCATTCCCTAAGGGAATTCCACTTTAATAATAATAGAAACGATAATTTAAAATACAACAAATATAAACATAATGAATCTTTACATCACCATTTCTCAGCAACCCTTAAAACTAGGCATGCTATTTTGGTAATTGTGCTATGCCTCGTTTGAGACTGGGCTGAAACAGTCCTGATAACTGACAGATGATCATCATAGCGGTCAGCTGAAGTGCTGTGGCTGTAAATAAGTTGGTTTTCCTGACATCACAAATACTGTGAATTCAAACAGGCTGGTTTTGCAGCTAAATGTACAAATAAATAATATTCACCTGAGTGTAAACTGCACTTATAAAAACTTTAACAGAGTTTCCATATTACATCAACCTTTCTCATCTAATAAGGGAAAAATTCTGTTTCCACGATATGAGTCACTTAAATGAGTATTCAAATGGAGTAAAGTAATATTTACTGCATGAACTCCTGAACTCCCGAACAAAGCATAAACTGCTTATGCTCTTGTTAGCAATACTACCCCAGTACAAAATTAAAGACCCAAGCATCAGACAAATAACGGCTAGAGTAATGGCGAACTTTTGTAAATGGGACTTTCTGCCAAACCAAGTTTCAGTTCTGTATGAAAAGAGATTCTCACAAAAACAGAAAACAGGTCAGAAAAGACGCTGAAGTCTGGACTACCCACTGAATGATCTGTTGGGTGTTCTGTAGTATTATCTGATCTCAGATCAGGACTGCATTAGCATATAAAGTGTGGCATTGTTGCTCACCTGTAGTGCATAATTCTGCAGTGAAAACTTCACTGTCTCCATAAAGATAGAGGTGCCTGGTCCAGTGGAGGAATGGTTCTTTCGCAGAACCGCGGTTCCAGGATCAGCTTTTGCTTTATAATCCTCTTCTGCTTTAATCACCTGGCTGTTCTGAGACCTGAGCTCCTCTGTCTCCACTTCTGCAACATCAAACTCACATGTCAGCTACGCACAGCAGTGGAGCATTCACAGTTCAGGCTGTTCTGCAATGCAGCAAATTGAACTTTAAATGCAACACTGACACCCCGAGTGTGAAGAGATTGGGGTGATATGTGGTTAAGTGAAACACCCCCAATTTCACCAATCAGAAATAGGCAACAGGAGCAATATCACACAGAAAGTGCCCACCAGCATCTAGAGACAGTGGAAGACTTAGAAACATAATTCTAACATATTAATGTAGCAAATTAGATTAAATTATAGCATCTGGATTACAATATCATTAGCACACTGAGGCACTCCAACTTCCTGAAGTCGAGCTGTGACAATTCTGCCACGATGTGGTGGAGCATTATCATCCATGAACAG
>JBBPCX010000028.1:4403240-4414348 GCA_037974365.1 Hydrocynus forskahlii | reverse complement strand
TTTCTGGAAGAATCGAGTTAGGGACTACATGAATGCAATCTTTTCTAAGGCCTCTTTAATGGCAAATAGCAGTCTTGTTGAAAACATTTGCTCTTTAGTGCAAAGAAAACCTCCTTCGAAAGATTATCCTAACATGAAGAACAGCTGATGTACATCTTTAGGGACTCACCCTGATACAGAAGAGCAAGGTGACAAAGAAGATGGAGATGGAGAGAAAGAGTAGAAACATGAAGAACCAGGCACTCCAGTGCAGCCAGTTACTGAGACCCATCATTCGCATGTACTCCTTCAATGTAAAGATTAAAAACATCAGCTCACCCACAAATCACACGGTGCATAACACATACAACACAAACGACAAACATTATATCTTCCCCACCTGCAGAATCAAACAAACACCCAATTTCACCCTTTTACAAAGCACGCACCTTTAGTTTCTTCTCCTTCTCCTGCACCACGGCACGGACGATGTTGAGAGAAGTGTAGGTGAAGCTGAGCACCAGCAGCAGGGGAAGCTGGTTTTGGATGGCCAGGATGAAGACGTCATAGATGAAGGCTGGGTAAGGGAAGCGGGACAGTACAACTCGTGTCTGGGTCAGGAGGGCAGCTGCTGCTGTTCTGTTGTAGGCCTTCATGATGGCCTGGTCCACGGCATGCTGGACCATCAGAAAGCCCTCCCTGAAGTAACCTTCACACAAAAAACACAGATGACGGTTTAGCAGAGGCGCTCCCTGGAAATGACTAAAAGTGACACTACTAAGTATTTTGCATTACTACAGTATGTGGAGGGCTGAAGCCACCTCCTCTCCCGTCCCAACTTTCCTTGGAGAATAGGTGAGCTATGACTAGTTATGTATTTATGTGACATACTTATGAAGATTACTGTTATTCCTGATGGCATTAATGCTTGTGATCAGCTTTGACTGTTACTGGACTTCATGATGAATGTCTTCAGCGTTTAATTCCTCGTGTCACACTTTCTTTGATCCCTTTTAGTAGGAATTTTAGTTCTGATGCCTGATTTCCATTGCACATTACAAATAATGAATTTTACACCGAGACCCCCCCCCCCAAATTTTTGCCCAACAAAAATAAATAAACGTGTCTGGTGTTTAATTCCCCTAACTGCAGCAATATTTTCATTAATGTACAGATATGGGTCAGTTTTACAGTACAATGACACCTACCCACATTTTCCCTGTTTTTCAGTACAGGAAAGAAACTGTTCTTCTCACCCAGTCACCTCACCTTAAAAACGTCAGCGCGTAAGTACATCACATGGAGTCAGAAGAAGCTTAGATTAAACATATCTGTACAATTCTCATTTATCATTTGAACGAGTACCTAAATTGTGAACTTTAACATGCTTTTCACTGCTAAGCCTGTTACACAGTCACCTGCATAGAATTAGCAAGAGACAGTGAGTTCTGACTTCAAATAAATCAATACAAAATTTGCTTAGAAAGAGAAAATAAGATTAGTAGGGCTGAGAGGGACAATCTCTGGGATTCACAGATGACAGGCTCATTGGGCGTAAATATTTCTGCCTGTGGTGTGTTTATCCAAGCAAATGTTTGGTCCTGGCAAGAGTCTACTCGGGTGAACGAACCGGTTTAGTAAACAGAAAATACAGAGCCCAGCTCTCTGCAGGGTTAAGCATCCGCGTTACTTCACACAACCTGCCAGTAACCAACACAATCGTTACTGTTCTCTTTAAGATACAACCCTAAGGGATCATCGATCCAAATTTGTTGCTCATGTGAACGACTGACCTGGCGTTCCTCCATAGTAGTCATGCTGCTCCCGAGGTCCCGGCAGCTGGAAAAGTGGGAAAAGGCTGAGTGTGTGCCAGTCTAAGTCATTATTGGGATTCAGCTCGGACTTCTCCCGGGACGGAGCGTTTTTGGGGTTGTATGAGAAACGCAGGTGGTAGCTGACCTGCAGGAAAGGGAAAGAGAGAAAATGGCCAATGAGACTGCATCGGGAAAACAATTAGAGACTGGCAGAACACAATAACCAAAAACTGAAAACGAGTGAGACATTGATGCTAACATCACAACCAGTTCAGACCTAGGATCAGATTCCAGTTAATGGATCTCAGACACTGGGTAAAAAAAACAAAAAAACAAACATCCTTCCCAACTTAACAGACACATGGCATGTACACTCCTGAAGAACTTCCCCTTTAAGTATTCTTTCAATCAGCCTAATTAGCAGGTAATATGGCTTTACACTGAACACTAAGAAAATGAACCTCTAGAGGATGCACGGCAGAGCGAGGATAAAGCCAGAGCTCTCAGAATCCACAGACAGGTATTCCACAAAACCAGTTAGGCAAGGAATCATACAATGGTTCGACCAGTCTACCAAATTCTTACGCTTTTCTCTCTGCATAATCTGACCCTTATAGACAATGTATGATTTTTCAAGAGCACTGAGACAGTCACAACAGTTGTTTTTAAAGAGCTTGCCTGCAGTGGGAGAGGCTCATCATCGTGGGTGAAGGAGTGTTCAAAGACCACAGCTGCTAGAATCTTGCCTGATTCAGGGTCTGTCTTCACAAAGTCCTCAAACTGCTCCTCATTTTCGAAACCACGCACTGGAGATAAAAACATACATAAGAATTAAAAGAAGAGATTTACTCAGTCTACATTGTCAATAATAGAGGTAGGAAATTAATATTAACTATTAGGCACAGCCTGATATTTTTGTCACCTCCTGCATTCTGTAATGCATTTGATAAAGTCATTCTACCTTTGCTTTGAGTCTAGATCATCTCAAAATCTGTAATCTCACAAAGAGATTAATCAAAATTAATCAAAATTCCTGGAGGAGGTCATTTCTACACTACCTGATTAAAGTGATTAAAAGTAGCAGCATGATTAAAAGTTTAAGAAATTGCAGTTCTTCATTCATTAAACCTGAAGCTTTGTTTAGTATACAGTACTACTGACAGCTCCAGCAAAATATTAGGTGTCATGAAATAACAGTAAACTCCTAATTTAACCATAAACAAAAGCACCCCCCATGGAAAATGAGACAGAAAAGAGACAGTAAATCACTCAAATATTGCACAGCACTGATCACTTATTATTTTTTGGTTAATTATGAAAAATGACCATGTTTGTTTGTTTTTGTTATTTTTTTGTTATTGTTTGTTTTTGTATGCACTTTGCATGCTAATGCAGGATGCAAAACTTTACTTAATTTACACACAGCAGTGAGCAGCGCTGTCCAAAACCGGCACAAGTGATTTCAATACTAGAGTGCTGGTACATACATGGAAAATGCCTTTTGAAGTATTTACCGTGCTTAATTACAATGAATTACAATTACAACAAAGGATTTTCTCTGGATATGTAGACTCCGCTAGGAACATTTAACAAACACCACAAGGAAGAGCACAACTGACCTGTATACACAGAATACATAAGAGGAAAAGACCATATATTGGAAAAGTCGTGTGTAATTATAGCCCTAATATATTGCTATTGCTATGCTGCCTCATACACTGAGCACCCATAAAAACCACAGATAGATGAAGTGAATAACATTGATTATGTTGTTAAAGTGGTACCTGCCAAGGGGTGGGATATCTTAGGCAGCACGTAAACAAACAAATCTTAAAGTGGATGTTTTTTCACGGGAAAAATTGAAAAGTATGAGGACAAACTGAGAAACTTTGACTGGAGCTAAACTGTGAAGATGTTAATCATTGCCTCTTTAAAATAGCAGGTCTTGTGGGGTGTTCCCAGTTTGCAGTGGTTAGTATCTACCAAAACTGATCCAAGAAAAGATCCATAGACCCGATGAGAGGGCCACGGGTTAGGGTTAGGTTTAGGTTTAGGTTTATGGACAGGCCCACTGAAGCGTGGCGGGAGAAGGTTAGCTGGTCTCGTCCCTCAGAAAAGCTATTTTAGTACAAACTGCTAAAAAACGTTCATGCTTCAATAGAAACATGTCCAAACATACAGTGTGTCGCAGAGTGCCCATGCCGACCCTTAGGACCACCATGAGCACCTGGATTACCATGTGAGCCTCAGAATTGAGCCATGAAGCAATGGAAGATAGTGGTGTGATTAATGATGTTTTATTATTTATTATATATTACATTACTGATCAGTCCGCTCAGGGACGAGATGGCACCAGGAGGCATCGAGAGCCTACAAACTACCACAGGAGTAGAGACAAAGACAACTGAAGCTAGTGCAGTCGGTACATCAGGTATCAATCATAAATAACGATATTTTTTTTGTCACGTTAAACTACTCATGCACACATTACACCAATGCCTGGATGTTGCTGAGCTGTTTTTATGCTTGTCATTTACAAGACCTACTTTTTGGACCTAAAACTAGATGCAATTCTATGCCCCATGGGAATCTTTGAGGTGTACGGAGTAACAGAATGCTTTAAAACCTTTTTTTTATTTTTTACCCAAAAATTATTCTTTTATACTTTAATGCAAAATGTGAATTTCAAAGCAAGGAAAACAGATTACAAAACTCATTAATATATTAATATAAAGTGACAAGGGAATTGCAATTTAATAATCAGCTTCAGTTCAGGCCTTCTGAAATTTCTGTATTAATCTTATCATGGCTGTTGATGTGTATTCCCATTAAAAAAAATTCAGACTCTCTCTGACGTTCTCAAACAAGCACAGAAAAAAAACAGAGGACTGACAGGTTTCACTGCCCGATCTTCTTTATGGAGAAACACTGGTCTCCTGTTCTTGTTCTCCACCAGCCTGTTTTGCTTAAGGCATGATCCTCCTGTTCTCCCAGTTCGATTAAAACGCAATGATAAGGGCAGCTGGAAGCAGCTTTAGGTAGAGTTACAAATTAATGGTTATTCCAAAGTATTAAAAACTTTAAAGATTTAATACCAGAGATACACCTAGCAAAACAATAGCTACAACCACCCATTAATGACAAAGCATTAAAGTAGTATCAGAAGTCTTATAATGCTTGAAATGACCCAATCAGCTTCATCCACGGTCAAGTGATCTGGCTCTGTTTGACTGGACTGGCCTGAACTGGACTGTATTATGATTTCAGGGAAACTCGGCACTCTCTTCCTCTTTCAGCCCCACACAGCCGAGTCAGCGAGTTCTCAGCCAGCTGAGAAGCAGTGCCGGAGTAAGGTTCTCTTTGGTACAATGAGACACTGTGACACTCTTCACACACCAGAGCTGTAAGTACTGCAGCAGTCTGCAGCTGCTTCATGTCTTTCTCTGTATTTTTCATGCAGTCAGCCATGCCTCTTTTCAGCCACACCCAGCAGAGCTGTACAGAAGAACCCAGGCATGACTCACCGTACATCCCATTTTTCCCATACTATCTTCAGCCTTTCTGGGATTTTACAGGAGCAAAAAACAAATATCAATCTGAAAAATTATAGAAGACATTATTTGTGTATATAGCACATGCCTCTCAGTCCTCACCATGAGGGGAGGCAAGTATTCAGACTCTTATGGTTTCGTTTAATATAGACCCGGTGCACATATCTATGCAATTTTAATCACATCTTTTCACATTAAAAAATGCATGTATTCATAAGCATAAACAATTACATGTTTAAAATATACACATTTGTAAAATGATAAAGGATTAAGCTTTACGTATTAATAATTAATTTGTTGAGAAGATAGGAGTAGAAAACACTGAAGATGAAGGATCTTCCTAAAGATCTCAGGGACAATGCTGGCAAATAACACGTGAATGGATAAACCAACAGCATCTTCAGACTTTCTGTCATTACAGCTACTTCAATAACACGTAAGTGGAATGCACATGAGAAGTGGAAGCATCATGACAGCCAAAATAACTCAAGGCTGGTTTCTAGAAAAGGTGGAGGTTCTTGCACCGCATAGCCCACAGTTTCCTAGTCATTATCCAGAGGGGCCTTGCACAATTTAGTGCTTTCCATACTCCAAACACACATGATTCCGCTACTCACCTAATTCATTAGCCTTTCCTGTGTGAAACTGGTGTGTAACAGCGGGAAATACACTGAAATGGGTGAGGCAGGGGTGCCTCCAGGACTGAGGTTGGCAACCACAGGCCGAGCCAATTTCCCGTTTAAAACAGGGATGCATGTATATGGATGGGATTTGCTGGCCGATGGTAACATCTGATATTTTCCAATACATCTACCTGGACAAGAACAATATAACCTATTTCTACAAGCTTACAGATAAAGATACAAGTAAAATTTAAAACTGAAAGTATTTTAGCTTAGCGTTGCAGTGTCTCCTAAACGACTCTCGACTCTTTCTGAGTGCAATAAATGAAAAGCTGTCACTGCCAACATCGACTTTGGAACAGTAATAATGTTTTTCCCTATTATTTTAGAACGTTAAACATGCCTTTGTGTATTTTTATGAATACATACATTTTGGTATGTATGTTCAGAGTCAAAAGACTTTACGTGTAACATGCAATGAACATAAATTAGATAACAGAAATAAGTGTTAAACCAGAAGTAACAGAACACTTATTTCCTATCTCTGTAGGTTTACATGTGCAGCACCAGTTGTAACACATGGCCAAAAAGTTTCTTGTTTCCTGTGATTTAACAAACCTGATGTCACACAACACCACTGCATAACTGGTAGAACCCATGTCCTGAGAAGCAGGAGGTCTTGAGGCAAAGCATTTCCAGCCATGCAAATTTCCCCTCAAAAACATATTGTTGTATTCTAGCCTCCTGCATACCTAGTTAACCAGCCTTCGCGTACATGTCTCTAGCGTGATGGGTGCTAGAAGAGAACAGAATACGGTTTCTGCAGCAGTTATCTTACCAGCACTGATGAAGCCACCGCTCAGACTGAGCTGCACGTCCTCAGCCGCCTGGCGCACCACGCTGGAGTTGGCCGGCACGTAGGCGAGCTGCAGGCCGCGGGGGAGCCCGAAGGGTGGAGTGTCCAGCGAGAAGCTCCGATAGTGTGTTGCATTGGGGTAGGTGGTTGAGGACACTTTGTGACGCAGGACAATCAGGATGGCAGAGAAAAGGAGGGGCAGGGCGATCTCCACCAACGTGACCAAAATCTGACGCTTCTGTAGGGGAAAGAGAGAAAACAGAATAGGGCACTGAGCAAGAAAGGCATGTGAAGCAAAGATGTAGGGATAAGGCACAGGCCATTTATTTAACAGTGTAATTTCATTTCCATTTATCTCTTTTTCGTATCCTAGCTTCTCCTCAGACACGAGGAAGTGATGCAAGCAATGGGATTTTATTTTGCTAAAATCCAATCACATTTAACAATTTGATCCGTTCTTAGTACCACTCCATTACCTGCAGTAACTGTCCCTTGACTATACGTCATACCCTACAACTACAAAGCCTTGCAGGTAAGGTATATTCATCATATTCACGGTGGCAATGAAGTGCGTCAACACCTTTGACCACAGCAGATACTCCTCACTATGTACCTGCAAGTACAAATAATCGGAAAATGCCCTAAACAATTTGTTTCCGTACTGAAAATAAGGAAGTTCATTTGGACTCTGCAGATACAAGTCAGAAAGTAGAACAAAGACTAATTTAGAACAAATAACACTTCTTTCATCAGACTGGACAAAAAGCATTAGGCTGACTGTTTAACACTGTACTGTCAGCAATGTTGACAGACCAGGAGTGAGATGTTTCCTATTTAGCAAACTCCACAACACAGAGTGAAAGAACGTATGGGGAAAAACACCCTACGCTAGGAGCACAGCACCATGAAAATTCCCTGAGAATCTGAAACATAACATTTATAGCTGATACTGTAACATGGAACAATAGTTTCTTCTAATAAAAAAGTATGTACATAATGTGTAGTTGTCAGCATCAACTGGCTATATCTCTTCATAACTATTTGGTCCTTCCTGTTTCTCTGCGCTGTTTCAGCTCTGAACTTCTGACCTCCATGTTAACCATGTTCTTTGCCTGATCAAACAAATGGTACCTCACATTTTTGATAGTGACCATAATGGGGCCATGACTAGTCCACAGCTTCCTGGCTATTCTCCGCTGGGCCTCGTCTCCCGGCAACCACAACTGCAGCAGCAGGAGGGAAGAGGACAAACAACCCACCCCCCACCCCCCGCAAAAAAGAAAACAATTATAATGAGGCTTTCTAACGACAGTGATGATACATGAAATGACATCTGAGCCTGAAGCAAATCCGATTGATAAGCGTGAGGATTAGAGCGGACGGTCGGATCATGCCGGGTCCTGCCGGGTCCTGCCAGGCTCAGGTGGGGTGGCCCCCCTGCGGCGCATGTTTGTGTGTTTTCGCGTGTGCGTGGAGACGTTGCCTGTGGCAGACAGATGCTTTTCTTGGGATCAAGGTCGGAGTAATAAATGGACCTGAACCACCCCGACAGCTTCATGCGAACCGCCTTTCGGGAGGAGGGGGGAGGCATATTACACATGACAGGAATTTAATGTGGTCTGACCCGGGCTTGGAAACTCACCGAATTCCTGCACTGTTTAAAAAAATGCACTCGTTCCTATGAAGGGGTGTGGCCTCTCAAACTGGTTCCCACGTCTCAATCTGACAGGAATGTTTTGCAGCCCCATAGGGAGTCTACAGGCGTTTACCCTGCCCCCCTTTACTTACCCCCTTCCTTCCTCTCTCTGCCCTCCCTTTCCCTTTCAGAACCGCTCTTGCCTCAGCACCCGCTGTTAAAAAAAGAAATTAATGGACTGCCCGCGAGTGACATTATAAATTAATGTGTTTAAGGAATGAGACGGTTCTCTTCGGCCCAGCAGAGATAAAACACCATAAATTATTGACCACTCTCAGCAACAGCTGAAACTAAACCAGCTCTGAAGCCAGATGTCCAAATACCCGTTTAGTTTGACTTTCGACGAGCCAGTGGGGCCATCACAATTTACCGGTTAATCTCGGCAGGGGCTGCGGTTTCATCTGGAATAGTATAAGTGTATAATGTCTATTTGCCTTTTTTTTAAATTTTTTTTTTAAATCAACAACTACTCTAGTGCAAATGTGTAACTAATCGCCTGATGTACACGACTGTTCAAAATTATAAAATGCATAGTCATAAGATACGTAATACACCAGTTGTTCACATTTGGTGTATAAAAAGATTTAAAGGGCCTGTATTATAGAAAATGGAAATGATCTTACTTTTTTGGAAAATAAAGTTTAATGTATTGTCCATATATATATATACAGACACACACATAAACATGCACGTGTGTGTGTGTGTGTTAGTGTGTGTGCTCATTCCGTAGATGCCAGTAACTGTGGGGTCATTGTTTTAATTGTAATTGAGTATAGCATGTGGTCGTTCCATGAATGCTCTTTGGCTGGTTTTCTCTACATTTTTCTCTCCATTTCTAAAGCAGGTTTTGTTGGTTGGGGTGAAATGGTTCATTTATTCGGTGCTCCAGTTCCTGCAGTGTGTAGTTTATAGTGAAGCTCTCTTTAAAAAGGCTATTTTTAACTTATTATCTGTGCTTTTGTTGTTGGTGGTCTGTGTGTCTGTGTGTGTGTGTCTGTGTGTGCGTCTGTGTGTGTGTACTGATACATAATTAAATTTCAACTGTGTTGCCCCTCCCCTTTAACATTCCTATCTGAATGAAGACAGGACAGGCAATCAGACCTCATTTGCATACAGAAGCCTTAAAAGCACAGTAGCAACCATCTAATTCTAAAGGATAAACAGAGGTCGGAAAATAGTCTTGAAAAAATGAACAGGGATTGTAAGTCGTAAGTGACCTCAGGGGGAAAAAATAATAAAATACTTGAAAAACTTTAAAAAATGGCCCATTTAATGCAATAGTCCCATGCAACACGTTTTGAGTAACGGCAACCTGTACATAAAAATGAAGAACTGTTATTATAGAAGAGACTAAAATAACTGGATAACCTTAAAAGTGAAGCTATTAAAAACATAATCATAATTTGATACAGGTAAATGCTAATTTAACAGTTTATTATCATTTAATTGACTTATTATTTGCAGAATTCAATGAAAAAAAATCTTGGTGAATAATATTTAAAACCACGCCTTAAGTAAGTTGTCAGGAGGAGAATTAACAATTGTTAATATTGCAGAAGGTTCCAGACTACTGGATATTAGTGGATTAATGTGATTTGTGGTCCGTTGCAGCTCTGTGTGTCTTTCTGACTGTCTTGTTTTATTTGATTTATTCTTCATATATGCTCTAAGTAAAAAGGTCAGGTAAGTGAGAGTCGCACCTTCACGGTGAAACCTCTCCAGTCCCCACCCGAGAGACAAGCCTCTCCTCTCAGCGCCAGTTTTATGGCTGCCGCGGGACCTTTGATGGAAAGCATGTTTAAAGGAAGCTACACGGCCTTCACCTGCTGCGGTGTATTAGAAACACGTGGAGGAAGCAGAGGGGGGTCCGAGTGAAGAGCGTTTGTGGGGGAAGAGCTCACTCTGACACTCCTAGCGTGACGAATTTGTCCCGCTGAGTTTAAACCGTCTGTCCAGAACGTGAACATCACACTACACAGTACGCCTTCATATATCAGGCTTCTCTTTCATGTCTTAATTCATTTCTGCACCCTCCAACCTCTCTCGTAATCGAATTTTCTTTCTGTGCCTTTAAGACTGATGTATGTAAATGAGCTCAGTTCCGATTGGCTGTGCCTTGTTCGCTAAGCAGCTACAGACTGAAACACTTCTTATAACTTCAGTGTGAGTGGGCGGAGCAAGCGGTGATAAGATGAATAGGTGGGTGTAAGCAAAAGAGTGGGTTTTAATGAAGTCACTAAATGAGTTTATATTCTGTGACTGTAAAGAGCTGTAATTACACAGGTCAACAATCTTCAGAAACCACAACACACTTTTCTAAACCAGTTTTTCATGCTGATTTCAGATCTGCTTTCAGTCGTTTTCAGTCGCATCAACTTTTTGAATTATGAGTAAATTTTAGTTTGCAATAGACTTGCATGTGGGTTTCATTAAACCACAGGCACCAACCAAGTAAGTCAGATAGACACACTGTGACACAGACAGAATGATCAGGGTCAGTCAGCAACCACTGTTTCTTCAAAAATGCTTATAGTATGATTATTATATGCTAATTATACCACCATCATGCAATATATAACTAGCTTCATC
>JBBPCX010000028.1:4379225-4403140 GCA_037974365.1 Hydrocynus forskahlii | reverse complement strand
GGGAAATTTTTTTTTTTAAACTTAAAAGGGAAAACTTTTTGTTTTTTTTTTTTTTTTTTTTTTTTGTACCCCCCCCCCCCCCAACAATTATTGCTGTACTGCAGAGTGACCAGGTGCCAGTGGGGAATGTCCCTCGCAGTATGACAGTATATGCGCGAGGGGAGAACACACGTGTGGCTCAGCCTGGAGATCATGTAGCTGTTTCTGGAGTTTTCCTTCCACTGCTTCGCTCTGGCTTCCGGCAGGCTGTGCAGGTTAGACCCACAACCATAGTCATGGAAACTAACCCTTTAAATCAGATCCCAAACCTGCCTGTAGTTTCAGCATCTCTGCACCTGCTGGAGATCTGCTGAATTGGACAGAGAATGTTAAACTGTGGTGATGTTCTCCCAGGGTCTGCTGTCTGAGACGTACCTGGAGGCTCACTGCGTGACTCTCATGAATAAGACGGAGGATGATGAACTTGGCACAGAAGACTTGAGTGAGGAGGAGCTGCGTCAGATCACAGGTTTGTGCGTCTCGCACTGCAATCACATGGGACCCAGTAGATCTAAGGACATTAAGGCCTCGTCCACACAGCCGTCTGAATTAGGCGTTTTTCAGGTGTTCGTAGCGCCAGGTGAGCGCGGACTGAGTGCCGACCATTTTTCTGCTCATTAGAGCAAATCACAGCATCTACACGGGCGTTCAGCACTGGCGCTCGGTTGGCTGCATGTTCATGTGGCGTCAATTTCTGCCGAAATCCTGATGAACGTGAAGAAAATGTCGGTACTGCGTTTACATGGTGTTCGGTTGACTTTCTGGAGGACTGAATATGTCCCATGATTCAATTGTTCTGGGAACCCCGACAAATCAAGTTTTGAAGGAAAATGTAAAACTACAAATCCCAACACGTAAACAATCTGGAGAGAATAATTACTGCCCCCACAGGCGAATACACGAAACTACACACTGGGCTGCAGGCTGGCGCTAAATAGCGTAAGACGAACTCCAGTGTAACGCCAATCAAGTGCAGATACAAAACGCTACAAAAACGCCTGTGGCGTTGAGTGCATTCATTTATCCAAGGTTCAAATGTTTGTGTGGATGAGGCCTAAGTGTGTGTGTGTGTGTGTATAGAGGAGGATTTCTATGAGAAGCTGGCAGGGTCAATCGCCCCAGAGATTTACGGCCATGAGGACGTCAAGAAAGCGCTGCTGTTGCTGCTAGTGGGTGGAGTTGAGCAAGCACCACGTGGGATGAAGATCAGAGGTCAGATCATCTCATTGCATTTAGATGAACCTGAATGTATATGTATCAATAGGTATTGTGGTGTAAGTTGTCTGTGTCTGTAGGAAACATCAACATCTGCCTGATGGGTGACCCCGGAGTGGCCAAATCTCAGCTGCTGTCGTACATTGACCGACTGGCGCCCCGCAGTGAGTCTCCCTCTCTAGCACTGCAGTGCTTTAATCCAATCCCTCCACCCACACACATTTTAATTTTGACTGTCCCTCTCTTTCTGTCCCCAGGTCAGTACACTACTGGCCGTGGCTCCTCAGGTGTGGGTTTGACCGCAGCAGTGATGCGTGACCCAGTTACTGGTGAGATGACCCTGGAGGGCGGGGCTTTGGTGCTGGCCGATCTTGGCGTGTGCTGCATTGACGAGTTTGATAAGATGGCAGATGCTGACCGCACAGCCATCCATGAAGTGATGGAGCAACAGACCATCTCCATCGCCAAGGTAACGAGGACTGGTCCGCTGCAGTGATGGAATGGTCAGCCCTGAACTGGGTGATGCTCAGGGGGATGTAACAGAACTGGTTGAATATTTTTTTTTAATTATCTCCAATTTTAGGATGGTTGGCTGCACTGCTTATTTTTATATTTTCATATTTTATGAGTTAGTAGCTTCACAAAGGGCAAAATATCAGTTTTGCAACATTGCTGCTATGGATGCCGCTCATGATAGTAAAAGACCAATTGTCACTTTTTTTAGGGATATGAAAGGACTAGTCTGTATATGTTTTGCAAAGCACGTTTTCACGTCCCATCTGTAGTCTTTGTATACAGAAGTATGATACAAATAGTCCTTTTTTTTTTTTTTTAAATCAGTTTTTGTGATGTCATAAAACCAACTTGTCTAAATCTCCTCATTTGGGCCACAGCAGTTTAGCCCTCCCATTCATGCACCAAATCACCAACTTAAAAATTACTTTTGTTTGAGGACCTTGATTCCTCTGAGCGCTCAGTAACTCAGCTGTGATTGGGTAGAAGCTTCTGTGACATCAGTATTGCAAAGACTAATGATGCGACTAGACACTAATACAGACTGTATATTTTGCAGCCTTGTGATGGATGAGCTGATTGGGTGCAGAAGCTTTAGTGATTTTAAAAGTTTGGACTAGGAGCACTTTTGATGATGGCAAGACCCTGTGACCAGTGAACTCCTGGTATTCCAGTTTTACAGTATTTTCTTCCATGTTATGAATGTTTTCTCTTCCCTTTCCACTCTCCCAGGCTGGGATCATGACATCACTGAACGCACGCTGTTCTATCCTGGCCGCAGCGAACCCGGCCTACGGCCGCTATAACCCTCGTAAGAGCATAGAGCAGAACATCCAGCTGCCGGCAGCGCTGCTGTCCCGCTTCGACCTACTATGGCTCATCCAGGACAAACCAGACACAGACAACGACCTGCGATTGGCCCAGCACATCACTTATGTCCACCAGCACTCCAAACAGCCCCCCACACATTTCAACCCCATCAATATGAAGCTGATGAGGTAAACATGCACAATGCGAGTGCTCATTTCTGCGCTGCGCACCTGGGTTCTGTGTTTTGCTAAGAAAAGATGCAGGATTAAAACTGGTTCTCCCACATCAGTAAGGAACACCCAGAGTCACCAGTGACTGAGTATCTGTTGTGTATGTGTGTCGCAGGCGGTATCTGAATAAGTGTAAGAAAAGGCAACCGGTGGTTCCAGAGGCTCTTGCTGATTACATCACAGCTGCCTATGTGGAAATGAGGAAAGAGGCACGAGTGAGCAAAGACACCACATTCACTTCAGCCAGGACTCTACTGTCCATCCTGCGTTTGTCCACAGCACTGGTGAGACAATTCTCCTTGGGTAGATGAGAGCTGGACTGTGTGCTTTGTGTGGTGAAGAATGTGTGCACGTGTGAGAGACCAGTGTGTGGTAAAGTGCTTATAGTGCAGGTAGTGTGTGTGTTCTACTGCAGTGTGGGCACTTCTGTCACACACTGGCCGCCGTCGCTGCTGTTTATCACAAGTGTTGAGACTCGAATGATGGTTTAGACTTTCTTTTCCTCCCCCTACATGACCAAATAAATGGACGTCCAACTAGAAGTTTTAACGTCTCCAGAAACACTAAACTGGTCTGAAATTGTATTTATTGAATTACTTGGATTAGTTTAGCATTTCTGTGTTTGAGAAGATGATTGAGTTTCAGTCTAATCTGTCACTCATGAAGGTGAATGTGACTCTTATTGGTGGGATGTATTGAGTACAGGAAACAATGAACTGTGCTGGACTCTGGGCCTCCTGGACCTCGCTGTAACTTCTGCCTATAGGGAGCTCTGGTCCTGCCGGGCGAGTCTGCATGAGGGGTTGAGGATTGAGCTGCTGGGGGTTAAAAGTGCTGTTTGTGCAGGTAGCTGTGCACGCCTACTGTAGAACCAGCACTTCAAACACACAACAGCAACACACTCCCTTACGGTTCACTTTTAAACTTTTTTGGGGGGGGGGGGGGGGGGAATCTGCTCTTTTTGCTGGACCACAATTTTTGCTGTCGATGTTGGTCAGCTTTGCGGGGTGGGCAGCCAGCCTTCATCAGAACCGCTGTGCAAACCCATGCAAAACTGACTGCGCCTCGACCTGACCACACAGGAGCTTCTCAGCCAAACGGAGCCAATAGAGACTAGCTGGTGTTGAGAGGCGGAGACTTGGGCAATTGCTGGCTTTCCCATAAGGCATTGCACTTGTCTCGGTCTGACAGTGCCGGCACAGCTCACCCTGGAACAACCAGGAACACTGACAGCCGTGCATGATGGAAAACCTGCTTAGGCGTTAACTGTGTTTGGCCTGTTACAGGCTGATGATTTGTTTGTCTGTCTGTGTTAGGCGAGGTTGCGGATGGTGGATGTGGTGGAAAAGGAGGATGTGAACGAGGCGATGAGACTGATGGAGATGAGCAAAGATTCACTGCAGGCCGACAAATCCAACACCACCAGGTTAGTTCACACGCACAACGCAGAAAATTAATAAAATCCAGTGGAATTGAAGTGTCACAGCTCTGATCCCCGTACAACAGAACCTGCTGCTAGTCAGGGTGTGAGAATGTACTGGCTGTAAAATATTCCATTTTGCACTTCTCGCCTGCCCAACTGTTCTGCCTCCAGGTTTTCTTTTTAGAATCCAAACCATACAGAGCTGCATTCCTTTGTTCATTTTGTTGCATTCTAAATGGCTGCATCAAAGAATAAAATCCTATTTGAACATTATTCTGATTGTGAGGCAGCACTCATAAAATCTGGAAATTTTTCCCTTTGTGTACCGGAACCAACGGCACTCATTAAACATGCACCCAATCCGTGTCTGGAGTGGTGTTTGAGTGGTCCATGTCAGTGCTGTAAGTGTGAGCAGGTTTTGTTGAAGCTGTTCGGGTCAGGTCAAGTTGGGCCTCCCATCCGAGGAAAAATTTCTTGTCGCTTTAAATAAATTAATGTTTTTATGGCTCTGATAAACGTCTGTCAGATTTTCTGACATGCAGTCTATGTTGCAGGACCCAGCGACCAGCAGACTTGATCTTCTCTCTGGTGCGGGAGCTTGCCGGGGAGGGGGGTAAGGTGAAGGCAGTGCGAATGGCAGAGGCAGAGCAGAAGTGCGTGTCCCGCGGCTTTACTCCAGCCCAGTTCCAGTCTGCACTGGACGAGTATGAAGAACTGAATGTGTGGCAGATCAATCAGGGTCGCACACGCATCACCTTCATCTGAACACCAAGCTAACCCCCCCACCACCACCACCACCCTTCCCTTTGTGGCTCAAAACTTTCTCTTTTAATGGGCTCATTTCTGGAATTGTATGTTAAATGCTGTTGTCAGAATTCCTTTTTAATATGTGGATAACACAAACGCTTCGGTAATGCTTCAATAAAGCCTGTAAATAGATTTGTCCGTGCTGCTTTTTCTGATTATTAAACTCATTGGTTGGAATTATATGCAGGTAGGAATATTAACAGGTGTTGAGTCTGTAGCACAGACTCAACATTAATGTGGGTCAAAAATGTAGTCTTGTCTACAGGTCAGCAAGTCAAATTGCAGGAGTCCTGAGGAGGATTGTAATGATTTTCATTAATAAAGTAGATCAGCCCCTCTGCCTGCCATCTAATGCAGAGTGTAATGACTTCCCACTGCCTCATGACTGATGCTCTAAAATGCACTCTTAAAGGGAATTCCATTGATTTTCCCCAATTCCCATGAATCTACACAATTTTAGATTTATGACCCAAATCTTAAAACTTTGGTAAAATACCATTAGATGGTGTAACCATAGCCATTCATGCAATAGCTTCTTGTAGGTGAGCTTTTAGAGGTGGATGTGTAGTTCAGGTAGTCTGATCCTTTGTTGGGTCGGCTCTGTTGGTTCTTCCATCTCGTGTTTATGGGAACAACAGAAGCACTAAAGCATGTTGGGGCAGGAGCTGCGGTCAGTCCTGGAATGGAACATTTCTACCTGTGTAGGTGGGAGTTGTCTCATGCCTTTGCTGAACAAACTCAAATGTTCTTTAAGAGACAATATCTAGAACCCGTTAAAGTAACATGACCCTTACAGCCATGTGTGAACACAGCACACAATGAAATTCTTTCTTTAACACAGTCACCAAGTGTAGCAGTGGGCAGCAAGCAACAGCACACGGGGCACAGTGTGGGGACAGTACCTATCTCAGTGGTGCCACTGGCAGTCCTAGGTTTTGAACCCACACCCTTCCTATCGCTGGGACAGTACCTATCTCAGTGGTGCCACTGGCAGTCCTAGGTTTTGAACCCACACCCTTCCTATCGCTGGGACAATCCCTATCCACCAAGCCACCAGCTGCCATAGGTCTGAGATCTGATCAGCTTTTTGGTCTTGTGTCTCTGTGTGCTTGGTCATTACAGCTCAAGTGACAAACACTTGGATCAGCCATAACATTAAAACCACCTACCTAATGTTAAGTCAGTAATAGTCACGTGTGAACAATGTAAAATTCTTTCTTTACATTTAACTCATTCACCAAGTGAAGCAGGGGGCTGCCACCCACAAGTGGCATGAGCTTCCTCAGTAGTTTGTGCTACAGCAGCGCTTCTGTGGAATTGGACCAGATGGGCTGGCCTTCGCTTTCCATGAGCATCAGTGAGAACATCCATGAACCTGTTGCCAGTTCTGTTTCCTTCCTTGGTTCATTTTTGGTAAAAACTGAGGACTGAACCCCACTGTAAGATGTGCAATTGTAATGCCGATCAGGGTACAGATGTTAAACTCCAGTGCAGAATCACTGTGCATATTAATGTTCTCCTCAGAACTCTCAGATCTTCTCCCACATGATGTTGATGATGATGTTCTCTCAGCTCTATGATGCTGTGGCCTGTAATCTCCACCTCAGCACCTCTTAAAGTCATGTCTGGAATGTGAAGCGCCTCTTTCTCTTTTTTATAACCTCTCCTTAAAAAACATCTGGTACTGACAAATGCTCTGCTGTCTGGGTTTTACCAGCATTTTATCAGCGTTCTGGACCATCTGACAGCTTTACTGGGCAACAGGAAACAGCAGTGTCTGAGAAACTTAATGGGATAATTACAGTTTTACAGTTTTCACACAAAATATTTCTGTACTGCTGTGTGTGTATGTATGTACATGTATGTATGTGCTGTGTATGTGGTATGTGCATGTATGAGTGTGTGGCAGGTGTGTGGGTGGGTATATACACGTATGAATGTGCAGTGTGTGTGTGTGTGTATACAGTTGTGTTTAGAATAATAGCAGTGTGTTTAAAAAAGTGAATAAAGCTCAAAATCCTTATAATAGCTTTTATTTCCAAACACACAAATGCGTTGGAAACACTGGACATTCTATTCCAAATGAAAACATGAAAAATATATCAAATTTGTGTTGTTCCTTTACAGAAAATGAAGAAAAATAAATATTAGACTGTTAAAAAAAATAGCAGTGTCTGCATCCTTCTTTAGAAACTCAAAAAATCACTGTATGAACTGAGAGATGTTTTAAGATTTTGCTTTCTTTTGAATCACCGAACTAATATTTAGTTGTATGACCACTGTCTCTGAGAACTGCTGTACTGCTGTATTGTGTGGAGTCAACCAACGTCTGGCACCTGTGAACAGGTATTCCAGTCCAGGATGATGGGACTACATTCCACAGTTCTTCTGCATTTATTGATTTTGCCTCAGAAACTGCATTTTTGATGTCACCCCACAAGCTTTCTATTGGATTAATGTCCGGAGATTAATGTCCGGCCACTCCATAATGTCAATCTTGTTGGTCTGGAACCAAGATGTTGCTCATTTACTGGTGTGTTTGGGGTCGTTGTCTTGTTGGAACACCTATTTAAAGGACTTTTCCTCTTCGGCAAAAGGCAACATAACCTCTTAAAGTATTTTGTGGCATTCAAACTGATCCATGATCTCTGGTATGCAATAACTAGGCCCGACACCGTGGTATTAGGAACATCCCCTAATCGGGATGCTTGCGCCACCATGCTTCACTGTCTTCACAGCGTACTGTGGCTTGAATTCGGTGTTTGGCGGTCGTCTGACAAACTGTCTGCGGCCACTAGACCCAAAAAGAACATTCTTGCTTTCGTCAGTCCACAAAATGTTGCGGCTTTTCTCTTTAGGCCAATCAATGTGCTCTTTGGCACAGATGTGCTCTTCAGCACATGTCTTTTTTCAACAGTGGGACTTTGTGGGGGCTCCTTGCTGATAACTTGGCTTCACATAGGCGTCTTCTAATTGTAACAGTGCTCACAGGTAACTTTAGACCTTTGATCTTCCTGGAGCTGATCATTGGCTGAGTCTTTTCCATTCTGGCTATTCTCCGATACATTCAGTTTTTCGTTTTCTTCCACGTCTTTCAGGTTTTGGTTGCCATTTTAAAGCATTTGCGATCATTTTAACTCAGCAGCCTATCATTTTCTGCACTTCTTTATATGTTTTCCCCTCTCCAATCAATGTTTTAGTCAAGGTACGCTGTTCTTCTAAACAATGTCTGGAATTACCCGTTTTACTTAGAAATTCAGAGAGAAATGCACTATAAACAGCATGTACAACATTTGCTGCCTTCCTTCCTTAAATGAGGGCAATAGTTCACACCAGTTTTTTCAAAGAATGAATGACCTTACTAATTAAACCCCACACTGCTATTAATTTGAACCCGGCCCTTTCAATTAATGATTCAATTACACAGAATCAGCAGCATGCATGTCCTGTTTTCTATTACTCTACTACACCTACTGGTAAGTTATTTACCATGTAGAAATATCATTTCTACCAAATACAGTAATTGGGTTAGTGATGTCTGACCGCTATTATTTTAAACACAACTGTATGTGTATGTCTGTATGTGCTTGTATGAATGTGCAGTGTGAGGGTGTGTGTGTGTGTGTGTGTGTGAAATAGTGTAACTGTGTTTGTGCACATGTGCAAATGTGGAGCATGAGTGTGTATCTTGCGCGGAACTGTGGGTGGGGTCTCTGGGTTGGGTCAGCCAGTCACCTGCATGCTGTAGTGTGATTGACACAGTGTGTGTGTATAAAATGGGCTTTTGAAGCTGAGCAGTGAGAGCGGCTGTCTGAGTGAACGGGTAAGTAACACTCCCTCTCACATTCATTTTCACACACACACACACACACACACACACATGCACTTGTGCGTGAGTGAAGGATTGTAATGTTTGTAAAGTTTTTCTGTATAAGATTCCCCCCCAAGAAACATGGTTCTGCTTCTTTAGTGCAGCGCTGAGTGTTTATAAGGAACACTGTGTGTTCAGTGCTGCAGGTCTGACTTTACGGTGTGTGTGTGTGTGTGTGTGTGTGTATGTGTGTGTGTGTAAAGTGTTTTATTTCCAGTGATCAGTGGATTATTTACAGGCATCAAACATGGAAGGCTGATGATGGTGTAAATGTAGATGTGGGTGGAGATGTAGATGGTGATGGAGATGTCGATAGAGATGCAGATGGAGATGGTGATGGAGTTGGAGATGTAGGTGTAACTGAAAATGGTGATGGAAATGTAGATGGAGATGGTGATGGGGATTAGCTGGACATGATGGAGGTGATGGAGATGGTGATGTGATAGAAAAGGTGTGGAGATGGAGAAATAGGTGTAGATGGTGATGGAAATGGAGAAACAGGTGTAGATGGAGATGGTGATTTAATAGAGAAGGTGTTGGAGTTGTGATGCAGATGGGGATGGAGATGGTGGTCCAGCAAGAGCCATTTCTGAGCTCACCGCAGGTTGAAGAGAACAACCACAACCACTTCAGCACTCCTTCATTCACTTTCATCATTTTATTATTGGCGAACATCAAATAAACCAAAATGATTGTAATTTTTCTCACTTTGAATGTATTTGAATGTATTTAAGTGTGTTTACGCTTCTGCATCTGACTGTGTGTGAGTGTGTGTATGTGTGTGTGTTCACACAGTGATCATGGTGGTGAAACTGATCTGGGTGCTGTGCTGTCTCACACTGCTGCCTCGTAAGTCTGTTTGGATCTGGCTATCAAATATTGATATGAATTAAAATACTCATATTACATTTAAGGAATTGTTCCTAATTTCCTAATGTTATTTTAGGTTGGCTGGATGCAAAGTCGTTACTAGACATAATCAAACAGGAAGGTAAAACCCTGTTCTTTACAAACCAAGACTTATTTTCTTTTTTTAATAAACACATTAAAGCAAAGCTGAGGAACCTCAGAGTGTGTGGCAGTGTTCAGACCTGCTGATGTGGCTTGTGTGTATGTAGGCATGGCTCCACTGAGTGTAGATGCGGAGAAGGCGAATGGTTTCCTCTCAAGCTCCAGGGGCCGCCGCAGTGTGGACCCCCGCTGGTACCGGCAGACCCCAGACTTCCAGGCTTATTATCGCTACTACAGCAGCATCGGGCACACGGAGGGGGTGAGAGACTTTACAGAACAATAACGCAGTAGGTAGAGAGAAACGGGTGGTGTGAGACATTATAGAGCAATAACACAGCAGGGGAGGGGCTGGAGGGTGGAGACATTAAAGTGATGGGTCGTTTTTAAACTTTTGTGGTAGCCAAACACTCTTTTAAAAATTTATTTACCTTAAAGTAGTGCAAAACACAAAGATATAAATGCCAATGTGTGTTATTTATACATATACAAACATTAATATAATATAATTTAAACTGTAATATGAGAAATCTGCATAACCCCTGGCTTTTCTAAAAATACCTGTTACCTGCGTGACAGGCCTGATGGTCAACCAGACCGGGTGTTTTGGGGAAAAAGTCACTAATCACTAAAAATTTTGGGAACATCACGGCCCAGACACTGATTGGTCAGCAGGGGGGCAGCAGGGCGCAGGTGTGTGGGCGTGCCCCACTGTGGCTTGTGGAATGCAGGATGCCATTCATCCTCTTCTTGTTATGGTTTTCACTTACACCCTAAATGGCGCCACAGTTACACTGAGCTGCCTGAGGTGACAGAATGGAATACAAAATTTAAGGCAGAATGGAAAATTCCAAAAAGCATTTATGAATGCTTTAACACATATTAATGCTTTATTAATAATTTATCAATGCTTTACGAATGTTTTATTAACATTTTTTATGCTTTATTAATGTCTTTATTAATGCTTTATTATGTCTTTAACTCTTTGCCTGAAACAGATTTTCTCAGATGGAATGTGTTTTCCCAGCTTCGTAAATGTTTTCTGTTTCCCTGCAGCTGTATGAGATCGACCGGATACGGATGCTCTATCAGCAGATGCGCCACCTGGAACAGGTCTACGGCCCCAATGCCCCATATTACCAGAGCAAACTGGGCATCCCTGTCCTGCCACCACTGCCCAAATGCGATCCGGCTAAGGACAAGAACTGCAAACTACCCCCAACACCCCTGCCTGCCCTGGAGAAGGCCCCTGCTCCGGTGAAAGGCCCGGCCCCCCCATCTCCCCCTGCCCCTGTCTCCCAGTCTGATGTCATTTTTTTCTGCAATGCTAAAGACCCGCTCTGCAAACCACACATCATCTACAAGCCCACGGGGGCAGAGCTTGTGCTGTGTGACCCCCGGTACCACCCCACCTGCAAGCTGGAGGGTCCTCCTGCCCCTGCCCCTGTGAAAGTGGCCCTGCCCCCTGCCCCTGCCCCTAAGAAAGTGGCCCCACCCCCTGCACCTATAGTGTATAAGGGAATGGAGTATGACTGTGACCCATACTGGGACCCTGACTGTCTCGTAGATAACCCGCCCCGCCTCATTAAAGGGAAGGTGGCCCCACCCCCTCCGCTGCCGGAGCCTGAGGAAGAGGAGGAGGAGATAACTCCAGCCCTGCCTGCCCCCATTGCCAAGAAACACCCAGTCCCTTACTATGGTTACCCCTATTACCCCCACTACGTTCACTACCTCCAGTCTGAGCTGTACGACCCCCAGCGCTATTCCTACCCCTCCCCAAGCACTGACTAACATTGCCCACAAACAAACAAGCAGGTAAACAGAGCTGTGTGAGGAGGAGTGTCTGTTAACTACTCAGAAAAGCAATGCAGTGTTAAAGACAGCCCAACTCTGTTACTGTTTTTAGTGTGTGTGTGTTTTGAAGGGCCCATATGAGGCAAAATCATGTTTTCTCCCCTTTTTAAAAATAAAAAAGTGTGATGTAAAAACATTGTAGTTTTGATCATGTGATCTAAACATCTCATCTTAACACATTAACAAAACATCTGTTCAACCTACAGCTCTGTCCACTTGGTCTACAGGAATTTAGCTCTCCCTACTCATGCTGATGTTATAAGAAGTGCTTCAGTTCAGACTGCTTTTAGAATGAGACACAGTACAAGACAGCCAATCAGACCAGGGCTCAATTACATATTTCAGTCTCAAAGGGGCAATAACAGAAACCGTGTGTCTGATTCTGGGGGGTAAAGAGGATGGAAAATGGTGGAGCGAAGAACCAGGACTGATTCTGAAATATTCACCATATTCCTAACTCACCTCACATACTTTAACTGAAATATTCACCATATTAAAAACATTCTGAAATATTAAAGCACATAACTCATCATAACTCATCTCACAAATATTCATCATGTTCACAACTCATTCGTAACAGGCTATAACTGAAGTACTCACCTTGTTCATAACTCATCTCATTTTCATTTTAACTACATTCCAGTGCGGGCGAGTGCATGATAAAGAAAATGGAAAAAACTGCCGGCATCATGATTTATTATTTAGGACATAAAGGAACTGGTCTGGGTTTCATCCAGATAGAGCGCTATTTACGTGACGTGTGCGTGTGTGTGTCAGTTCTGCTGCTGTTGCAGTTTTAAGCTATTAAACAGCAGCTGCTGCGTTTAATGGAGGAACTTTCCCCTGATCTGTCGTTCTTCTGCACCTCCTGCTGTGCTCCTTCCATCGCTCCGGGACAAAACACTTACTGAGCTGCCACATCTCACACACCCACACATACAGTTAACCATGCCCAGACGGAGACAGGGCTGTTAAAAACATCTGTGATCCTCAGGACCTTCTATATCTTCTGAGAAGTTCTGAGCTAAAAACACAGCTGTTTGTGTGTGTGCTGTATATGTAGACAGTTTGCGATGTAAAGTAGGTTCTGCTGGTGTGGGTTTCATTTAAACCTGCCCATTGCAACTGTCAGCGGTCTCACTCGTCTCGTTTGTTGGTAAAAGTTATTTTCAATTCCACTCATCTCATTGGTCAGTTTGTAGATTCTGTTCAATTTCACTCATCTTGTTTGTCAGTGTAGGCTCTGTTCAATTTCACTCATCTTGTTTGCTGATGTAGGTTTTGTTTAGTTGTGCTCATCTCTGATCTTGTTTGTTGACGAAGGTCCGGTTCAGTTCCGCTCAGCTCATTTGTCGGTGTAGGTTCTGTTCAGATCCGCTCATCTTGTTTGTTGGTGTAGGTTGTTTGGTTTCACCTGGTACACAGCAGTGATCAGCAGCACAAAAACGTAAGTGTTCCTTTAACCTGGAGCAGAGATACAGAGAACAAGGGTACCGGAAAACACACACATTCTGCTGCTCCCTCAAATGTTCCTCCTCACACATACACACACACACACACATACATACACAAGGAACTTTCACACATTCCCAAAAATCAAAGACAGGTTTATTTCCAGAATCTTCCACAATAACA
Source organism: Hydrocynus forskahlii (assembly GCA_037974365.1). Classification (NCBI taxonomy): domain Eukaryota; kingdom Metazoa; phylum Chordata; class Actinopteri; order Characiformes; family Alestidae; genus Hydrocynus; species Hydrocynus forskahlii. Next base: position 4,389,735 of record JBBPCX010000028.1, on the reverse strand, counting down.
AACACAACTTGTGTGTGTGTGTGTGTGTGTGTGTGTGTGTGTGTGTGTGTGTGTGTGTGAGAGATAGTGTGTTTGTGTGTATGTGTGTGTGTGAGAATGTTTTTAAACTCAGGGGGTTAGAACAGTTCAACTGTACACCTCTGCACAGATCCCTACATCAAAAACTGTGTACATGTGCATGTTAATGTGTGTGTGTATCAGAAGAATAGTCCCCTCATGCGGCGGCCAATTCCTTGTCGGTCATACAAGACGTTGAACTTGTTGATGAACTGGTTCATGCTGTTACAGGTTTTGGTGATGGTTCCCAGATATGCCATCAGCCCCACATCGTTACATTGCTGAGGAACACACACACATACACACACACACACGCACACATTATACACACACAACAATAACCACACTGAAACTTACTTGCAGTTCTTATATGTGCATGTGTAAAACTCACATCATAGAAGTCTGTTTTGAACTTCAGTGTGCTCAGAACAGGCAGACGGTGACACAGAGCGTTTGCCTCCCTCAGGATCTCATGATTAAATGGCACCTCCCCTAGACACAATTACAAAACAATGGGCATGACACAGTGAAAAAACAACAAAAATCCATGTGTGCAAGTCTGTGTGTCCCCTCACCTGCCTCCACCGCCTTCACGTACTCCAGAATCAGCTTCACCCGACTGTGCAGCATCTTTATTGCACTGTGCTGAGCAATCAGGTGTTCAGCCACTGAGGGGGGAGGGGGAAGGGGGGGTTGGGTGGGGAAAGGTAACAGTGTTACACACAGTGAAATGTTTTTTTTTATATTTAAGGGTGTGCGTGACAGTTTGTGTGTGTGTGTGTGTGTGTGTTTGTGTGTGTAACCTGTAGAGTTTTCTCCGGTGCCGGTAGCGGTCATACGTGCCACATGATCGACTCCGATACGCTCTGCCTCCTCTGTTGCCAATGTGTACGTCAGCTCTGCAAACAACATGGTTGCCTAGTAACAACACCACAGAACAGAGTCAGCAGCAGTTTCATCCTAAACATCACCACTTTCATTATCACCATCATTTTCCTCATTCTCACCTCTCCATTGATGATGTCAATCACCGACTCATACACACTCACTGGCAGCTATAGAGAGAAAGAAAGAGAGAGAGACAGAGAAACAGAGAGAGAAGGAGTTTTATGAGTTAGTTGCTGTAAAACCACTGTGTATGAGTTTGTATAAGATTGTTGCACTTACATCTGTGTGTTTGGTCATAGGGTTCAGCTTCAGAAAAAGTGGACTCTCTATGATCTCACACACCTGAAACATAGACACAGAGCCAGTGTCACATATTGTACATACTACGATAATAACTACTACTGAAATGTACTGTGGAAAATGAAAATAAGCATTTTATAATTTAAACTATTAGAGAGTTAATTAATGTATTAATGTATTGGTGTTGAGTACCTGTTTGTGGATGTGGATGTCTGATTGGTCAGGAGGACCACCAGTTGTGTACCAGCCTAGAAATTCCATGTCTTTAAAAACCTGCTTGACTGACACACAAACAGACAAACCAACACAGTGTGAACACACTTTGATGCATAAATATCAGAGTGAGGGTCTGTCTGAGGAATGTGATGCTCACACTGCTCCTCCTTGGTGTAGTAAAACTTTTTGTCAATTTGGATGTGAGTGTCAGGATGTGTGTGTGAGATGCTCACACTGCTCCTCTTTGGTGTAGTAGTACTCCTCGTCAGTGTGAATGTGAGTGTCAGTGTGTGTGTGTGAGTGAGTGAGAGAGTGATGCTCACACTGCTCCTCCTTGGTGTAGTAGTACTCCTTGTCAATGTGGATTCGCTCGTCCACTGTGTGTGACAGCAGCTCAAATGAGTTCATCACCTCGATGTTCCTGCCCTCCTGCTTCCCTATTAGAGCGCCAATCACTGCAACACACACACAGTGTGACACAGTGTAATAAACGTTCAGTGTGAGTGGTAGAGTGAGAGTAGGAGTGTGAGTGGGAGGTGGAGCCAGAGTGTGAGTGAATGGGAGTGAGAGTGTGAGAAAGAGTGTGAGAAAGAGTGAGTGTGAGTATAAGAGTGAGAGGGTCTGAAGGTGGGAGGGTGAGAGCGGGAGAGGGAGAGGGAATGTGAGAGTGTAAGGGGGACTGAGGGTGGGAGGGTAGGAGTGTGAGAGGAAGTAAGGATGGGAGCGTGAGAGTGGGAATGTGAGAGTGAGAGAGTGGGAGCATGAGTGTGTGAGTGGGAGTAAGAGAGGGGCAGTGTGAGAGGGACGGAGGGTGGGAGGGTGAGAGCAGGAGAGGGGGAGAGGGAGTGAGGGTGAGAGCAGGGGAGGGATTGGGAGTTGGAGAGAGAGTGAGAGTGAGAATATAAGTATCACTCTTACCCTGCATAGCTCGTCCTTCCTGAGAACGGAGGCGGATCCAGTGGTCTGAAATGTTCAGAATGACGAGAGGATGAAGTGCCACAGACACGCTGCCTGTTACTCCAGACGCCATCACACTGGGGCTCACTACACACATACACACACACACACACAAAGCTGCTTCAGTATCAGACCGTAATTGGGTGTCCTCACAGCCTTGACTCTCTGTTGAAGGTGGATCGGACTGTCTGAGCTGCAGGTCCGTTTCTGCACTTTTACACAAATATTCACGCTTTTATTATAGAGGTTTCACATAAAACACTAACAGTGGAACGATGCTTCTCTATCAGCTTATATGTAAACTGAAGTTGTGAAATTATAATTTAAAAAGATTCTGTTAAAATTATTTCTCCCTTTAACTGTTGACAAAAACCATTGGAACCGCCCCGGCGCTGTAACAGCCAATCAGTGCTAGGATTTTGACCATGAGGCGGGACGATGATGTGCACGGTCCAATCAGAAAGAGGCTCTGTCAGCCAATCAGCCGCGACTCCCGCGTTTTCCTGCGAGGGCAGTAGTGAGCTGGGTGGATTTAGGCAGATTTTCTCCCAACGCCGCGGGTCAAAGCACGCACAGGTAATCCAGCATGAGTCTGAGAAAGCTCCCGAAGCGCGGAGGAGAAACTATTTCAGAGTTTAGATCTTAAAACGGCGGAAATTTCTCACCTGCTCCATCCACCTCCATCACCCCTCCACTGCTGGTCGCCATCTTCTCCGGCTGAGTCATGCGCATGCGCTGTGCGGCTGCTTTACGCGGTGTGATTCTCAGTTGAACCGCTGGAGGCGCTCTAATCGAGTCCCACACATGTCCCAAATCAGGATGGAATGCATTTCGAGATTAATTTATCCAGCTTACTCCATGTCACTTCACAAAACTTTATTAAAGGCCATAAACCAAGCTAACTGTAATTACTTATGGAACAGAAAGACACACTACATCAGGAGAGCAACAATGGTAAGGATGATAAGGAGGGAGGGTTGAAAGCTATTGATATTGACTTTATTAATGGTATCTTAAAAATAAAGTGGCTGAGATCCTTTTTGAAAAATGCACAGAGCTTTTGGTTTCATATTCCATATAAAATATTTGCAAAGCTAGGAGGCATCAACTTTCTTCTCAGATGTGACTATGATCTAAAAAAAACAATATTAAATTGTTTTCATTTATACTGGAAACTGATATATAAGTATAACTTCAGCCCTCATAATATACCACTGTAGAATTGTAGATATGTGGTATTAAGGAATAAACCTTTATTCTTTGGAAACTGGCAAGAGAAAGGAACTGGCTAGAGAAAAGCTGACAATGTGTCAAAATAAGGTTTTTCCACAGCTTCCTGAGCTTTTTGGTAGATGGATATAAGTGGCAGCTCCTGGTCAATATTTTTGGTGAAACAAACCAAATAAAATAATATGTTACGGCTCTGTCCCAATACATTTGGCCATATTGTTCACGTGTGTCCCAGTACTTTTGGCCAAATAGATCTGTTTAAACAGGTGTGTCCCAATACTTTTGTCCATATAGTTCACTTTAAACAGGTGTGTCTGTGGGGGCATGGCCTGAGGTCTCATATTGTTCAGTCACTGTATGGAGACTGAAAGTTTCTTCTCCGAAACTGCATTCATTTCAATGGGGTGAAAAATGAATTGAAGTGAATGGGGGAAAGGGATGAGCGAAAGACAGGGAAAAGATGAGTGCTGGTCATAACCGACCGTGTTTGTGTGTCGGGGAGGCTGGCCTGAGGTATCTCATGAAGTTTGGTGGGTTTTGGACGAAGTGTATCTGAGCAGTCAAGGTCAGTGCTCAGTACATAAAATAGAACGAAGTGAAAACATATTTTAAAGGTGGTGATTGGCCACAGTATTATGTCAGTCATTTTGAAGTGGAGAACTACCCTATCACAGTAGGCAGTCACTTGTTTCACGGGTGGGACTTACCATTAGAGTCCATTGAAACCTCGAAAATCCACGAGCCGCCAGGGTCTGAGGAGATTTCCATTGAAATGAATGGGGACGCAAGTGAAACATGTTTCACGTTTTTGACCAGAGCCGTGTACAACTGTAACGCTATTGAGGAGCCGAAATTAGGAGAACAACGTTATTGTTATGAGCATTTTTTTTGTTTCACACCAAATAAAAAAGTTACAGTTATGAAGATTTTTTGGATTATTTTTCTTGGTGAAACATTGTTTCTCCTGTAGTCTTATAGAAGCCTCCTGTGATGGATATTCTCTAACCAGTTTCAACTTGCCTAACAGCAAAATTATATTCTTTTTATTCAAACAAAAACTCGATTTTACAATATTTCTCAAGAAATTATTCTAAAAAATTAAGATCAAAATTACTCAAATTACCAATTACACCAAAAGCAATTTTCTATAGATCATAATAATTGTTCATTTTGTCATTAACACATTGAAACAACAGATCATTTGTTTTAATGAGTGTAAGTTTGCCTGAGCTTTTTGGGAATCTGCATTATTGGTTAACTCCTAAAATTGACAATATATGTGAATTCACTAAAGAAAGTGGCATATTTGGCATTTTTCTGAAAAATGGATTGCATGACTTGGCTGTAAACACAATCATCATTCTTGGGATTTTTTTTTCTACATCAGAGTAGATTGTTAAAAGCTCTACCAAACTTCTACATCTTCCACAAATATCTATGTTACTGTTATTCTTTACTGAAACTGATGGAGAGCAAGAATGCTTTGAGGCTATGCAACTTGCTAGAAAAACTTGGTCTTGCCAAGAATCTTCTGGTCCCCTTTCGTTTAAAAAATATTTTCATTGATTAGTTTGCATTTATTTTAATTTATTTCTTTATAGTCTGTTGTCTGTCATCTCATTTTTGCTTGTCTGTTGTTTGATAGAACTTGAAGGGAGTTGTACCGTACCATGGCATGTTTGTAAGTTTCTCTTCAATCAAAAAAGTCCCAATCAGGACTTGCAGTGGACTTGCCTTTTTGAGGGTTTTTTGTTGTTGACAGCCTTTTTTTGCTGCTGGAGCAACTGATTGGGACTTTGAAGGACTTAGGGGAAGAAAGGGGTTGTGTATTGTATTATATTGAACTGTATACAGTGGGTAAAATAAGTACTGAAATCGTCACCAAATTCGTAAGTACTGTAAATATATTTCTAAAGATGTTATTGAAATGAAATTCTCACCAGATTTCGGTAACAACCCATCCAATCCACACATGCAAAGAAATTAAACCATAGATGTCCATAAATTGAGTTATGTGTAATAAAATGGAATGATACAGGGGAAAAGTATTGAGCATGCTTACTGAAATTTACTTAATACTTGGTACAAAAGCCTTTGTCAAGCTTTATTCATACTTCTTGTACATCAGTGCTTTGGATTCCACATCTGGTCTTCACATCTGCTTTTTACCAAGTTACTGTGAGCTAAGTTACCCACCTTAAACTCTGTCAGGAAGAATAAGGAAAAGTCAGATGTTACTACACAAGTAAACAAAAACAGTTAAGAGGGTAAGTTCATGAAGTTTTTTTTTAACTGTATTTTTACAGCCCTTTTATTCAAAATCGACTGGTTGTCTGGGGGTTAGGAAGTTGCCCCTGTGATCAGAAGTTCATGGATTCAAACTCCAGGACTGCTAGTGACACCACTGAGATACCCTTAAGCAACGTACCGTCACCACACACTGCTCCCCGGGTGCTGGCTGTCCATTACTCACTTGGTGACTAGGTTAAATGCAGAGAAATAATTTCACACTGTGTGCTGTGGTGTGTTCACTAGTGACTACAAGGGGCCACTTTTCCCCTTTAAGAGCAGTGCGGTTTGTGGCCACCGGGGGCGCTGCAGCAACACGACCGGAGCAAGGCGGTCTAATTCTTAAATCAAGACGGAGTGGACGATCTGACAAAGGAGTGAAATAAAGAAGATCTGATTTGCTGCAGAAATGTCTCATAAGGAGAATTCTTCCCGCGCGCAGGTAAGATCTACCATAAGATACGCGCACATTTTCTGATATTTCAGCTCCTTTGTTGTCTCGTCCATTGTGTCTCAGATTGATGCTCCTGCCTCACACACACACTCACATGCACACTCACTATCATGTAGTGCCTCAAATGCAGATCTGTGTGTTAGTGCAGGGCACACCTTAAATGGCGCAGAGAGGATGTAACTGCTGCACTGTTTAAGGTGGAGCAGATAATTCCATCAAAAAGCCAGAGAACAGTGTAGATTTGATGTAGTATATTTGTGTGCGTTCATGTGTGTATAGGCTTGTATGTATGTTCTCCGAATGGCAGGTCCTGATTAAGCTGGGTAGTGTGTGTGCATGTCCTCTGCCTGATCCAGTGCAGCACACTGGGTGTGGAACAGCTTCCATGTCCCATCCAAGTACAATGGGAGCTGATATTCAGATGGAGATTTGGGGGCAGATGTTTTTTCTCAGCTGCATCGTCAGATGTCACACACGCTTGCTGGAGAACAGACTTCACGGGTTTTAATCCAGTCATGATCTGGACATACCCATTGTCTTTATCTGAGCTCTCAGACATGCCCACTGTCTTTATCTGAGCTCTCAGACACGCCCACTGTCTTTATCTAAGATCTGAGACACGCCCACTGTCTTTATCTGAGCTCTCAGACACACCCATTGTCCTTATCTGAGCTCTCAGACACCCCCACTGTCTTCATCTAAGATCTGAGACACGCCCACTGTCTTTATCTAAGATATGAGACACGCCCACTGTCTTTATCTGAGCTCTCAGACACCCCCACTTTCTTTATCTAAGATCTGAGGCACGCCCCCTGTCTTTATCTAAGATCTGAGACACGTCCACTGTCTTTATTTGAGCTCTCAGACACCCCCACTGTCTTCATCTAAGATCTGAGACACGCCCACTGTCTTTATCTGAGCTCTCAGACACGCCCACTGTCTTTATCTAAGATCTGAGACACGCCCACTGTCTTTATCCAAGCTCTCAGTCACCCCCACTATCTTCATCTAAGATCTGAGGCATGCCCACTGTCTTTATCTGAGCTCTCAGACACGCCCACTGTCTTTATCCAAGTTCTCAGACACACCCAATGTCTTTATCCAAGTTCTCAGACACGCCCACTGTCTTTGCTTGAGCTGTCAGACACACCCACTGTCTTCATCTAAGATCTGAGACACGCCCACGGTCTTTATTTGAGCTCTCAGACACGCCCAGTCTTTATCTGAGCTCTCAGACACGCCCACTGTCTTTATTCAAGTTCTCAGACAAACCCACTGTCTTTATCTGAGCTCTATGACACGCCCACGGTTTAAATCCAAGTTCTCAGACACACCCACTGTCTTTGTTTGAGCTTTCAGACACGCCCACTGTTTTTATTCAAGCTCTCAGACACGCCCAATGTCTTTATCCAAGTTCTCAGACATGCCCACTGTCCTTGTTTGAGCTCTCACACGCTCAATGTCTTTATTCGAGCTCTCAAGACGCGCTCAATGTCTTTTTCCGACCTCTGAAACACCCACTTCCCTTATTCAAGCCCTTAAACAGGCCCACTGTCTTTATCTGACCTCTCACACACGCCCATTGTCTTTGTCTCAGTTTATCTGGGACCAGCTACCTAGGACTTGACAGATTGACTGATATTTGGGGAGAAAAACTATTGGAAAATTTTAAATCTAAAAGGACCCAGGGAACAAAAACTATTTCCCAGTGACAGGCTGTGATGAACAGTAATGACGGCGATCGGGCGTAATGGACTGTGATGGGCTGAGATGAAAAGTAATGGACTGTGATGGCGCAATGGACTGTGATGGACTGAGATGAACAGTGATGGGTTGTCATGAACAGTGATGGGCTGTGATGACTGTGGTGGGCTGTGATGGACAGTGATGATGGTGGTGGACAGTAATGGGCTGTGATGGACAGCAATGGACAACATTTGTGAAAGCTCAGTTATGATTTAAAGCTAAGTTATGATTTAAAGCACAGTTATGACCTAAACCAACCTTAAACCACGAATGTAGTGTTAAATACGCTGTGTGTGTGTGTGTGTGTGTGTGTATTTGTCTCTGCAGAGTGAGCGGCTGCTCATTAAAGGAGGATGTGTGATTAATGATGACCAGTCGTTCTTCGCTGATGTCTATGTGGAGGATGGAGTTATAAAGTTTGTATCAGAGCCCCCCCTGCTGCTCCCCACACTTTCCACTCCTACACCACACCTTCAAAACTACAAGCCCCCAGTCAAACGCCCCTACTTTATTACTGACAAGCTCTGTGTGTGTGTGTGACAGGGAGCTAGGTGAGAATGTGAAGGTTCCAGGTGATGTGCGGGTGTTGGAGGCATCGGGGAGGTTGGTGATGCCGGGGGGGATTGACGTAAACACCTGTCTGCAAAAGCCATACCTGAGTACCGTCCCGGCTGACGACTTTTACCAGGGCAGCAGAGCCGCTCTCGCTGGGGGGACCACCATGATTAGTAAGTCACACACAAAAAGAGGGACTGTATGTGTATGTATTTGAATGGGTCAGTACAGGTTACCAGTATTATTATTATTAGTTTTATTAGTAGTTTTTCATTTCATAATAATATGATTTTTTAATATGGCTGAAGAATGGGTTTACAGTGCACACTCCTCAGGAGAGCATTTGTGTGTGTGTGTGTTAGCATGTGTGATGTAGCAGTGGGCGCTAAGTTGAATGGACGGGGGGTGGGGTTGAATGGACAGAGGGTTGAAAATTGGTGAAAATACTCATAAAATTCAGTTTTCAATTATATGCTTTTTTGTGTGCATCTGTGTGTGTGTGTGTGTGCAGTTGATCATGTCTATGTGAGGAGGGGTGAGTCGCTGCTGCAGATGTTTGAAAGGTGTTTGGAAGCTGCAGATCAGAAGAGCTGCTGTGATTTCTCTCTTCATGTGGACGTTCCAGAATGGAACGACTCTATCAGAGATGAACTCCACACACTCGTCGAGGAGAAAGGTATCTCTCTCTCTCTGTCTGTGACTGTGAGTGTGTGTAAAAGTGTGTGTGTAACTGTCTTTCTCTCTCACACAGGTGTAAACTCATTCCAAGTTTTTATGGCTTATAAGGATGTATGTCAGCTGTCTGATGGGCAGGTGAGAGGAATGTGGGATTGAAACCCACACACATTTAACCTCCTGCTGACAGATCGTCTTGCACATTTTTATCTACACTAATATTTCTTCCCTCCTCTCTCATCTGTTTCTCTCTCACCCACCTCTCTTACTCGCTCTTTCTCTCTCTCTCTCTCTCTCCCACCAGCTGTATGAGGTGATGGAATATATGAGGGATCTGGGTGCAGTAGTTCTGGTTCATGCAGAAAACGGCGACCTGATTGCTCAGGTAAAGTGAGAGGAGCAGATCAGAGTGTATCATAAATAAGACAGATTCCACCATACAAGGAGTAGATAAACATCCAGAGTACAATAACGGCCAAAACCATAGCGTAATGGCGTAAACAGCGTAGTAACAACATAAACTGCACACTAATGGTATAAACAGCACAGTAATGGCATATAAAATGTGCAGCAATTGCATAAACTGCACAGTAACTGCATATACAGTGACGGTGTCAAAACTGCATAGCAATGGTGAAAACTACACAATACTATACTGCACAATAACAGTAAAAACTGTACAGCAAAAACTTCAACTGCATGGTAATGGCGTAAAACTGCAGTAACAACGTAAAGTGCACAGTAACAATGTTAGCAGGAGAATAACCATGTAAAAACTGCACAGTAACAACGTAAACAACACTGTAACAGGTTTAAAATTGAACAGTAACGGCGTAAGCTTTTCCATAATGGTGTCACTGCAAAGTAACAGCGTATGAAGTGTACAGCAAAGGTGTAAACTGCACAATAATGGTGTTAACTGCACAGTAAGAGCGTATAAAGTATACAGCAAAGGTGTAAACTGGCGTAATGGCCAGGGATTGACATAAGTGGTACGCAAATGCGTGGCAGTTTTCAGTCTTCACAGCGCAAATGCGGACCTAATTTGTGACTACATACTGCGAGACCACGGGCGAGACACAGACCTCTGCGCGTACCCCCCCCAACCCGGAACCAGAAACAGCCGAGAAACAGACCTCGGCC
>JBBPCX010000028.1:4362283-4379125 GCA_037974365.1 Hydrocynus forskahlii | reverse complement strand
GTACAGCAGGGGGCTTAAAACACAGCCCTGTGGAGCTCCAGTGCTCAGAGAGATGGAGGGAGAGACATGTTTTCCCATTCTCAACCATTCTCAGACTCCTCCAACAGAGGGTGATGTTTCTCCTGCTGTTTCTCCATGGTTATGTCAGTTCAGGTTAATTGACTTTCTGGGTAGATTAAGAATAATGGGCAATACAATATTAATTACAGAAACATACAGCAATTATTTAATAAAGGAAAAAATTTGAAGTTTTAAACACAAATTAAAGCTGCTTTCAGTGAGTTAGCGAGTCTCCCTCAGGCTTTAATATCGAAAAAAAAAAGCTATACTGAGGATCAAGATTCAGGACAGCCTTCTAGTAACCTCTTCTACACACCCCCTAGTGGGCCTAGTGGTTAACTGACTGAAATGGTGAAGTAACCAGCCCTTCACAGGACGTATACACTCAAATACACACACAATGAGGAGTTATTCATCTCAGATCCACCTGACCTGCAGGTCTTTACACTGGGGGAGGAAACTGGAGAACCAGAGAAACTGAAGAAACATGGGGAGAACATACACACTCTGACCCAGAACCCAGGACCCTCTCACTAACCCTAACCCTAACCTAGCACCTTTCACTGGCCACTGCACCAGTGTGCTGCCCCCACATAAGATGTTTTATTAAAGTAATCAAATGAAGTATTTCAATTCAAATTATGATTAAATGTATTTAAGAAAATCTACTTTGAAAAAAAACCCCACCCACACCACCTCCTGCTTCTCCTTGTTTGTGATTTATGGATTACAAAACCATAAAGGGGCACATGTGTGTTTAGAGAGAAACTAGATTATTAATATCGTACTGAAAGAATTGCTGGTTACAATCAAGCACAAACTAAATCCACATCGTTATCACTTCTACATCTCTTACTGTAAGGTCGGGTTTTGGAGCGGACACACTTGCAGGAAACAGCTTTAGACAGTAATAAGGTTTTTAGGCAAAGATCCAGTTCTTGAGCACATAGAGCTCCAAACAAAAAAGCAAACCTCGACAAACAATTGAAACACAGTACTTCTCAGAGGACCTTCTCTCTTAGCGAAGCTCAGGCTTTAGTAGAGGGAAGAGGGGTGCAGCTGCAGAGCCAACTTTCACGAAGCTTCAGCAAGCCCTCTTTCAGCAGTGGCCAGCACAACTACTCCAGCACTGCTCATGCCTGTTGAACACAGAAGGGGAGAGACGCACAGTCAGAGACAAAGCAGTGGATGTAAACACAGGGTCCAGCCACGCGTTGCTTGGCTAGTTCGTGGAAGCTCTCCACCGCCACTTGGAGAGCACGCTAGACGCCCAGAGAAAGTCCTCCTCGTGCACACACGAACGCAATCCCTTCTTAAGAACACAAGCATTTAGTTATCTCATACACAGTTCACAAACGCACACGAACCCAAACCAAAACTGGATGTAGGAGCTTGGTGACAAGAAACAAGAATCACTTAAACTTTAGACAGGTGGACATGTCGTCAGGTGCCTAGCGTGCAAAGTCTCGGCCGTTGTCCGGGAAACAAAAAGTGGGGGGAGGAAATGAATGACTTTTTATTGGAGTGATGAGTAGATTGAGTTTTTCCAAGGCTGTGCATTTAGTGGCACTGGCTGGACTACCTTCTGCCACAACCACTGCAGAAATTATATTGGAGCATGTAGTCCGCTTGCATGCGTTCCCCAGGGACATCGTCTCAGACAGAGGGCCTCAATTCATCACAAAGATTCTGGAAGGCCTTCTGCCATCTGATCAATTTGTCCTGCAGCCTCACCTCTGGATACCAGCGGCAGACGAATGGTCAGACGGAGCAAACCAGCCAACAGCTGAAGCGCTTTCTAAGATGCTTTGTAGCAAATCAGCAGCGCTCTTGGGCCCGCTACATCATCTGGCCTGAGCTCTCACGTAACTTCCACACTTCCACTACATTTACATTTACATTTACGGCATTCAGCTGACACTCTTATCCAGAGTGATATACATCAGTGCTTAAGTAGTCCACTTCTGTTTCTTAAAACTGTAAAGCTATATTGTACTAACGTCCACTATTCAACCAAGTTACTCCATGCTAGGAACACCTAAACAACATCTGTCAAAGAAAAGTCAGAAGTTGAGACAAAAGTAAGGAAGGTATGGGGATTAGAGGGTTTTTTTTAGAAGAAATAAGAAAGCAGAAATGAGAGGCGTAGTTACTCCTTGAGGAGGTGGGTCTTCAGGAAACACGAAGACAGCGAGGGCCTCCACAGATCTGAGCGGAAGAGGGAGTTCGTTCCACCACTGGGGGGCCAAGACTGACAAGAGTCTGGCTGCATGCCTTCCTCTTCTTTTGAGCAGCGGAGGCTCAAGACGAGCCGTGCTTGAGAGGACAAGAAGTGACATGTTGTTTGATTAATGCTGATATGTATGGGGGTGCAAGTCCATTCTTGGCCTTGAAAGCCAGTGTTAAGGACTTGAACTTAATGCGAGCAGCCACAGGGAGCCAGTGAAGGTTCCTTAGTAAAGGTGTGGTGTGCGTGAACTTAAGAACAAGGTTCGGATTCTTCTGATCTGTAGAGAAGGTATCTGCATGTTCTGGAGATCTGGTCTGGTCTCTGGTCTTCTTTGAAGGGACGTTAACCGAGTTCCCCACAGAAACGATGAGATTGTGGCTCGGTGAAGGACTCCCTTTGATGAAGAGGACCTGACATCTCCTCAAGCGGTCTTGCTGGGGTACAGCTTGAGGTGGTGGGCCGCCATCCAAGAGGAGCCTGCAGCGCTATCCACCGGGCCAGCTCCAGGTATGCCGGCACCCTCCGGGATGAGTGTTCCATGTAGGTGACAGGGTTTGGCTTTCTACAAAAAAAATGCACACAGAGTCGAAGAAGGTCACCTCCCGTTTTATAGACCCTTACAAGATAAGTTAGCAGATAAACCCTGTCACCTACCAGCTCCAGCTTGCTTCGCTCCCGATCTGCCCAGTATTTTATGTATCTTAGTTGAAACCTGTTTTTTCTCCCCTCTGTCTCCCCAGACACCTTCTTCTTATGATCAGGATTTGAAACAGAAGCCCACCAGAAGCTCTATGGAATTTAGGACTTCTTTGATCATCCCTCATTTGTTTCAAGAGAATCTGTAACCTGCTTCAGGGCAAGGTGAGCATCAGATGACGTTATTGTGTTTTGAAGTTTGTAGTCTTGGGCCAGAAAGCAGAATTTGTTAGAACATCTTGAATGTTCCTGAGGCTCCCAGTCAGGAACTGGATCAGCTCTCTCTGAAAGGTTCAAGGTTACTGTATTGTCATCAGCAGCTGTGTACAAATACATAGTGTGATGAGTCAATGTTTCTCCATGGATCACAGAGCAACATATAGCAACATTCAACAGAAACAACTCAGACAACACAAAAAATAGACACGACAACAATGCATCAGCAATGTAATATCACAGGCAGATGTCATGTAAAATTTCCAGAATGGCTAGTACTGCACCATAAATCATCATCACAAATTCATCATCATCATCATCATCATCAATATCACAGGCAGATGTCATGTAAAATTTCCAGAATGGCTAGTACTGCACCATAAATATGATTATTGCACAAGTGGCAATCAGCAGCACTGAACAAAGGGCCAGGGATGACAGAAACAATACAATAAATGGACAATGTAGCTATATAACGGTAATGTGAATGAAATGTAAATCTGAGACAATACAGTCAGTAGACAATATAGAAGTGTAACAGTAAAGTGGGAAGGGGATGTAAACCTTCCAGAATGAATAATCTTCACCATATGTACAATAATGCACAAGAGTAAAGTGTAAAAGGGATTTAAATCTTCCAGAATGAATAATAATATTGCACCATACGCATGTAATTGCACAGGAGACAGTTAGCAACATTGAACCACACTGAATAAATGTATATTGTATCTTATCAAACCAAGTAACAGGGTATAAGTGTGCCTACAGTGACAAACAGAGGTAAAGTGCAGCTGTTTCAAGTCTATAGTCTAATATGAGAGGTATTTGAGGTATAATGTGGGGCAGTTCACTGGAGTGTACTTTGTTAGCCAGAGACTAGATATTATGTGCATTCAGAGTTCGGGTGGCCTGTAGTATGAATCTGTTCCACAGTACTGGAAGTTTTCAGAGTGGAAGTTTCGATTCCGTTTGTAAGACAGTAGAAGTGAGGGGAGTTCATATAATGGGTGAGAAGAGTCCGTCACAATGTTGCTGGCTCTGTTAAAGGCTCTGTATGGTAAAGGTCATCCCAACCCTGAGCTTCAGTGGCTCCTCTGTAAGATTATTACATTAGCGCGTTTTTTTTTCCTCACCTGTGCTCTCACCCCTTTACCGCACCTGTTTTCCCAGCTGGTTTACCAGCAGGCTCCATCTGCTTCCTGTTCTCAGAGTGCAGTGCTGCCTCTAGAGGGCAGCACTAATGTGACTTTACTGCGGTTTTTACATTGAAGACACTAAGATGCAGCACAAATTCCTGATTTTTGTTTTTCTTTATATTGTAAGACTTAATCGAAGTCACTCCTAAAAAGCATTACTGAACTTTATTTGTTAGACAGAACAAAAAAGTGCTGTTTAGAAAGTGGTTACAAAGTACACTATAAACAAACCCTGGTTTACTTCAGATTTTAACAACAATAATCTGTTTTTTTTTTACTTTATTTGAAGTTCAGTGAACTGTTCCCATTGAATTCCATTCAGTTTCCTTTGAATTGAAAGATAAAAGTGTAATCTCATGTTTCTCATTTTACTGATTATTTGATTTTGTTAATGTATGTATGTTTGTATCTATGTATGCATGTATTTATTAATTTATTTATCATTTTCATTTATTTAGTGTGAGTGATAGAGTTTTTATTTAAGTGTTGTTTCCTGAGTAGTGTTAGTGAAATCTGTTATTTATATATTTGTTTGTTTAGTGATAGAGCTGTTATTTGTGAATTTGCTTGTTTGTATAGCGTTATGGACAGAGCTTTGGGGGTGTGGTGCGGGTTCCTCAGGTGAACTGTTGTATAAAGGTATGTGAACTGAGAACTGGGTTGCTGTGGTTCCACAGCAAGAGGTAACAGAACTGTAAAGTGTTCCAATTAATGACTGAGCTATTGTGTTTAATAGAATCAAATGGGTTTAATGAAGAAAACATGAAAGCTTGTTAAAGGCCGAGCAGAACATCCTGCAGCTGTGATTCAGGGCCAGATGTTTCAGTTTGGAAGTTTATTTACTGCACCACCACACCAAACTGAACCTGAAGCAAAGGGTGGCGCTCTACTTCAGTTACTCTTTGTCCCAGTAAAGTGGTTTGGGGATTTTGCTGGGGTATTTACGAAGCTATTGGGCAATTGTCCATCATATTTAATGGCTTTATGGTGTCTTTTTAAACAACACTGCCTCATTACTTAACATAATACACTGTTTCCCTTTAAAAGGCAGAGCCCTGATCTCCTGCAGCCACCCTGTCACTCGGTTAACTCATATGTTCCAGCAGGGTGAGACATAAACGAGACACCAATGTGACAAATACGTTATTCACTGTTCATTCTTCAACAAGCACTCTTAAACTGCCATTTAATAATGATAAAGCCCACGTTAGCATCCAAGGTCAAAGGTCAAACTTGGCAGTGTAACTCTCTGCTGACCGTTAGAATGAGGTGAAAGGTGAAGGCAAGGAAACTGCTGATTGGTGGATATTCAACCCCTGGGTGGACTGGAATGGTTGTCTGCTGTCCTTGGGGTCACACTTTCAAAATTATAGTCTCAAATGTAGATTTTCCATCCCCTGCTATGATGTTTTGTGGGACAAATGCAACTGTTTCTCATTTCAGGGAGGTGGAACAAATCACACGCACCCTGCCATTGCTCTGCGGTGATAGTGTAAGGTCGCTGTGTGTGTGTGTGTGTATATATGTGTATGTGTGTTGGACAGCATTGTGGAAAATAGAATTTTATATTTTCTATATATTATTTTGTGCGTTTCATCACCTGCCCATATCATAATCAGGGTTGGAACGGATCGCATATTTGTATTCAAATAAAATAATTCGGTTTTATCCGCATGAAACACTGGAGGGTTTCATTAGAGTTAAAGTAGAATACTTGGTTTGAGTCCATGAAGAGTCAGAGTTCAGCATCCCGTGAAGGAAGTACTCTCCCCCTCACTTAGTTTTCTTCATAGATTTGACTGAACAACACTGAAAAAAACACTTTCATTACATTTATTTTGTCAGCAGGTTCCACAACACTGTGTGAGGATATCATTTAAACAAACAAATAAACAAATGAACAAATAAATACATACATAAATAATCTTTAACTTAACCAGTACACATATTTTAATTAATTCTCTCTCTCTCTCTCTCTCTCTCTCTCTCTGTCTCTTTTTGTCTCTCTTTCTCTTTTTGTTTGTCTGTCTGAACTCCTTCTGATTCCCATAAGAACCTTTCTGTGGGAGTTTTTCTGAAGAACCAATGGAAAAAAAGTTAAAAAACCTAAATATTATGTCTTCATATTTAATGATTATTCTGTTATTATTTGAAATATGAAGACATATCAGTTTGTCACATTTGAAGGTAGAATGATATTAATCTCCTCATGATGTTCTGCACCTAAATCTAGCAATGCTCCAGGCTGCGCTGTAGCTTTACATCTGGGCTCTCTGGGCCGTTTCACACCTGATTTTTTCCACACCTGCAGAGGTTTAACCTTCTAGAGAAAGTGCAGAGATTGCTGGCCACAAGGGGGCGACGTGGATTCTTCTGAGCTTCAGCTGAGCTCCTGGAGGTCTGAGCCAGGACTTCGCCAAGAGCAACAGAGATACTGACACATTTATTGTGTTTACCTGCTCTAGCAGACCTGACCCAACTCTTCTTCCTGTTCGGTACCTTCATGGGGCAAGGTGGAGGTGCTGAAGAACCCTGGAGACTCAAGAACTGAAGCGCTAATTTTTATAATATTTATTCCACAGAACCGTCTGAAGTTTGTCAAAATGTTCAAGAAATGTTCAGTTAATCGAACGCAACTTTATTTTTACAAAATAAACATGCATATTTTAAATAAACTGAAAATAAATATCCAATAAATTTTTGTGCAATACACTTACCATGTTTAGTATCATGTATCAAGTTTTCTAAATGGGTGCTGAATCATGTCATTATCTGCAAAAACGTACTCGTACCACCCTCTGATTGGTTAGTAATTCACTTAACTGTAAGTTACTTATCTAAAGTATTTATACTTCAGCAGGTGTGTATATATCACAGTGTATTTCATATTGAGATTTTATTGGATTTATTTAGATCTAAATAACTCCGGGATCAATAAAGTTTTCTGATTCTGATTCCGATGAATGAAATAATGTACGAATCCTTATCTATTTGAGTAAAGAGAGCAGTATTCTCTATTCCACGTTTCTGAACTCATTAGCGGATTCAGTGAAATGAACATTATTCCGTTTTTATTCAGCTGTTAGTAAAATGTTTAACAGGCGGACGCACCTTCAGATCGAGGTGGAGAATGAAGAAGGTTCAGTCAAACCTAAATATGAAAAATAATGCTGACGAATAATAACTGGTCTAATTTCTTTTCAGCGTTCCCAACTAATCAGACTGGCCTCATTTTTGTCAGGGTTCAGCGGGACAAAAAGATATACATTGTTTTTAAACGAATTTCTTATAATTTAACAGAACAATAATCAGTCCTTCACGCTTTATTAAATAATTATTGGAAATGTGATAACCTAAAAATGAAGTTGACCAAAATCACGTAATTAAAAATAGATGTTTTTTGATTTTGAAATATTGTAGTGAAGATAAAGTTCAGTCTATTTTCTTTTCAGAATTCCCAAATCAGTCAACACGCGCTCAATTATTCTGAACGTTCGCAACTGGAGTTTAAACTGGTTGCCATCTTTTGAACATTCCCAGTTTAAGAACTCGTTTGTAAAACTGGTAGAATTCCAGTGATCTTCCCAAAACTGGACTCGTTCTTATCTACACGCCCGAAGATCGTTTCTTTGAACATTCCCAGCTGAAGCTGGAAGACAGCGGCACGGCTCTTGTGATCATTCCCGAGCCAAAAATGCAGAAGGAAGCAGTGTGTTTGTGGGGGTATGTGTATATATGCATGTGTGTGTATGTTTGTGTATGTATGTGTGTATGTGTACGTGTATGTGTGTATGTGGAGCGGCAGCAGGTCCGCCTGAAGCTACAGCCGTGCTGGAGCCTCCGACAGCTCGCGCCTCATTATGGCAATTATTTCCCTGCAATTTAAACCCAAAACAAAGTCCCGCTTTCAGGGGCCGTCTCGAGCATGTAATTCCTCTTTATTAGTGTCTCCGCTCTGTTACTGAACCCTCCACCACCACCACCTGCACCCCCTCGCCCAGCCCCAGGACTCACAGCGCGCTCAGAGTCTGGGGATAAGACAGCGGTCGGGGGTGGGGACATCAGGCCCTGACCCCGTGCTGTCATTAGTAGAAGAAGAGGAGATAGCACGTGCAAAAACATGGACTTTGACCATGCATGAAACGTGTAAACGTCACGGCGACAGTCTGAGAATTAGGTGTTAGGTATTTTGCAGCTGTTTTAATACAACATTGGAGAAACGGTTCAGATTCCAGAATCTTCAGCAAGCTAGAGCGATGTGACGTCATGCAGAAAAAATGACGGTTTTCAATTAAAAAGTAAAGGTAGACCGCGCGAGAATGTGATTCACATAATTATAAGTTCACATTTTTCGGACTAAGACTCTTACAGTTTTTAATTTTTGCTATTCTTCGACCTTCCAGCTCTGATTCTCCACCGCGAGGTTAAAACGCTTGAGATTCACTGATGCTGTAATTTTATATTTTTTAAATATAAAATTCGACTTACATTTTGTACATTTTGTGTTTGGCGTCGACGAAAATTTGATTTTTTATAGTATATTTTTCTCTTCTGATTCTCTCTCTTCAGGTCAGATGTTTGATGCGGGAGACCTAGAGCGCGTGTTTGAGCTGCAATTTCGGTTAGATCTACCTTCGAACACCGCCCCCCCAAAAAACACGCACAACCACCCCCCCCCCAAAAAAAACCTCAAAGTGCATGAGTTCCGCTCCTGAAGGTTTTTTTTTTCACACGGTGCACGGCTCTGCCCCCGCCTTAACAGCACTCACAGTCCGGTATCCCGGATGAGAGCGCAAGCTAAAATATTTAGCAACGAATTAACTTAAAAAGTAAATAATATTGGTCAACTTTGAAATTCTGGGTTAAGTTTCAATATTAATTTAACAGATTTTAACTTCTACTTTATTATTATTATTATTATTATTATTATTATTATTATTATTATTATTATTATTATTATTATTATTAATTCAATTAAAACAACGTTGACCTCAATTACTCACCTTACATTTTTTCATCTTTTCAGCAGAACCGAAATTATTACTGATTCACCGTTTAGTTTCAGGCAGAGAGAGATTAAGACACAGTTATACTAAAATATTAAGAACGCTGCGCGTCATGGAAACAATTGAATAAACAATTTATTGTTAATTTATTCAACAAATATATTCATAATATAAATGGCAATATTTTCAAATGTACAATATTTTACAGTGGGGTGGGGGGCTGTCAGTGCTGTTGGGGAGAAAGTGTGTGTATGTGTGTGTTATGACAGTGACGCGTGGCCTCTGAGGTTTGGCACGTGAGGTTCATGCAGGACTGCATGCGACCGCGGGGTCCCAGGCCGGTCTCTCGAGCTTCCGAGAAGTGAAAGCGTCAAGCCAGATGGTACATGCTATATCCCACTTGCGCCGCGTAGAGGCCTGCGGGTGACACCGGCACAGCGTGCCTCTGGAAGGGGTGCGCGCCCCCGTAGGATGCAGACACGTGCGCGCTGAGCGGGAAGGAGAGGGCGAAGGAGGGCGGCAGCGCGGGCTTGGAGACCATCTTCAGCTTCTCCAGCTCCGCCTCTTGCAGCCTCTTGGCCTTCGCGCGCCGGTTCTGGAACCAGATCTTCACCTGCGTCTCAGTCAGGCTCAGCGAGCTCGAGAACTCCGCGCGCTCCGCGATGGATAGGTACTGCTTCTGCCTGAACTTCCGTTCCAGCGCGAGCAGTTGGGACGTGGTGAAGGGTGTGCGAGGCTTCCTGTTGGTCTTGTGCTTGCGCAGGGGGCACGCGGGCGGGCTGAGGCGTCCTGCGGGAGAGCGAGATTGATTGGTGTATAAATGACGCACGCGCACGCACACACATAAAAACACACACACATACATACTCCAGAGGTCCACCTGGACCAGACAGATGTTCTCCTGACCATGAGCCACTCTGTTGGAAAAGGGTGTCCTGAGTAAAGTGGACTAAAGGGCTGTAAATCTTTTTGCACATGGACTCTATTTTTTTAAACAAATTCATTTAAAAAAGTAAGGAAACTTTGTCACCTTAAACATTTAGAGCTTCATTAAAACTTCCAGTGAAATGTAAACTGTGTAAACAAACACGCTATTTATTCATTTAACTTAATATTTTATGCTGACTAAAATTACTTACATTATATTTGTGTGTGTACACACAAATATATTCCACAGTGTGTGTTTGTGTGTGGGAGGTGGTGGGGGGCACTCTTTGAAAAAATCTGTTGGACTGAATTTTTAACTTTTTAACCAAACAGATCAGTAATCTTTGATTCACTCTCTTAACTTGAAACTTTTACGCCTTCAAAGATAAAACACTGAATCATTTACAAACATCGACATACACACACTAAAAATGATCTGCCAGTTTAACATCACGTGGCGCTTCACTGCCTAAACATTCAGCTCGGCTCAATCAGCACTTTAAAGGGAATACTTCTTTTCAGAATTTTTAATTTAAGCAAAATAAAAACACCCAAACTGCTATTGCCTCATTACGTCATTCTTTAGATAATTTCATGCGCCCTTACGCAAATGCCAACACACACACACAAAGCAGTGATTTTAAAGCGTGTTATTAAAAGCTTACATGTGAGTAAAATATGAGCTACATTTGCCAAGACGGGCCATCTTAAAAACAGCGGCGCGCGCGGTTGTAGAGACTGAGCGACCACCTGATACAACCGAGACAAGCACCCAAACCAAGTAGCCCCCGCCCCACACCCCTATACACAAAACCAGAAGCTGTAAAGGTGCAGCAGGTGAGAGGCTGATTTTTGAATTTGATGTAAAATGTGCAAATTTAGTTTGGGTGTCTCTCAGACAGTGACTGAAGTGGACTGTGTAATAATAATAATAATAATAATAATAATAATAATAATAATAGTTAAATCTGGGTTTTAATAAGTTACAAATAGTTTTAAGTTAATATGATTAGATAACATTTTTACTTTTAACCACCTTCAGTTCTGTGGAACCGAATTAATTGGAATTGTGTTTAGTTAGATATTTTGAGTGAGAACAAAAATTAAGTTTTACTGTTTCTATAAAACTGTTTATTTGAGCTGAGTTACAGCTCATTCGTCATTATTTTAGGTTCAGACAAACCGCTCCACACACACACACAAACCATGTCATCATTTTTATCTTTTAAAAATCGTTACTGTGCGTGTGTATTCTCAAATTTGTCGGACTGAAAATAACGCAATAACCATCAACAACTCACACACTTGTAACATTTGAACACACTTTCACACACTGTAATACATTCACACTGTAATGCAAGGGTGTGTATTGTGTACACAATCTGCTCTGAGACACAGAATTAAAGGTAAATCAGTTTACAACAGCGGTCACAGAAAAAACACACACGCATTCACAGACACACGAGTGCATATACACACCTATACGCACTGAGAGCAACACGCGGCACGCGGCAGTATGGGGCAGGTGTGTGGAACAGGTTCCTCAGCGGGACTTACTGGGAGGTGAGGGGGGGAATCGCGCGCTCTGCATCCACGAGCGCCGCTCGGGGCTCTCTGCCTTCACCATTTCCATTTTCCCTCCCACCGAGAACGCGGAGCCGACTGCCAGCGGGGACACCAGCGCATCTATCCGGGGGCTCCTGGAGGTGCCAGCTGCTGGCCGGTCCGGTCTGCAGGGGGTCCGGTCCGCCATAAGCGCCTCCACGCTGAAGGGCAGCGGCGGCCGGGGCTTCACCTCCGCCCCGCGACTCTCAGCAGCGCTGCCGGACATGGAGACACTGGGGGCCATGCAGAAACGAACCAACCTGCACGGTCTCCAGCCTCCCGGTTCCTCCCTTCTTCTGTTCCTCCTTCTGCTCCTTTTAGTTTCTGCTCCGGAACTTTTTCCAAGCTCAAGCCCAAATCCCAACTCGCCCGCATGGATTTAGTCAATGAATCTGGCGCGAGCGTTAATAAGGCCAACATAAAGGCCAGCATGGGCCAATCAGCGCGCGAGGGAGGAGAAGCTAGCGACCACCACGGTCAAATCTGAGGGCAGGCAGGAGGTCCTGAAGACCACCAGTGCAAGCGCACCATAACAAAAAAAAAAAACCCAAAAGTGTACTTTATTCTCTTCCTAAGTTTAAAAGCTAAAATCTGATTTTTGTTATTTTAACGAGCAGGTGGGTGGGGCTAAAGACCACCACCGCTCAATCATCTGCCTAGTGTCTCTCAGGAACCTCCCGGATGGGAAGAGTCAGACATATTCAATCTCAGCAGAGGAGGAGGAGGAGCTAAGGACCAAGGAGAAGTGGACGAAAAACAAACCGCCAACCAATTAGGGCGAACGTGGGCGGTGTTTCGCGTTTCTCATGAATCTTATCGAGGTGGCATTTGAAGCGCCAGTGCTGTTTACCTGCTGGAGGGGAGTAAACAAGTAAACAACTGAGCTGTATTTTGGAGTGCAGAACAAACCAGCCAGGGTCCTGACGCGGAGCAGGGCGTCTCACAGCAGAGTGCCACGATTGCCAACATGAAAAAATAATATAATGAACCTCAATAAACTATAATAAAATATTTAGTGGTTTGTTTGTCGTGTTTGGAGGAGAAGGCTGGGTGGAGCCAGCTGCTGGACTCCAGCTGGGGAAAGTTTTATTAACGGCTGCAGGGCATACACACACACACACACACACAAAGGCCGTTGGTAGTAATGACCGAGCCGGGAGCAAGATCAGCGGGTTTTTCCCTTTGACTGGACCCATTAAGGGTAAAAAATATGGGAAATTGAGGATGGAGGAGTGTGTGTGTGTGTGCGCGTGTGCGCGATGGGTTAACTGCTCTCTGACACACAGCTTGAAGATTTAAGGGCGCCCATCAGTATCTTAATAGAAACACGCTCACGTGAGGCAGTGACTCTTGTTTTCATGAAGTTTTATGGAGCTGATTCAGGCTCTAATGCTCCGCGGGCTGTTATTCAAGCTAATGCCCTGAATGAAGGGACATTAAACTCAGCCCCTTCTCCACTGCACTAATACCAAACCAACAACCCATCCCCCACCAAAAACAGCATTGGTCAGGCTGATGCAGGGGTTGGTGGTTGTAGCAGACAGGCTGGTCCAGGGTTTGGTGGCACCAGCAGACGGGCTGGCCTGGGGTTCAGGCGCCAGCTGCTGGAAGATTGCGCTTCCAGACTCAAGTTTACCCCTGCCTCACCCTGCCCTCGCCTCGGGACAACGGCCTGTCCCGCCCCAAACCGGCCTTCCCAGCATGACGCGCTTCTCATCTGAAGCTGCTAGTTTCTCCAGAACTTCACGATCACGCTCCACTGTTATCTGGGACTAAGAGCAGAGCAGTACGCGCAAAGACGTGTAGGCTATCTCAGACTGCTGACTCCAGCGCGAGCTCTTTTGGTAAACACTAATTGCTTGTAACTGATAAAATTACACGCACGCGGTAATTTAGCATTTCCTTAATTTCACATCCGGCACTTAAGTAAATCTGCAGTTCGAGACACTCGCAGCCCATTAGCTCAAATGAGCGGCCCTGCGAACCGCGCCCGCTTTGAAGTCTGGAGCTGCTGCAGGGCTGTTTGAAGTCCTGTCCCCGCCCCATGCGCGACTGTGCTTAAGCAGACACGCTCAGTCACACGCATGCACTCTCAAATACACTCCCCCAGTATCCACACTCAAAAGACACTCCACAGTACATACACTCAAATACACTTCCCAGTATATACATTCAAACATACCCCCCAGTATATACACTCAAACAACCCCCCAAAGACTTAAAACCCACTCTCCAGCATGCACACTCAAACCCACTCCGCAGCACACACACCCCAAACGCACTTCCCACCATACACACTCAAAACACACTCCCCAGCATACACATTCAAACACACTTCTCAGCATTCACACTCACACACATTTCCCACAGCACAGCAGGCACGCTCAAACTCACTTTAGAGCATGCACACTCCCCAGTATATACACACTCCCAGTATGCGCACTCACACTCCCCAGTATACACACTTAAAACACTACAAGCATTAATAACACACTCACACAGCATTTACACTCAAAACACTACCCAATATGCACACTCAAACACACTCCTGGCATTCACACATCAGAATCAGAATCGCATTTACTGGCCAAGTATGTGAGCGAACACATACAAGGAATTTGATTCCGGCTGATGCCGTCTCTCAAGTACAGCAGTATGAAATGACAACAATATGTAACGACTCAATGAACAATGTACTGAACAATATGATATACAGTAATGTACAATCTACAATATGAGAACGCAATATGGTTTTATATATACAAATAAAAAATAAATGTATAAATAAATATTAATACAAGTATAAATGTATAAAATTATTATTTGTACATATGTGTCTATACTATTTATAAATGTATGTACACATGCATACACATGCGCACATCCATATATACCTACACACATATATACACAAATGTACTCATATATATACATATATATACACACATATATACAATACACATATCATATATATTCATAAGAAAATATATGTTATTTATTTCTCATTGCTGCTGATTGGCTGCTGCCTTGTGACTCATCTCAGGCAGCTGCAGTTCTGAATTTCCTTCCTGTAGCTCTGTCCACTGTTCTTGAAAAGCACGAGAACACTGTTCTCCCTGTATTTTTATTACTGTAAATTAAATTAATTTATTACTGTATTCATAGACGGGCAACAGGCCCATGTAAAACTGACCCTGGCCCCTGTTGTGGCTCCTGTGCCAAAGAGAAAATATTTCATTAATTTCTTACGGTAATATGCGCTGGCACGGATGCTGGATTTTGCTTGAAAGAAATGTTTTCCCCCCCATAACTTTACTTTAACAGTGAATTAAAAATGAAGGTGCACTTTTAGCTTCAGCCATATTGAGATATGATCACAGTTTTCACTTGCTAGACAGTATTTATTGCTTTCACACAGCACTGGAAATAACATCAGTTGCAAAGGCTGTGCAATAGCCATTAAAAAAGAAGGACATTGCGTCCTTTTTGCCCCTTTTGACAAATAACAGCTTAGAGAGAGGATGAAGATGATGAGAGAGGTGAGGAGCAGGATGAGAGAGAGCCAGAGGATTTGGTTGGAGAGGAGGCTGAAAGTCAGAGACTGTCAATCCGGAGAGTGACGAGGAAGACACAGGCTGTGAGCAACAGAGTGAGGGACAGAATGAGGGAGAAAGGTTTATTGTGCATATACAGTATGTTAAATCTTTTGTTTAAAACACATTTGTAAGTCTTACTGTTTAATGTTCAATTTATTTTGTTTGTGTTCCAAATAAATTCACTTAATGTATTAAACAATTAAATACTAGCTTCTTTTTTGTCCTCATATGTGCCCCCCTAAAAAAACACTGGCCCCACCTTGGCCCCCCTGGTAAATTTGGTCTAGAACTGTAACTGACTGTATTTACCCTGCTTATACCAAAGAAAACGACAGTGCATACCAAAGAAAACAGGCGTGCATGAATTACAGTGCAGTCACTACAGGAGTAACCGTATTTTATATTCTAGCACTGCAGGAGCAGTTCACTGTACACTGTACAATACAAATATGGGTTTATCTTTAAATTTTCTCTATGGGTAATGTACTACGCTGAGTTTGAAATGAAATGAAATGTTTTGGGAGCATACTTTGGGGCATATTTAGGCTTTTTTTTACCACATCACATAATCGCGGTGGACATTGCCCCCCAGAGACAAGCCGTGCCCACCCTGCGAAATGTTCTGTCTGTCCATTGAAAACTCCGGAGAAAAAAAAACTCGGGGTTTCGAAATAACTCATCATTTTGACCAATTAATCACAGAAAAATTAATGCTGATTAATCACACCACTTGACTAACCTGGTCCGGTGTTCTGCCAAAACATGCTACCCATCAAGATGTGCTACCGTGCCCCTCTGCGCATGTGCAGTTCCACAGTCTTGGGATTGCTACACTCATAAATCTGTGCTGCCTAGCATTAGGGAAGCTGCTATCTTTGCTATCTTGCATTGGACACTGGTTTATCTGTGCTATCTTACGTTGGGGTCACTGGTTTATCTGTGCTATCCTGCATTGGACACTGGTTTATCTGTGCTATCTTGTGTTGGACACTGGTTTATCTGTGCCATCTTGTGTTGGACACTGGTTTATCTGTGCTATCTTGTGTTGGACACTGGTTTATCTTTGCTATCTTGCATTGGACACTGGTTTATCTGTGCTATCTTGTGTTGAACACTGGTTTATCTGTGCTATCTTGTGTTGGACACTAGTTGATCAGTGTTGGCAGGGGCCCCGGAAGCATTTTTAATGTGAGGGGGACACATCGGTCTAGGCATGGGGTGTGTGGTTTGGGTGGGTTCGTGGATGGGTTGCCCCGACCCCCCAAAAGTTTGGAAAACGCTGCCCTAGGACACGTTGAATGAATGTTCAA
>JBBPCX010000028.1:4314878-4333195 GCA_037974365.1 Hydrocynus forskahlii | reverse complement strand
TGCCCAAACGAACCACACCAACTAGGAAAACGAACTCTAGTGCGATTCAACCGAACTAAATGAGGCATGTGTGAAAGCACCCTTAATATCCAAAATGGAACCATTCCTGTACCAAGCGTTAATGCACCTACAGAGAATACTCTCTATAGTACCTCTTTAGAACATACGGTGCTGTGAAAAAGTATTTCTGATTTCTTTTTCTTTGCATGTTTGTCACACATAAATGTTTCAGATTACCAAAGAAATTTAAATGTTAGACAAAGATAAGGAAACACCCAAAGAAACACAAAATACTGTTGTTAAGTTATGATTTTATTTATTAAGGAAAAAAAACATCCAAACCTACATGGCCCTATGTGTTTGCCCCCCTAAACCTAATAACTGG
This sequence comes from Hydrocynus forskahlii, assembly GCA_037974365.1. Taxonomy (NCBI): domain Eukaryota; kingdom Metazoa; phylum Chordata; class Actinopteri; order Characiformes; family Alestidae; genus Hydrocynus; species Hydrocynus forskahlii. Next base: position 4,332,810 of record JBBPCX010000028.1, on the reverse strand, counting down.
TTGTGCCACCCTTAGCAGCAACAACTGCAATTAAGTGTTTGTCTTTCACATCGCTTTTAATTCAGCCATATTGGAGGGTTTCCTAGTATGAACTGCCTTTTTAAGGTCATGCCACAGTATCTCAATTGGATTCAAGTCTAGACTTTGACAAGGCCACTCCAAAACCTTCCTTTTGTTTTTTTTAAAGCCATTAAGAGGTGGACTTGCTGGTGTGTTTTGGATCATTGTCCTGCTGCAGAACCCAAGTGCACTTCAGCTTGAGGTCACAAACTGATTGCCACACATTCTCCTTCAGGATTTTTTGGTAGAGAGCAGAATTCAAGGTTCCACCAATCACAGCAAGTCATCCAGGTCCTGAAGCAGCAAATATATTCAGGATGCACACAGAATATTGTCCCAAAAGATTTGGGGATCATCCAGATGGTTTTTGGCAGAAGTGAGACGAGCCTTTATGTTCTTTTTGATCAGAAGTGGTTTTCGTCTTGGAATTTGCCATGCATGCCATCTTTGCCCAGTCTTTCTTTTGGTTGAGTCAAAAACACTGACTTTAATTAAGGCATGTGAGGTCTGCAGTTCTGTAGATGTTGTTCTGGTTTCTTTTGTGGATGAGTTGTTGCTGCACTCTTGTGGTAATTTTTGTAGGCCGGCCATTCCTGGGAAGGTTCACCACTCTTCCATGTTTTATCCATTTGTAAATAATGGCCCTCACTGTGGTTCGCTGGAGGCCCAAAGCTTTAGAAATGGCTTTGTAACCATTTCCAGACCAACAGATGTCAATTACTTCGTTTCTCATCTGTTCCTGAATTTCTTTAGATCACAGCATGATGTCTTCCTTTTTTGGGATCTTTTAGGCTACTTTTTAAGTGATCTCTTGATTCAACAGGTCTGGCAGTAATCAGGCCTGGGTGTGGCTAAGGAAATTGCACTCAGCTTTCCAAAAAATGTGGTTAACCAAAGCTACTGCATGATTTTACAAAGGGGGAGGGGGGGGTTACTTTTTTACATAGCGCATGGATTAAAGCAAAAAAATAAAAAATAAAAACAATTAAAAAAATCACCTGACTGAAATTTTTTTTTTTTAAAACCAAATGCTCCGTGTCACGGGCCCATACCACCTTGGCCATGCATACATTTTTAATGCTGTGTTGTCCATTATCTCCTTAGCCCCTAGTTGAGATACCACACAAAAGCACACGCCTGCCATTTTCATCTTTTTGCACCATGAACTATATGCCTTGCAATTATCGCCCATTTCATTTAGCCAAGCCCATCTCCACTTATTCTTTACAGTTTTGTCGATCTCCAACACATCTGTGCCTTCCTTTAACAGAAGCGCGTCCATGCTGGCAAAACCGAAAGCAAATTGATGCACGCGAGTGATGCAAATCGAAGGGCCTATGTCCTGTAAAATATGGCTTTACGGACTATTTATATAGCCACGTTTACAAATAGCCTAAACTCATCTTAAAGCAGGCTGAATACTGCAGACTGTTGCTTATAAAGAGTGATGCTCCAATCTACCTTAGGCATGCACTTAGGCCATACCTGTCAATTTTCAACAGTGAAAATAAGGGATTTTTCCCAAGATCCAAAATACTGGGAAATTTAAAGCAGCTTCCCATTGCCATTCCTCTCTTAATAGCAAGAAAACGAACTCCAAAACCGCTGTTATTTATTTTTATAAGCTCTCGCAGCACTTGCGACACCGGAGCCACTGTCCTGAAGCTTCAGAGTTTTGCCTTCTTTATCTATTTAAGCAATGGGTTTTCTCCACAGTTTTCCGACCTTTTTTTTTTTTTAGCTATTATTACCAAATCAGACGCTACATGACACACCACTGCATTCCAATCATAAATACGTTGTATTCTGATTGTGGAGGGGGGGGGGCACACTCCCCAAAACTGTACAGATTTGCTGCAGGAGGACAACACTCACTGTGGGATGTCAGTCACGACTCAGTCTGGCAGGACGGAGTTCAAAGGATGTTTAATGCCCATTTAAACTTGCATAATGTATGGTTCTGTAACAAATAAAGGAAGAAATTACTACTGTGCTTATGTTAAACAGATGCTCGATGGGCTAAATGCTTAGTGTAAATCTAGAACAATAAACTGTAATTATTCAGTAGGTTCAGGACTCGAGTAAGTTTTGTTCATCTGCACACAATCCTCAAACAAGAGCAAAGTGCCTGAATATACAGCAGCCATGAATAGTTAACCCCTTTACTGTCTCTTTAGCTTACTACCGTTATTAGGAGTGTATATACTAATCTAGCGTCTTTCTAAAAATAAACAGAGATAGCACAACAGCGCCATATGAACTAGGTACTTACAGTCGGTAATGACGCAAACACATAAAGAGCTGATACCACACTGTTAGAAGATCTAAAGTGAACAGGGTAAGTTGGAACATAACTACAAACTACGTCTCTCTCTGTATCTCTCTCTCCTTCTCCCGCACAAGCCTATTATTATGCCCTATTATTATTGGATACCCCCCCATTTTTTTTCCTTTGGATCTACACCAATCTCATTAACCTTTAGTGCACTCAGTTGACGGAAATCCGTCATAGCGACGGAAAACTTTAATCCATGAACACCTTCATATGGGTGTATAGAACTCACACACTGAAAACCCACTAATTACACTGCTGAGCTGCTAATCAGAGAAAAAAACCTTAGACTGTTACACACTGCCTTCTGCTGTCTCTCCTGTGCTCGCGCTCTGTCTTTCTGCTCTTTCACACCTTCTGTTGTCTTTTTATTGCTCTCCTTTCTCTCCTTCCATTATTTCTTTCTCTTTGTCTCTCTCCCTCTGTTTCTGCCCCCTCTTTCTGTCTCTACTATTCTTCTCTCACTTTATCTCTCTCTCCTTCCCTTTCTCTCTTTATCTTACACCCCTCCCTATTTCTCTACCGCTCTCTCCTTCTGCCCCCCTACCTGCTTCTCAGAGATGGAATTGTGTTACCTAGTAACCAAACCCAGTTGGGGGTCGGGGTGTAAACGGAGAGACAGAGGATGCTGAAAACACACATGCACAGACATAATAAATCAAAGCTGCACAATACAGACTTATATGAAGAAAATAACTGATCATTAAAGCATCATTAAATATATATCGTAGCTCCTCCTCCAAGCTCAGCCGTGACAGGCTGGGGTGAGAGGATGGGGGACTGATAGAAAGGGGGGGACCACATGATGTTACTGGTTAATATATTTCTGTGATATCAGTATCGTTATTGTGATGGTGATTAACAAGAAATATATCTTGCAGCCCTGTGAATTCCCCTCCACACACACACACACACACTCCTACTTTGATTCGTTCAGATGCTCCATCCACAACACCCACAACTGGATGAAACCTCTCTCTCTTCCTCTCCTCGCTGTAGTCTGCCTTTGTCTTCACCACCACCTGCCAGACACACACACACACACACACACACACACCTGCGTTAACACTCCACTCTCAGCGTCTGTGTCTCTCACCCAAATAGTGTGCGGTCAGATCTTGCCAAACACCAGTTAAACTGGAAATGATGTGGATGTGGATCTGCGCCTCATCGCTGCTGTTCTGGTTCTGAAATTGAAAGTAAAGGTTAAGGTGGACAGTGCTCCAGACAAGAAAAAAACCTTAGGAGCAAAATATTTGGGAAAACAATATATTGTTCTGGCACATTTTGTCTCGTGGCACATTTTGTCTCCAGTCTTACCCCATGCTTTTTTTCTCCTATCCGCGCTGTTGGAACTGTCTACTTTTGTCTTCTGCATTATCGTACATAATAACAAATGAATAAATGACACAGAAATATGAACCCTGCAAATGTTTAATAAGAAATACTTCAAGTCCAGAGTCTCTTCTACACTGCTATACGTAATTACATGAATAATTAACACTACAAATACAAACAATGAAAATGCATCCTACACAAGAATGAATAACACTATTGAATATGAAATGAACACAATAAATGTTTGATATCTTGCAAAGTATGCACAAATTTTAAGAGAATATTATTACTCTTCATGTTCACAGTCACTGTCACCAGCCATTACAACGTCAGCATCACTAAGCCAACCGGTATAATTTGGTCTGCGTTTTTCTTTGCTGGCTGACAACCAGCGCACTGGTTGTAACACACTGGGCTCTGGGTCAAAAAGTGTAGGGCCCTCTGTACTGATCCTTGCTAAGTCTTCCAGTGTTTCTACACTGAGGGAACTGCGCAGTTTTGATTTTATTCTGTTTTGTGTCGAAAATCCTCGCTTGCACTGAGCTGCAGTTATTGGAAGCACCAGCATTATTTCCACTAAGTGAAGCAAGTTTTTAAAATCTGTGCAGAACGGCTGTTTTCTTAGCATCATTTTCCAAAGGTTACTGTAAGTCTTATCCATAAACTGACCCTTCACTAATATTTTCAACAACTGCCATTCCCTCTGCACAGTCGTGATATCACAGCCATTGTTTGATAAGAGCTCTCTGTAACATTTAACAAGTGTGTCTCTCATGCTCACCATAGGCTGCAATATCTTCTGGCCATGCATCATGACAAAACACTAAAAATGATGATGTCTGATCCTTCTGACTGTTCCTGCTGTGTAATATTTGACATCATGTTTCCAAACCTGTTCTCCAATTCTTTAACAGTAATGTCAACTGTTTTGTCAGTTGCCGCCTTCAGATCCTTTCGGTACAGAATTGACTTCAAAACATTACTTATTGTGTACAAGTCACTCAATGGATTGGGTCCTACGTACATCTCTGATATGCTCGAAGTTTATACTCCTGGTAGGTCTCTTAGATCTGCAGGAGCTGGACAGTTAGTGGTAAGAAGATCCGAAACTAGACATGGTGAAATGGCATTTAGTCATTATGCAGCTCACTGCTGGAACAAGCTGCCCATTACTATAAGATCTGCACCAACTGTAGCCAGCTTCAAAAAACTGCTAAAAACAGCACTATGCTCCTCTGCCTTCCTCTAAATATTTGCACTTTTAATGCACTTTTACTGAACATTTAATGTTCTTTTATGCATTCTTTTATTTCTTTTACCCCTCTCATTATCTTGTTATATTTTTCTCTAATTTTTCTGTATTCGTATTTTAATTTCCATTGCTCTAAAGCACAATGAATGACCTTCTGTGTATGACAATGTGCTATATAAATAAACTTGAACTTGAACTTGTTGACGGCCCTTCCAGTTGCACCGAACTTTCAGCCCGAGAATCTATGTGCTGTAATTCTTGCAACTTTCCTTCTCTCAAAGCATTTTCTTTCAACCCTTTAATTGTTACCACACAGTTCTTAATTGCAGCAACTGCCTGTGGAAGTGTCAGATAATTGTTTTGAAGTGAAAAGCTCAGCTTTGAGACCTCTAAAATAAGATCATGTAAAAAGTGACAGAAAGCGACAAAGGAAAGGCTTTCCATTTGCTGAACAATTTGTTTGGCCCTTTCCTTTTTTGCCCGTGTTTTTGGACGTGGCTGTAAGGTGCTGCATGTGATGGTGCACAGCAGTGTACTGCCCCTGGCCTGCTGCATAGTTGTAATGAATAAAAACTGAGAGTGCCTGATAAACATGTGGCAACCAGAGTTTCTACTTCTGACAGATTTCGTAGTGTCGCCGTACGGGTCTCCTCCCCTTCAGCTCCCGCTTGCTTTTGGGACTGAAATGATAAGTTTTCTGCACTAGTTACAGAACTCATAAACGTTCTCAGTCATTGGCACTGACCTTTGTGTACTTAGCATTGCATGTTCCAGTCAATGGGGTAGACAGTGGAAAAGTGCCCCTATTCCCCCTGTTGCACCCAGGTTCACACTTGCACCATCTGCTCCAAAAGCACTCATTTTCTGTACCCACCAGTTTGGGTTGGGTCTGCATTCTGAAGCAGCAATTTAATAGGGTTTTGAAACACTTTTGCACAACCATAATCAGTCTCAGCCAAACCTATTACACGAGTCACAGCTGTTCCATCAGACACATACCTACAGTATGTGATAACATTGTCTTTCCCTGAGATGTCTGTTCCACAATCAGTTATAACAGAAACGTAATTTGCCTTTAAAACGTCTTTCAGAACGTTACTTTTTAATTCGCCTGCGATGCAACCTACAAACTCTGCGCATGCTGTATCATTGTCATATGTCTTTGACACGTCCATGCCATTCTTCTTCATCAGCAGAATTTGTGATTTAAACTTTGTAAATTGTATCTCCTCCAGTGCAATCATATATGCTGCACTGAATTTTATTTTTAATTCTTTCATCTCGTTTTCTGCCACATTCTCACTAGCATGTTGCACTGCCTTTGCTATTGGAGTGTCATGAGAAGCAGACCTAGCGATCACGCATTCTCTGGCATTCTTATGTGTCCTACTAATGCCATGCTTCTTCAGAGTTTTCTTTTTAAAATGGCTGGTACCACTAATGAATTCTGTTTTACCAGAAATTTTATGACCTGCTTGTGGACAAAAGCTGCAGTGCATGCAGCTCTTGTCATATCTTAGCCAAGCGAACTCTTGTAACCAGGCTGATTTGAAGTCTCTTCCAGACGTCGGAGACGCGGGCGCAGAAGACTGTTGCGGCACCTTGTTATCCTCCATTGTTAATGATTGTATATGGGCAAGCGGCGATGACTGTACTTCAGATGAGCCACTGGCTGAATCATTTTCTCTTTATTCGGATGTAGACAAGGAAGGGTTTGGAGGAGCTGGCCTTGGGAAAAAGTCTGAAATTTTTCGTTTGGCCATTTCGTTTGCTACATGGGCTCTTAAAGTTTAATATGAAAAAGACACAAAAAAATGTTAAAACGATACAAGAAACCATGACACGGACTAAGTAAAACAGTGTTTCTCGTGTAGTTCAGAACGCACTCTGCAACAGGTTGTCAGGCCATGTGAATCGAGAGAGAACACAGCTCTCGATAGAGATGTGTCGGTCGCCAACGGGTCGGTTCTTTGACTTAATTTGGTAAAACAAAGAGCCATTTGGGGGCCAAAAGAGCCAAATCTTCTTGGTAATCTAATTCAAATGATCAGACTCATTAAAAAGAGCCGAAATTCCCATCACTAGCTCTCGATCAAGCCTCACTATAATCATGTTATAGTGTAGTAGGAACGGCAGACACTGATTTAGCGTATCTGCACATAATTATAAGTCGTCACTTTTCTTGTGTTTTTAGTTATTTTAATTTAACTTGGTTGTGAGAGACGATCGCCATTGGAAATTAAAATACTAGTCAAAAAATAAATAATCTAGTCGCGTTGGTGAACATTTTAGTTGCCATCTGGAGCCCTGGGTGGGGCTGGATGATTAGGAAGACCTCCATTAAATACAGCACTACAGTTGAGTGTGTGGTTGTGTGGTAGTGAGTGCGGTAATGCGGTAGTGGGAGTGGTAGAAGGGTGTGTTATGAGACTGTAGACTGTATTTGGTGAATTGCAAAAGAAAATCCACCCAGTGCGTTGTGAATAACCTCAAAACCGCATCATCCCCCTATTTGGGGAGGCCTAGAACAGGACCTATAGTTAAGACTTATTTTTTAGCAAATTTAGCAAAAGTCCAGAGGCTTGTTTGGTTTTTATACTCTATAACAGAACCATAGCTGTCTAAATCTCCTGGGAGATGATCCTACAACACCGTTGGTGTTAGGCGAGCATCATCTCCCAAACCCAGGTGGTCTCCAAGGCCGGGCTATGGAAAAGGTTGTTGCTTACCGTGTCCGGCGGGGGGAGCTGGAGCTGCGCTGCGTCCAGGGGCGTCATAAGCGGAATGGTGTCAAAACCTTCCTCCGCTCCGCTCTTCTTCTCACTCACATTAATCCCCAGCTTCACCATCTTGCAGACCTCCCTGCGCATACACGCACAAACGTGTTCTTCAACTTGTAGATGAATCAAAGTGGTCAAAAACAGCAGATGTTTTGTACACTGTGCCCACTTAACGGGTTTATTGTAAAGACACGGGTCCTTAATTAGGAGAAAGGTTGTGAGGACAATCTGCAGATGCACAATGACACCCAGTCCTGCTCCATGACACATAATTTGGATTTCTCCTAACGTTTCCATTCCACCTTAAATGGTACAGTGGTTCCATTCCAGCGGATAGAGGATCAGCACACTTCAGCCTCCTGCACCCTTTAAGGTGGATTGGAGGATTAGAATGAGAGGGTGCTGAATAAAAATCCTCGAGATCCTACCTTTTCTGAGTAACCCTCGCCCCACCGGTCCGCCCGGAGCTCCTACTCTGCTGCGGAGAATTTCGCGCGGTCTTTGTGCGTGCGTGCGGCGTGCGTGCGCGCGCGCGTGGGTGTGTGTGTATGAGAGAGAGAGAGAGTGAGAGAGAATGATGTAATGGCTTGGCCAATTAATTGCCTCGACACACCGAGGGGAGGAACAGCGAGCTACACACTCACACTGTGTAATTGTTTTCGTAAGGTCACCAAACACATCACATTTACATCTATCACAGCCTGTAGCAGTTTAGATCTGATCACACTTTAGCCCTACCCACTCAGCTAGCCTCACCCATTCAGCCTACAGCAATTCAGAATTCGTCAAATGTACGTAGCTCTGGATAAGAGCGTCTGCAGAAGTACAACGTGAAAGCTGTGAAAGTAGACACACCCATTCGGTCTACAGCAGTTTAGCCCCGCCAGTTCAGCCTACAACAATTTAGCCCCACCTATTCAGCCTACAGCAGTCACATGATATTCCACATGGTAAGACAACTACACATAGGATATTGTACATATATTGCACATTGTACATGTATTGTACATGTATTGCACATGGTAGGCTGTTGCACATCATTGCAAAAATAAAGCACATAATAATGCACATAGTTATTTAATCCGGTAAGAAAATATACAACAAGAAGCAACATGCTACTGCACAGATTACTGTGTGGATGTGTGACAGGGAGGAGTTTAATGGTGGTGGGACAGAAGGATTTCCTGTGGCATTCAGTGGAGCACTTTAAGCTATCGGTCAGGTAGTCCATAATCCATGCAACTAAGGGAGCGTGAACGTGCATAGCAGACAGCAGACAGCTGGCTGGATGGTGTTGAAGGCACTGGAGAAGTCCAAGAATGTAATCCTCAGGGATGCACTTGGCTTGTGAAAATGGCTGTATGCACGGTGTAGCAGGTAGATGATCACATCATCCTCTCCAAATTGGGCTGTTAGGCAAACTGGATGGGATCTTGTGCTGGCCTAACCAGGGGGTGGAGGATGTCCAGGACCAGTCTCTCAAACACCTTCATGCTGTGTAAGGTAAGTGCAACTACCCTGTAGTCCGATGGGACACTGGGTCATGCCTTCTTGGGTACAGGAACCAGACACAATGTTTTCCACAGCATGGGTACTTTCTTGGTACTGAGGCTCAAGTTAAAATCCTCAGCAGTACTCCACATAGCTAGGAGGTGCACAACTACCATCTGGCCCTGGCACTTTGGCAGGATGGAGTTTGCATAATTCTCTCCTCACTTGGTCCTTAGTGATGGTGATGGACGATCTATGGGTGTCTGAGCAGTCATCAACAGGAGAGGGGGTGGAACCTCCACCTGGTAAGATGGTGGGAGAAGGAGAAGGAGAGGGGTAGGATGGAGAGCTGCAATTAGGCGTGACATTAATGGAGGAAGCAGGTGCACTGGGTGCAATGACGGCCATGCTGGAGATGCTGGGAAGAGGTCTGCTGCCAAACCTGTTAAACTGATTAAACTCATTGGCCTTCTCCTCATCACTGTCAGTCCAATGGATGCTCGTCTTGAAGCCAGTTGCGTTCTTCATGGCCCTCCACACATAGCTGCTGTTGTTCTGTTGTAGCCCTTGTTCCAGCTTTCCCCTGTAGCTGTCCATTCCCTCCTTTAATCTCACAGACAAACGCCTCTGTGCCTCCTTGGCTCCCTCCCTGTCATCTGACCTGAATTCTTCCTTCCTGTCATTCAGCAGGGCTTTTATGTCTTTGGTGACTCAGGGCTTCTTGTGGGGGAAGCAGCATATGGATTTCACTGGTATAGTGCTATCCACACAGATGTCGATGTACTCGGTGACCTGTCCAATCCATGTGGCTCATACAGAGCCGGCCAGTCCATAGTCTCCAGACAGTTCTGCAGGGATGCACTGGCCTCCTTTGACCACTCCCTCACTGTCCTGACAGTGGGTGGCTGCCTCTTCACCAGTAGTAGGTAGGCTGGAAAAAGGTGCACCACGTTGTGGTCTGATCTGCCCAGAGGTGGGATGGGTGTGCTGCCTCTTTGACATTAGCATACAGCAAGTCCGGTGTCTTGTTTTCTCTGGTGGGGCAGTCTACAAACTGTTTGAAGGTGCTCAGTGACCTGGAGTGCCCTGCCTCAGCAACATCAGCTGTAAACAAAGACCCGGTCGCTACCACTAGCCATGTTAGCATTAGCAGCATGCGGACAGCACAAAGAGCCATAAACAAAAGAAACGCAGAAATAACTCTCTACCTGCATGGTTAGAGAAGGCACAGCTTAATAATACTACATAAAATGAAATAACTGTCGAAAACAAAAAAGAAAGTTTAAAAACACTCAAATATGAAGACAGTTGGAGCAGTCACAATATGCTGCAGCAGGCTTACACACAAGAAAACCTCTGCCTCTTTAAAATATGGGCTCATTAAAATAACAGTTTGTTGAAGGATAACATTTACACAGTTCTTCCCTTTCCTTATGAACCCTAGAATGTTCCATCTTACTGTGAGGAGTGTGGTCGTTTACAGCTTTTTGACTGGACACACGGAATGGTACACATAGCAACCATTCAAAGTTTCCATAGTAATGAATAGTGGAGAGCTCAACTCAACAGCCTGAAACAGAGCTGTTCTTTTTACATAAATCTCTCAGTCCCTGTTCTATGTATGTGGCACTACGGTACTAGAACCCTAGCAATACTATAGCAACCATATTAGGTACCTTAGCAACACCCAAGCAACCACCTAACAACTACCCTGGATACCTGAGGCTTGCAGAGAGGTTAATTGTGCATTATACTTGCATAGATTTATTAGATTAAAACTTAAAATAATTTAAAGATTCTTTTAGATAAGTGAAAATATGATAAAGTGCCTCACTCCCTGTGGGAATATTTTATAAAGGTTTTGTTTGTTTTAGGTCAGGCATTTGTTCAGTTTTCATCATAAAACTTAAGGTATTGTGTGTGTGTTTGTGTGTATCTCTGGGCGAGATGTCCTAGTTGATTTTAGTGCATTGTTACTGATGGTCCCCGTCCCACTGGTTGCCAGGCTGCAGAGGCCCAACAAGGGCAATGGCACTTGGGGATAGAGCAATGGCGGGCATGTTGCCAGATTTAAGGTAGTGCAGAGGTGGCTGGGAACATGCTGTGTAAGTCTTCAATGGGGGCTAATTATAAGAGGCATGAAGGGTCACAGTAGACTTCAAGTGAACTCAGCTGAGGACCACCTTAAAGTAACAAATTTAAAGCTAAGAGACTAATGAAGCCAACGAGCAGTAAAGGCTTATATCTTATTGAGTCATTATAACTTAGTATAGCTGTCCTCCTTCTCTCCCATTACTCTGTATAACTGTCCTCTCTCTCTCTGGGCCAGTAGGGTGGTCCTCCATCTACCCCTTTAGTTTTGTAGGGATCCCCAATACATAGTCTGTTAATCGTCATTGTGATATCGGTCTCTGCAATACTCATATTGCAGAAGGCTGCAATATCCAAATGAGCCTCTAACCAATCGCAGTGTTTCTGGCAGGGTGACCTGTCACAGCTCCAGGTGAATTCCTGAGCGTTCTGATGAATCGAGGTCTTCATGCAATCAAACAAAAGTGTAATTATTTTCATCTTTAACGATTAGACACTGACAGGTTGAGGTGCATTAAAGGGACCTTATTCAATATTTTTCCTTGTTTGTTGGGATTGTGTCAACAAATGTTTCATAATTCATCATACCGTCATACATTCATATAATTAAACCGTCTGTTTTTGTTACTGTACCTTTGAAACTGATTTAGGTGACTCATCTTTAATTTCAGTTATGATATAAGCCTTTTAATTTATTGAAAGGCATCTCAATTGCAATATGCAGCAGCATTATCACAATACTAATATCCTGTCCATATTAAGAGTGCTCTCTGTGAAGCATGGTCTAAGCCACCCTCACTGTTTTCCTAGAATATTTTTCTATCATTGATTATTACTCTTTTTCTATTAACCACACCACAGTCAGTCCTGCTGTGTAAAAGAGTGTGTTTATTTGGCTGTTTATTAGACACATATGGGGAATAGAATTTTGACAGCCATGATTTTCAAACTCAACATTTTTTAATACTGTGGTTGCTACAGAAACCAATACAGACCTCCAGAGCTCTATCCTACATCTTGGTGGACATGCACACCACATAACTGTTCTTCTTAGATACCCCAGACGCAAACAGGGGTGTCGAATCTTCTCATTGGTCCATGTCACTCTGGAGAGTCTTCATCGCCAGCCCCCAGAGAGCACCGCTGGAGCAGTAGCCCTCAGAGGTTCTGTAGGGGGCACTGTTGCTGCGGGTAGCAGGCGGGGGGCTGCAGGGTGCCTCCGTTGTCAGCAGGTGGGGCCGTAGAGCGGTGAGGGTGTGGGTTCGGTTCTCCTCACTGCAGGAGCTGAAGGAGGGGTCAAGATGTAGGACAGGTTTAATGGGAAGGAGAGGGTCCTTTTGCTGTGTTAAGTGGGGCTTACAGGGAGGGGGCAGGGCGAGGACATGGTGTGGAACAACAGACCGCATCTCAGAGAGAGAGGAAGAGGAGTGCAAGGGGAAGGGTGTGGTGGAGGAGGCAGGGTCAGAGAGGGGAGGGGTGTGCTGGCAGGTTCCTTCAGGGGGCAGTGTTGAGGCAGGCCGGCATGACTGAGACTTATTGCGGTTTGCAGGCTGAGCAGTGTGTGTGTGTGGGGCTGTAGCTTTGCCTGCAGCGTGTGCTGGTCTGTCAGCGTCCATGCCATCTGCCTGTGAAAGGGTCCCGGTGTCTCTGGTGTGCGGCTGTGTGAGGGTTCCTGCGTCTCCAGTATCCAGCTGTGTGAGGGTCCCCGCGTCTCCAGTGTCTCCACCGCCCACAGGCCTGCAGTGTGTTCTGTGTCTCCGTAGCACCGCCGTGCGAGTAAACCCTTTTCCACACGTGTCACACACATACGGACGCTCACCTGTGTGTGAACGCACGTGTCTCTGGAGATCACCTGACCCGGCAAAACACTTACCTATAAACAGACACACACAAAGAAGATATAGATAGATAAAGAGGGGGGTGAGAGAGACTAGAGAGACAGAGAGAGAGAACACAAGAGGGAGAGAACAAAGAGAGCGACCCACCGCAGGTCTGACAGCAGTATGGTTTCTCTCCTGTGTGTCTCATGGTGTGTTTCAGGAGTTTCCTCTGCATATTGAAGGATTTTCCACACTGATCACAGACAAACTCCTTATCAGAGCTGTGGGTCTTCTTATGTTCCTTCAGGTTACTGAAATTACTGAAGCCTGGACACACACACACACACACACACACACACACACACACACACACACACACACACACACCCACCCCACACACTTAACACTGGAATTTCTGGATCTTTTTAGATGAACAGCACTTACTATGTTACACATAGTACTTTATTTTTACAGTATCTGTCAAAAGAACAGCTCTACATAGTACCAAACATAGTTCTATTGCATGTAAACATTTTATACAAAATAAAAGTTGTACAAAGTGTTAATTGTGTGAAACATTTGCAGAGCCATTTCTGTTAATGAGATTGGTGAGTGTGAAGAACCCATTAAAGGTACAATGAACCCTCATAGAACACACTCCTTAGGGTACAATGTTTATAAACATGTTTGTTTAGGGTGCTAACCTCGTCCACAGATGTCACACAAGTGAGGACGAGCTCCAGAGTGGATGATGATGTGGCGCTGAACATCACCTGATGCAGCAAAACTGGGAACACACACACACACACATACACACACACAGTTTTTCTCACAGTTTCTAATACTGAGAACCTTAAAAGGGGTGGGGGGGTAAAGGACCAACTTACCCACATAGAGAGAGAGGACAGCTATACTGGGTGATGAGGGAGAGAGAGGACAATCCTACCCACCCAAAGAGAGAGAGGACAGTTATACTGAGTGATGTGGGAGGGGGAGGACCCCCTACCCACCCAGAGAGAGAGAGAGGATAGTTATACTGAGTGATGGGGAGAGGGAGGACAACTCTACCCAAACAGAGAGAGAGTACAGTTACACTCAGTGATGCGGACCAGGAGGACCACCCTACCCACTCAGAGGGAGACAGAAGGCCATTATACTGAGTGATGGGGAGAGTGGTGAGACACAGTTACCTCTTTCCACATAGCTCACAGATGTAGGGTTTCTCTCCTGAATGTCGACGCAGGTGTGTCTGCAGGTTTCCTGCCTACATAAACACATACACCCGCACAGAAACAAATTCAGCAATACTGTTGTTGCTGCTTGTGTAATAAGTGTACAACACCTGAAAGAACCTTCTTTCACCTGAGAGAAGCTTTTCCCACAGACATTACATTGGAATGGTTTCTCACCTGTAAATAAACACAAAACAATCAAACGGTAGTAAAACACCGAGCTGAACTTCAGCGTGTGGTCAAACACCACAGGTGCCTTTTTACACAAAGGGTCTGTTTTCACAAACCGCCTCAGGAGCAGGAGTGCTGGTCAAGAGTCAGTTGCTGTGCTGTAATATATACGGAGGAATCCAATTTTAAAACGGTCCTGCTTTGTGAACAGCAGTCCTGGTGTAGTTCTAAAGTTCAGTTCATTTTTACAGCTTAAGTCATACTGTATCCTAAATCATGTTCACAAATCTACTCTACCTTAATGAGGAACTGGATGTGGTGTGAGCGGGTCCAGAGAAGTTTTGGGGATGTGATTAATTTGGATTTTGTATTGGATTTTGGATCTGGGGTCAGTGGAACTGTGCATATATTTGTATCTCTGTCTCAGCAATGTCTGCATTTGTCAAGTGTGTGTGTGTGTGTGTGTGTGTGTATGTGTTTTACCAGTGTGTGAGCGTTTGTGCAACTCCAGGTTGCTGGGGTGCTTGAAGGTTTTCCCACACATTTCACAGCAGTACTTATTACTGGTAGTTTCTGATCCCTCCCTCTGGCCTGTGGAGAGTGGCTGTTCTGGCTGAGGTTTGGGGGGACTGGATGGCTGGGGTGCTGAATTAGCCTCGGCTGCTTCCGCTGACTCAGAAACACCACCCTCCAGCAGCCCATCTGTGCCAGCGTGGCCCGACTGGTTCTGTGTCTCTGCCTGCTGGACTGGCTCTGCACTGCAGCTGTCTGTAACTTGGCTCCGCTCTGCCTCCGCGTTTAGAGCATGGTGTGAGCGAAGGTAATTAAACTTCTTCAAGTACACAGCCTTCTTAGGTCGCAGGTCCCGTGGGGAAGGAGGTCTCTTCACGTCGCCTGTAGGTATCGAGGGTGTGCCAGGGTCAGTGGGTGCCAAGGGTAGTTGGTTTAAGACCTCGGGACAAGATGTGCTGGCACAAAACGCAGGTGTCTGTGACGTCTCAGACAGGTGGGACAGATCTGCACTTCTGGCATTTAAGGGCTCCGGTAATAGTGTCTGATTGGCTGCTGAAACTGCCATGGATTGGCTGGCTGTATTTGTGTGCAAATTTTGCAGGGTCTGATTGGCTGTGTTTGTGGGGGGGGTGTTCTGGAGGCTCTGACTAGCTTCGCTTGTTGATGTATTCTGGAGAGCCTGACTGGAGTTATACTGCTCCCCCACTACTTGCGGGCAGTGTCTCTGGCTCAGGACGGAACTGCAGCTCTGGTTGGCACTCTGCTTGAAATACTGCTTGCTGTAAAAGTTCCTGAGTTTGTAGCTGTGCAAAGGTTGCCTCTCCAGCAGCGGCACCAAGTTGCCAGCTGTGTCTGAAGGGCCTGAGACCAGGGCTGGATGAGGTCGCTTGTATGGGACGGTATCACCGTCTGGATTTGGTAGGAGCAGGTGCTTGTTTGGGTCTGAGTTCTGACAGTGGGGCTCGGGCTCGGGGGGTAAAGGATTCCCCAAAACACAGTCTGACTCGTGGGACAGGAGTGCAGGAAGGGAGAGAGGTGGGTTAACTGTGTTTTGGGCGTTGCATGGTTTGAGGTAGGCATTGCACATGCTCAGGATGTTGGACACCTGTAGACAGAGACAAAAACACATTAGACACATTCCACTGACTGAAATCAATCAAATCAATCTGTTTTTGGATAGTGCAAGGTCAGAGTAACAAATCCAGGGAAAAATCACAAACACACTTCCACTCTCTCTGTAGGTTTATTGTGTGCAGCAGTGATGGACCAGGAGATCATTTATAGTTAATTTATACTGGAAGACTTTATGACTGACTGAATACTTTACAGATCACAATAAGCACTTCACAAAAAGTGATATTTGGCTTTTGGGTGAAATTTATGGAAAACGTAAAAAGTTCACACTACAGTGATATTATATCATGAAAGTAGGGCATTGAAGTAGAAGCATGCAATGATGATAGAAGCATGCAATGGTGATCTCAAACAATTTATTGAAACAAAGCCAACAACAGTGGTGAGTATCCCACAACAAAAAATGTCAGTGTCTCAATAACGTGTCATGTGCCCTTGAGCATCAATTACAGCTTGACAACGACGTCTCATGCTGTCACAAGTCGACTTATTGGCTGCTGAGAGGCATCCCACTCTCTTGAAGGGCAGCCCTCAGGTCACTGAGGTTCTAGGGTACAAAGTTACGAGCCTCTACACGGTGACTCAGCTGATCCCATAGTTTTTCAGGTCTAGAGAAAGTGCAGGCCACTCCATTCGAGGTAACTCAGTCTACAGCAGCCGTTCCCTAATGGTGTGTCCTTGATAAGCTGGAGCATTGTCAACCATGAAGATGAAATTAGGCCTGTGTTGTTCATGCAGGGCCACAATGACTGGATTAATGATGTTACTGAGGTAGTATGGTCTTGTCACTGTACCATTCACAAAGTGTCGGGCAGTTCTGTATTGACTAGACACGCCTGCCCACACTGTAACACCACCTCCACCAAAGGCCGATGCATAGCGCTCTCCTTGACGTCTCCAACGTCGTTGGCAGGCATCATTACCGACTTTCATCAGAGAACAGCACTGAGGCCCACTGGTCCCTCATCCAGCATAAATGCTCCCTGGCCAATGCAAGACGATGACGCCTGTGCCTGGTGGTGTGGTCAGGTACCCTTGCAGGTTGTCTAGCATGCAGACCGCACTGATGTAAACAGTTTCGATTGGTCTGACATGACACTTGGGTGCCTCTCACCTCCCTTAAATGTGCCTGGAGTTGAGTGGCATTCATCATCCGGTTCCACAGGGCACTGTTCACAATGAAGCGGTCATCAATGTGGGATGTGGCCAAAGGACGTCCACTTCTATGCCTTTCTGTGACTCTTCCAGTTTCTCTGTATCTCTGTTGCAATCAGCTGATGACACTCTGTGACACTCTAAGCTCAGTGGACACTTCTGTCTGAGAACAACCTGTCTGAAGGATGGCGAGGTACTGTTGATCAATTGTTAGATGTTGTCTTGGTCTCATGATGTCAAAATGTGAACAGCATGATGAGGAGAACTGCTTAAATACTCATTCAGATTGAACCAGGAAATTGAACCAGGTCGACACATGGATCAAACACCAGTTGTGAATTTTGCCGTTAAGCTTCTTGTCAGAGATCGGCAAGTTGTGTAAAAAGTACTGAAACATTGATCAGTTGGACATGTACATTCAAACGTTTAGGGGAGGTCACATTAAGTTCACCTGTAAAGGTTGTTCATCCTGACATTTAATCCGAAAGCCGAATATATATATATATATATATTTTAGGCATTTTTTTTACCACATCACAACAAAGCGTTTTTTTACTATACAT
>JBBPCX010000028.1:4292754-4307248 GCA_037974365.1 Hydrocynus forskahlii | reverse complement strand
AGAGAGAGAGAGAGAGAGAGAGAGAGAGAGAGAGAGAGATTGTGTCATGTTTTGGTAATATCAATTTTTTACTCCATTGTGAAATGCCTTAAATAACGCGAAGTGCGCATCACATTAACGTACTGTATTACTGTTTGATAGTAATTAAATGATAAATGATATTGAGTTTGCACGGTTTTATCTGGTGGCCTGATGTGTACTTGCCGCAGGTCCTCGCATAACCAGCAGGGGGCGGTAAGTCTCTATACACACTTTATAGTATCATCCACCTCCAAAACAAGCATAGGTTTTCACACACACATACACACACACACACTGTTGTCTAGTAAAAGACGAAATTGGACTCATGACCTGCCGTGTGTGTGTTTGTGTGTTCATACATATGGTCAGTAAGGTGACATGGACGACAGCGATTTAACATTAAGCCGTCTGTTATTGGAGGTAATGTGTTACAGATGTGCACTCACACACAAGCACAGCAGCAACTTTGAACATCAGTGTTACAGACGGGAAGCTAGCAGAAATTACCTGAAGCATATTTGTACATGAAACCCTGTAGTACTGAAAAAAACAGCACTGACAAAACCACACAGTACTGACAAAACTACACACTTCTGAAAAAAAAAAAAACAGTACTGTCCAAACCACCCAGTACTGACCACCTATACTGATTTTATTAACATAAAATCATCTGGCTCATATTGTGTGGGTTCCCTTGTGCCTCCAGAACAGCTCAGACCCACTGAGGTGTGGACTGCTGTGGTGTTTGGACCAGCAGGAGGTCCTGAAGGCTGCGATATAGGTGCATAATCTAAATATAATCTCATATATAAACAGAATCTCATGTCAAAATATAATGACAGTCAGGCCAATAGAAATTATATAAAATACTGTAACAGTAACATTTGCTTCCATTATATTACAGTAAAAGTTAAAAACACTTCCTACAGTTAGTATTGTTCTGGACATACAATACGTTTTACCAAAAAGTTTTAGTTAGTGGGATTTCTAGAGTGACCCCTTCAGTAAAGAGTCTTTCTGCTGTTCACCATCTGACAGACACACACTGGTTACATCATCTGATACACACCCACAGGTAACACCTTCTGACACCCACCCACTGGTTACACCATCTGACACACACAAACACACACACACACACACACACACAGTAGTGAGACTGCTGTCCATTCACAGCTAATGACAAATCTGCCTCCAGTGGGACTACTGTGGTGTTCTCCCTCACCAAACTGGCCGCACTCACTGTACCTCAAAATATGATTTTCTCCTAATGAAGTTGTTGGACTACAAACAAATTGTTAAATGCCTTGCTGCTGGATCGTTCTACACAGGTATCAGCACTGATTCTCTTTCTGTCTGGCATTACTGTGCACTGTTGGTACTACATATGTATGTCAGTAAGTGGATGACAAAGCATGTCTGTAGGAACCCACATTAATGGAGGTGTGATACTGGCTGGAGTTGTAGAGGTTTTATTGTGTCAGATCATGTTGGCTGTCTGTGCAGTGACAGCAGCGCTTGCGAAATAATTTGGTTAACTTTGTGTGTTTGTGGGGCTAAAAATATCAGTGGCTTTTTTAATTTTATCAGACTTGGTTCCGGGCAGAGCCCTGCACCCACGCTGCCCCTGCGCCAGCCTGCAGAAAAAGAAGGGCTGTGTGTTCGCTTGACGTACCTCAGAGACAGAGAGAGAGAGAGGGAGCTGGAAGTGGTCTCTGTGGTGGTGTGTGTGTGTGTGTGTGTGTGTGTGTGTGTGTGTGTGTTATGTTGGCTGGCTCTATGGGCCTATGTGGGCTCTGGCAACATAAACAGGAAATAAAACAGAATTTTTACTCTCAGGCTTCATTCAGTGCCGCATCTCAGAGAGAACTTAAAGAAGACAGGCCCACTCTTCCTGTACTCGGCCTGTTTGAAAAGAATGTGGTTTCTTATTCACACAGTGCAGACCCACTTTCCGCGGTGGGCTTCAGACCCCATGGTTTGGACGTTCTGTCCCACCCTCTGCTCCATCAGCGGTGATGCTGGCTTGCAACTACAGCTCTAAAAAAGCTATTATGGTGGAATCACACTGCATGATCTGGAGCGTGCCCAATTGCACTTGAGGAGGTGGGCTCAGATTTGGTTCAGTTGGACAGGGGTGCAGTTCAGGTGGGCTTGGGCTCGGTTCGGTTGGACTTGGGCAAGTTCAGGTGTACTTGGGCTCAATTCAGGTGGATTCTGGCAGGATTTGGGCAGGCTCAATTGGACTCAGGCACAGTTCAGTTGGGCTTGGGCTGGGTTCAGATGGACTTGGGCACAGTTCAGTTAGAGTCAAGCTCAGTTCAGCTGGATTCAGGGATGGTTCAATTTGGCTTAGATACAGTTCAATTGAACCTTGGCTCTGTTCAGTTGGGTTCAACATAATTTTAGGCATGGTCCAGTAGGGTTTGGGCTTGGTTCAGTTGGACTTCATATCTAGTGTGGTCTCTAACCATGGATCAAAGAGCCACTGAAGAATGTGATGAGGAGCTCAAGATACAGCTTCAGGATTAGAGGCCTGCTGTTTCCATTACTGTCCTTATAGGACTGATATATGTGCAAAATTCTCAAACCCTCCCTTTTCTTGATATTTCACTTCCAATGAGCCTCACTTTCTTGTATTTTTCATGTGGCCTTGAGGAACGGTTCTTCAGGCTTCCTGAAGGACTTTCAAAGACTCTCATTTTCAGTCCAGTTCCTGAACCGGAATAGTTTCAGAGGATTGTTTTTTTGTTTGTTAAGCCACACAGTGACCTATTTACGAATCATTCAAGCAAATCAAAGCTATCTAACTTAAGGCCTGAACCAGTGAAGAAACAGGTGCAAATTACTCCAGATGATCAGGCTGGTGATTAGTACTGGTGGTGCTGAATGCTGAGTGGCTGGAACACCTTTATCGAGGCACATTGTATCTTTAGGCACTTTGCAGTCTTACTCAGTAAAACATTTGTTTCCATTTCTTGCATTTAATCTACTCAGTATGCCAAAGATGAGCCAGTTTGACAGGCATTAAATAATATTTTTACACCTACGAGACGACTGAAAGCAAAACAAAGAAGTCAAGGGGTCTCAAGACTTGCATGGTACTGTAACAGTAGAGTCCCAGAAGGACATGCGGAATTAACATAGATAAGCGTGAGGTCAAACAGTCAGTTACTGCAGCTAACAAATGTGAAACCCAGTCTCTCTACTCACATATTGATCTCAACACCTAAATCAGTATCCAAACTGTTATAATAGCTTGAAGTGTGTTTACAGCATTACAAAAAGAACCTTTCTAAGGGCATGAGTAAGAACCCCTGAGGGGAACCAATGCTCAAAGGAGAAGAATCTTGAAAGCTTGAGGAAGACCAATGTGAGGACACAAAGTGCAAAATCTCTCTAAAAGCCACACAGTGACCTATGACCTATGTCATTCAAGATTGACAAAGACTTATGAACAATAAAATAATCAGTGAAAACGAGATTCTGCCACATTTACCTGAACAATTATACCTTAAATACTTTCTAGTGACATTAAGACCTGTTCAGTAATGTATGAAGTGAAAACAGTGACAGATTGTGTGTGTATCTCTCTGTCGCTCACACACACACACACACACACACACACACACACACACACACACACAGTCACATGAGTGTTTCCAGCTCAGGTGGCGATTTGGTGTTGACAGAAATGGAACGCAACTAAGCTATGATGTCACACAGAGCTCAAAGTGCTTTAAGGGCTACGTGTGTGTGTGTGTGTGTGTCTATGTAAGGATATGTTCCCACACACAGCTTGGGCAAAGAATCTCAGTTAGCGAAGCATAAATAAAAACACACACACATATATACACACACATACACACACACTCATACACAGCGCCATGACGACTCCTGTCACACATGCAGGTAAATACTTTGCTTCCTGAAAAACACTTCTGGAACTTTCACAACTCTTACAGCAGAGCACACACACATATATACAAACAAACAAACTCCCAATTCCCTTTCACTGAGTGTGTGTAAGGCTACACTACAAGTATATACTTAAAGGGGAAGTCAAGCAAGTTTTCAAAATTCCCCCATAATAAAAGGTTTAAAGTGTGAACAGAGCGGGTTCAGTGCTTGTTCAGTGTGAACCTCTCTGTTTTGGAGAAGCTCACCAAGTCAGAATTGTTCACAGTAGTTATGAATGGAACCAGAAGTCTGCCTCTAAAAGCTCCCTCACAGAAGGTTATTCGATGCAATGGTTATTAATGCACCACCTGCATGAGACACCTGAGATGTTGTTCTACTAGAGTTTTGAAAGCTTTTGGATTTAGTTCAGAGTCTGCACTATTCTACCACCATCAGCATCCCATATAACCACTCAGAGGCACATGGAACCACACTGGCGATTGACAGTGAATGAAATGGCCATATGTTTGTTGGAGACGTCTGGTGCCATTCACCACCACTGTACAGAAATCCATATAAATATACTGAACTGTACTATTATTTGTAGAACAGAAAATTTGTACATTCATATGCTACAATTAGTTGTAGTATGTTATTATTACTGGGAACAAGAAGAGTCTATGCAGCTCATCTTAGCAAAGATAAACCTAGAGAGGGAGAGAGAGAGAGAGAGAGAGAATCTCCCTGCGGTAGCTGGTTATTTTACAAAAACATCATTCCTGACAGGACCACCTAGAACATCTGTTTATTGGTGGAGGGAGCATTTAGATGGACAGGGACTGACCATCATAAACACACACACACACACACACACACACACACACATCTTGAGACGGAGAAACCATAGAAGAACTCGGCAGAAAGCAAAACAGAGAGAGAGAGAGAGAGAGAGAGAGAGAGAGAGAGAGGAAGTTGGGGTCATTAGGAGAGTGTTTTAGTGAGGTCACAGTAGGGGTCATGTTTAGGGTCAGGTTTAGGGTCGGGTTAAGACGGCTTTGTGCCGACTCCCCGTGAGGTGTCAGTGTTACTAGAATGAGTTTTATAAGTGTGTTTGTGTGTGTTTCCATTCTCCACAACAGCACTTTATCCATCAAAAAAACTCTTTAATTTTAATGTTTTCAATCAGCTGCCTGGATGGTTGTTAAACAGCCGCGTCCTCAGCATACCAACCACCACCTCCTGCTAGAGAGGCTGTCAGGGAGTTTGTATGATGTGTTTTCTGAACGCTCTGTTTGAATCGGTTGGGTTTAGATCAGTGTGTTTATTTCGGCTGCGATGTGCAAATTATGGGTAAAAAGTGTGTAAACAATGTTTGTGGTTGTTACCTTTAGCTTAAAAGAAAGGATTTAAACATTAGCCTGACCAGTGCAAACCTAGTGTGTGTGTGTGTGTGTGTGTGTGTGTGTGTGTGTGTGTGAGAGAGAGAGAGAGAGAGAGAGAGAGAGAGAGAAAGAGAGAGAGAGAGAGAGTGTTTTAACACATCTCCATTTCTGGGCGAGAGATTCACCAGTGGCAGTGTGCAGGGGTCAGAGGTCAGGAGGCCCAAGTTGGGAGATGAGAGGAGATAGAGGGTCACAGACACACCTGGGAAAATAAAACATCAAATCACACACACTGTGTATGCTCCATTCTCCTTGTTTTTTTTTTTTTTTCCAGGAGCGAGAGGAGCTATTCTGCTCTCTGACTTATTAGCCCTATTAATTTTCCTGTAATGATTTCACAATCAAAATCAGAAAACTTTATTGATCCCAGAGTAAATTGTTTCTATTAAAACAGTAGTCACTCAGATACACAAAGTCAAAACAATGTAAAGTTCAGGTCAAGTCAAGTCAAGTAGGTTTTTATTGTCATTTCTATCATATTCGCAGTAAAAACGAAACAACATTCCTCCAGGACCATGGTGCAACACAAGAGCGGAACAGAACAGAACAGATAAAATAGAAGTGAAATAAAAACTGAAAAATATTCTGTATTACGGGGTGTCGAATTAATGTGTTAATTTCGATCAATAAATCACAGAAAAAATAGCGCGTTAAAAAAATTGACGCTGATTAATCGCACCGCGTGATTTTAACCCGGTCCGGTGTTCTGTGGAAACATTATTACCCATTAAGATGTGCTACCTAGCTTTAGGGAAGCTATCTGTGCTATCTAGGCACTGGTTTTCTGTGATAAATATCTTAAAAGCTTTAATAATCACTACTTTCGACTTGTACATGTACTTGTTTGTTCATACACGCTGTCTTCAGTGCACAGTTCAAGGACATATGAGTGTGTCACTACTCTGGGGTCTGTGTCTTTGCAGTCATTACATAAGCAATTACCTCCAGGATCAGTAATGTTTTCTGATTCTGATTTTAAAATGCCTTTTTTTCTGCAGATTGCAGAATGCTGTCTGAAGCTAGGGAACATCACCCCTGTCCAGACATCACCACAAGCTGTAAACATAGCATGATCTGAAGTAGCCTGTGTCCTGCCTCACGGTAGCATATCTCAGAGTTCTCAGAGCCTGACTGTATGAACTGGCTCTATGCACCTCTAAAGATCTATCTTTCTAGTCTCTTCTCATTTAAATAAAATATATTTTTCTCTGCATATTATTATGCATATTCAGTGTTACAAACTGACTTTAAGGGTCCCGGAGGCAGCATAATTTTTCGAGGCAGCATAATTCATCAGAACACCAGTACTACTATATCAGGGAGTGACATATGAGTGAAATACACAAGACGCCGAGTGCAGTGCATCCCACATTAAAATGCTTCTGATTCCGTGCTTGTATGTACATTGTTTTAAACTGCACCCTATAGATAGACTAGGTTCTATCATTGCTGCAGCCTTTTTATTATTATTATAGTGCAAAAACAGTTATTAAATAAAAGAGACATTGAAAGTCTGTAATGTTGATTATTCACTCACTCACATTCACTCAGTTC
This sequence comes from Hydrocynus forskahlii, assembly GCA_037974365.1. NCBI lineage: Eukaryota > Metazoa > Chordata > Actinopteri > Characiformes > Alestidae > Hydrocynus > Hydrocynus forskahlii. The sequence goes on along the minus strand of JBBPCX010000028.1, from coordinate 4,300,331 downwards.
ATTTAAATTTTTTAATACTTTTACAGCAAGAAAGTTTGCGATTAATTTAGATTAATTATCAGAGAGCTTGTAATTAATTAGATTATTTTTTTAATCAGGTTACATCAAATATATAGGGGAGAGCGGGGTTTGTTGTCACAGTTATCATATCTCAGCCATTAGAAGGCACTGATCAAAACTGGTTACACAGAAATGTTTGTAATTAATGTCAGAGGTCACCTACATTGACAGTGGAAGTGAAAGCAGCGTAACCTTTGTTTTTCATATGCAAAAGTAAATTCTGAGGCATCGCATGTTTTTCTTCTAACTCATTACACTATGGGTTGACAGTAAAATAATTATTAGCGTTTTAAAGTATGAAGAGAGAGCTACAATTTAGTTAGGTTTTCTTAGCTAGGCTAATACATGTGGGGACTTGCCTCCAAAAGAGCTAAAATGTCAGTTGGGGTAGGTTGTCACATTTTTTTCGGGGTTGGTTGTCACGCATGCTACAGTGCATCATGTGCAAGGTGTGGGCCCACAAAGACTGCACACCTGGTCTGCCTGGTTATGTTTGTCAGAACTGTGATTCTGAGGTTGATAGTGATCGGAGAATGTTCACTGAAAATAAAAATTTTGTATCATTGTTAAAAATCTCTATATTTTTAATTTTTTCCCATTAGAATAACACAGGGACAACAAACCCCATAGGGTGTGACATCTGCGCCAGGTGCCTTTGACAGCCCATATCTTTTGAAGAGAATGGATTCTACCAGAGCAAGACTATCCATTTGTCCCTGACACATTAAGCATTAACTGTGTACAGAAAGGGAATTCTTACTATACACTGTTTTGGCAGAAATTAAATTTAAGTAAAAAGTGTGACAACCACCCCCAGTCTCCCCTATATATAATTTAAACCATATTCCAACATCAGCTAAATAAGCATCATCAAAGCTACACATGCATCATATTCCGTGTAATGTAAACTGTGTATATTTACATATTTACATATGCTTTTATAGATATTTCAGTAAATTCAAGGCTTAATTTTATAGTTACTCACTGTAAAGTATGCCTGTTAATGGGCTACACTGCTTGTTTATTGTGATTATTATTAATAATAGTTATTTTGGGTTCTGGGTCAGGGTTCTTTCTGTGAGTGTGTATGTTCTCCCTGTGTCTGTGTGTTTCCACCAGGAGCTCCAGTCTCTTCCTCTCACAGTCCTAAGGCCTGCAGATAAACTGGACTGGGGATGCTAAATAGCCTCTAGATGTGTGTGTGTGTGTTTGTGTGTGTGTGTGTGTGTGTGTGTGTGTGTGTGATGGACTGGTGGCTTGCCGAGGGTGTTTCTCTGCATTGGTTTTGCCATTGTTAAGGGGGTCTCATGCCACGCCTACCAAGCACTGGTCATGTTCCTCACCATGTTCCTTACCAAATCCTCACCATATTTCTTATCATGTTCCTCCCCGCATTTAGCTTTTACTTTAAATCTATCAGTACACTGAAGTGCATTGGTTCACACACACACACACACACAAGATGGTGGCGCCCATGCAGGCAGGCTGAAGCTGAGAGACCTCCTGAGACCGCAGTGTTAAATGTTAGTCTTTGTTCTTTAATTTAAAAACAAAACACAACTCGAGTGCCAGTACAATGCCGGTGTACATTTACAAGCGGCACACTCTGCTCGGACTTCGGAAAGAATGCAGCAACTCTACAGTGAGCTGCTGACTGAGACGCTTTGCAGCCTTTGTTTACATAGGCCATAGGAAAAGCGGTCATGCCCGAAACGCAAGTAACAGACCAGCGATGCCATTCATTCTCCTCGTGAACGTCCGAATGCTGGACAACAAACTGGACCACATAAAGCAACAGCGAGCCAACCAGTAGGAATTTAAAGACTGTTGTTTTTTTATCTTCACTGAGACGTGGTTTCATGAAAACATGGCTGATTTGGCTGTTCAGCTAGAGGGACTGACCATCTTCAGAGCGGACAGGGACACCTCTCTTTCCGGTAAGACACATGGTGGGGGACTGTGTATTTGTATGTAAACAGAGACTGGTATACAAACACTGCTGCCATCACGAAGCACTGTTCTCAGCTGACTGAAGAGAACAGTGTCGGCCTTTCTACCTGCCGAGGGAGAACAGCTGCATGCTGGTGGTCGCCATGTACCTCCCGCCTAGCACTAATGCTAACCAGATGTTAGCTGAACTGTACGAGGCCATAAGCAAGCTGCAAACAGCACATCCATAATCTTTCCTGATAATAGCTGGAAACTTCAATTATGCAAATCTAAGGTCAGTATTCCCCAATTTTTTAGCCACAAAAGTGTAAAACTGCTTGTACAATGTTTACACAAACGTGCATGAGGCCTACAAGGCCCCCCCCAGACCACATCACCGCGTTCATGATTCCTGCTTACGAGTCCCTGCTCAAACTCAACAAACCGGTCCGCAGGAACATTCAAGTGTGGCCAAGTGGTGCAGTTTCAGATCTCCAGGACTGCTTCGCTAAGACAGACTGGAACATTTTTAGGGAAGCTTCAATGAATGGTGATGCCATCAACCTGGAGGAGTACACAGATTCACTAGCTACATCTCGACGAGGATAGAGGATCTTACTGTCTCCAAGAGTGTCAGCACAAGAGCACGCTGCTAAAGACTAGAAATGCTGCCTTCAGATCTGGAGACGAGGCTGCCCTCAAGGTGGCCAGAGCCAAGTTACCTCGCACTATTAGGAGAGCAAAGCGGTCGTATACACACTAGATCAATGAACACTTCAACTGCACCAAAGATGCACATTGTAGGTGGCAGGGCATTCTGGCAGTCACAGACTACAAGCCCTATCCGCACAGCAGTGATGGTGATGCCTCCATCCCAGACGAGCTGAATGATTTCTTTGCACAATTCGAGGCACAAAAAAAAGAGCCAGCAATAAAAACTTATTTTCCTCTAATGAGCAGGCACCCTATCATCCCACAGCTGACGTGAGGAGAACCCTGTCGCGTGTGACCTATGCAAAGCTGTGGGACCCGACAACGTACCTGACATTCTATGGGAATGCGCCAACCATTTGCATACTAGTCCAACAGATCCACCAAAGACACCATATCTTATGCCCTTCACCTTTCCCTGACACACCTGGACAAGAAAGACACATATGTCAGAATGCTCTTCATAGACTTCAGCTCAGCCTTCAGCATAATCATAGTTCAAAAGCTGATTGTGAAACTAAGTGGGTCGGGTCTGAACACCACTCTCTGCAACTGGAACCTGAGTTTCCTGACAGAGAGGCCCCAGGCAGTATGGATGGGCTGCAACACTTCCAACACCATCACAGTGAGCACCAGAGCGCCGCAGGGCTGTGTGCCCAGTCTGCTGCTCTTCACCCTGCTGACCCACGACTGCACAACCACACACAACACCAACCACATCGTCAAGTTCACTGATGACACGACTGTGCTGGAGCTGATAAGCAGCAATGATGAGTCAGTCTACAGAGAGGAGGTGAAACAGGTGTCAGTGTGGAGCAGGGACTAAAATCTCTCTTTTAATGTTGGCAAGAGTAAAGAGATGATTAAGAGTAAACTTCAGAAAATCACGTCCAACCCACACCCCACTCGACATCAGTGGCTCTGTGAAGATTGTTAGGTGCCTCTACCCAGGGTTGGACTGACCATCTGGTGTATCGGGCATTTTCCTGGTGGGCCGACATCCTATTTGGGCCAACACTGTTTATTTATTTATTTATTTATTTATTTATTAATTGCTCAGACTCGTAGATCGGCAGCCCAGTTAACACTGGGCTGGCCCAATCAACTTTTTAAACAGCACCCCATTTCACTTTAGTCCCTGTGCCGGTGTAATGCATTCATCAAAAAACGTCAGCACAGGAGTGTATTTCCTGCGGCCCATTGGTTCTATTCTTTACTGACATGGGGCTGACCCAATCATATCTTTAAACTCCTCCCCCTTTTGGCTCTGTGCCAGTGGATGAGATGGCTAGAGAAAACGTGAAGGGGGCTCAGAGAAACTGCAACAGAAAAACAAATTGCCACTTCGGGCAGATGCTGCCATATGTGCCAAAATGACTAGCTGTTTGTAAAGTTATGGTGATAACACACCAATAAAACCATTGTTTTACGGCCGTTCTAGTTTGTCTTGTTACACTTGTAAACCCTGGTGAAATAAGCTAATAACATCGTCAGTGTTACTGCTAGGAGAACGGCTATTTATAACACATTATGTGCACTGGCTAAAACAATAGACATTTACACTAGTTCTTTTATATCTTCCATGCTGAATTAAATCATCTCACTGAAAGTAATTTTTTGACCACCATTCATCAACATTAACAGTGAGACAGCAGTTATCTATTGGGGTTGTTTTTCTGTAGGTATTTCAGAACAATATACAGACATGAAAGACATCCACACTTTTTAAAATCTCTCTCTCTCTCTCTCTCTCACACACACACACACACATACACACACACACACACACACACACACACACACACATGCAGAATGCCCTCTCTTTTTTCTCCAAATATTCATTAAAAGATTTATCTGCATTCATTTTGACTGGGTAAGTTCGCAATTTATTGAATACCATTTTGTTCAATGCTACTTCACATTCATGGGAGTGTAAAAATGGGTGCCATGTGTAACTGTATGTGGTGGGCCGTTCTACCCCAAAATGCCGGGCTGTTTTTTTGTCCCAGCCCGCCCCTACCTCTACCCTCGCTAGAAAAGACATTCTGCACACCGACTGTTCATAAGGCCTACAGCATTGTGCGGGACCCCTCCCACCCCTCACACGGACTATTCACACTCCTGCCATCAAAGAGGAGATACCGCAGCATCAGAGCCTGATCTGCCAGGCTGCGGCACCGTTTCTACCTGTCAGGCTTCTCAACACCATGCTCCCTCCGGGACCATCCTCACTTCACCCGCCACCCCCACAAACTGTTTACAAAGACCATACACACATACACAGCCACTTTTTCAGATATACATATACTGAAAGTCGCACATAAACCTTAAAAATCCATTCCTGCTATTTATACTGAATCTTTTAATGAATATTTGGGGAAAAAAGAGAGGGCATTCTGTTATACTGTTCATACTGTTTGTAATGACAGTTTATCCTATGAGTCTCTATTGCCTTTGGTTTGTCTTATTTGGTGGTGACAGGGGGATCTTTGATGCTTGTGTTTGCAAAATACTCCAGGAGAGATTGAATATGGTTCCAAACCATATAGTCTTATTTATTACCAAAAAATAGTTACAGCTCCTTTAGCCAATAAATAAAGAAAAGAAAAGAAAAGAGAAAGGGCACAAAGAAGGCAGCAAGCCAAGCCGAGCCGAGCCAAGACAAGGTCAAAAGCTGTGTGCTCCCAGTCAGCCCCACCTCCACCTGGTCAACTTCCTCTTTTATATCCTTTGACCTATAGAGGGCGTATACTTGCAAAACAGAAATAAAATACAAAGGTTATAAGAACATAAATTCAGAAATGGCTCCTACAACCAGCCCTAATTGTATTTGAGTAACAAAACAATTACTAAACTATATGCAAAATAGGAGCCTTAAATTAAAATTCACCATTTGTAATGTCATTAACATTAATTTAGATAAGGAAAATATACAACCTTTGTCACCACAGTCTTTGTTCTAAAACTCATCTTCGTCACCCTCCAAAATTAGGCATAATTTGGTTATTGGTCTCTCAATTATGCTGGTTTGGGTCTTAATTTTCACTGTTTGTACCAGTCCTCTTTTGTCAGGGTAGATTTCAATTATTCTTCCTAGAATCCAGGAACCTCTTGGTGAAGTTGGATCCACTACCAAAACGATGTCATCATGCTGGAAGTTTTTTCTTTTAATGTTCCACTTTTGGCGCTCCTGTAGCAGTGGAAGGTATTCCAATGTCCAAAGTCTCCAAAAAAGGTTGGCCAGATATTGTACCTGCTTCCAGCGGCGTTTGCTGTACAGGTCACTTTTGTTGAATACACCTGGAGGGAGAACTGGTCTAGCTTTGAGGAGCAAAAGATCATTCGGCGTTAGTGGTTGTAAATCTTGTGGGTCATTTGTGCCTGTGGTTAGAGGACGACTGTTCAAAATCGCTTCCACTTCACATAAGACTGTCTGTAACCCCTCCTCATCTAAAGTCTGCTCTTTGAGCACAGAACACAGCACCTGTCTTACAGACCTTATCATCCTCTCCCATATGCCTCCATAATGGGATACGCCCGGTGGGTTAAATGTCCATTCTATGCCTCGTTCTCTCAGTGTGTTTTGTATCTTGTCTGAGTTTACTGCTGAAAAGGCTTTCTGCAGTTCACCTTTGGCACCAACAAAGTTGGTTCCATTGTCTGAACGAAAATACTTCACTTGGCCTCTTCTACAAATGAAGCATCTTACAGCATTGATGCATGAACTGGTGTCTAAGGAGCTGGCTACCTCAATGTGAACAGCCCTGCTTGTCATGCGGGTGAATAATACGCCATACCTTTTTACCAGTGCTCTTCCTAAAGAAAAGAAAAGAAAACGGGCACAAAGAAGGCAGCAAGCCAAGCCGAGCCGAGCCGAGCCAAGGTCAAAAGCTGTGTGCTCCCAGTCAGCCACACCTCCACCTGGTCAACTTCCTCTTTTATATCCTTTGACCTATAGAGGGCATATACTTGCAAAACAGAAATAAAATACAAAGGTTATAAGAACATAAACTCAGAAATGGCTCCTACACTGTTTGCACAATTGTTAGAATGCACAAACCCCTAAGAATCCATACTTATAAAATGTGTACTTAAGCTGCTATTTTCCCTTGTTTCATACTGTTTACACTCGCAATACTGGTCATACGTTTTGCACATTTTTTCAACCGTTGCACCTTTTATTTTACTCATATTTAATAGTGCTGGGCACGTTAACTTGTTATTATAACGCCAACAATTATTTTATCACGCATTAATGCAGTTAAATTACTCTTATTTTGAAAGTTTGTTTTTCTTTGCTGATCGCTTCACCTCACTTTAAACAGGGACACTACTGCTGAACGCACCGACTGCATCTGCTGCTCTCTGATAAAATAAAAATATTTCTGCTGGTCCTTGTTCAGAAAAAAAGAAAACAGATTTATAAATGTTAACTTGCTGTTGCTCGGAAGGTGCCTGTTATGATCGTGGCTCTGTACCATGGGCGCCGGTGTTGTGGCGATTTATGCTGCCTTGTTGAAAAATGCTACCATAGCAAATCGACAACAGAGTCTATTGATTCATGCTACCCTGCCGACAAATGCTCCCTTTAAGTTTATCCAGTTCATGCAGTTTATAGTCAGTTTATAACACTGATAATGATTAGACATAGACAAATAATATGCATTATCAGAGAAAAATATATTTTATTTTAAATATTTGCTTAAAAGCCGTGTATAGATTCATGCTGCCTTGTCGAAAAATGCTACCTTGAAGCTTATTCAATTTATACAGTCAGTTTGTGATAATGATGAGAAATAGGCAAATACACTGCGTTCCAAATTATTATGCAAAAAGTGTTTAGGAGTGATAAGGTAAGAATTTTTTTGTTCGTCAGT
>JBBPCX010000028.1:4282008-4292654 GCA_037974365.1 Hydrocynus forskahlii | reverse complement strand
GCAATTCATATAGGTAATTTGGAAAATCTAAGAAAAATATGATTTGCATAATAATTTGGAACGCAGTGTAATATTTTCCACGTCTCGGCTGTTTTTCAGGGGAAACAGATTATAATGGGTATAAAGCTATAATGGTTACAGCGCCTATGCTCTGTACTCTGAGGGTAACTTGTTTTTCTATAACAAGCTAGATAAAACGTGAATGGCCTGCAGTGGCAGATAGCTTTGGTTTTATATTTGTTTTGATTACATTAATGTTTAAGTTAAGATTTACAGAAATAGTTGAACTGCAGCTGTGTAACTGTGTTAACGGGAGCACTGCTATTAAAATGCTCCTTATTTATTTAAAGTGTTTGCAAACCAAATGATATTGCACTTTTGTTCATATAGCAGTATTTAAAAAAGAAAATAAAAATGCACAATACGCTGCTTTTGAATTCATTATTGAATTTTGCATAGAAGGCTACGATTACAATTTTTTTTAATACAATGCACAGTGAGCTGTCCACACATCGGGACAGGTTAAATCTCACCCCCTCCTTATTTTATACTTTTTATTTGCACTGTTTTGCTTGTTTCACAATGTCTTATGTCTGTTGTACACTGTGGAATCTGAGCTTCGCCATTTCGTCTCTCGGTAGACTTCTATACGGTTGAGCTGACAATAAAGTTCACTCTGACACACACACACACATAATCTTAAGCATGGCTTCAGTCAGAGAAACAGAGGAAATCTGCTGTATGTCACTGGTTACTTTAAAAACCACACACACACATACACACACCTCCTCACATTCTCTGCTGAGTGTGTGTAGGCTCTGCACACTGAAGAGGTCTTATTTTCTCGTAATGACAGAGGGCTCCTGTGCGGCTGCGACGCGGCCTCTGCACGAGGATAATTAGCATGTTAATTTTAATGGTCATTTCCATTTCAGAGAGCCGAAAGCAAACAGCGGCTGAAGTGGCTCTTTGCGGAGTGCGCTGCCCGAGCGTGTGCCCGTGAGCGGGAAATAAACGAGGTTTTCTTTGCTAAGTGTCTCCTTCTATTTTTGCATGTCAGGAGCCGTGATTGAGTGCGGCGAGAAGGAAATCACTTTAATTTAGAAGGTGAGGGTATTAGGAGCGCACTCACAGACCTCCTGCCCTCATCATAATGTCTCTGTGAGCTTAACGACAGTCCACATCCTCCACACATTATGTCTCTAATGAAGACCGTGACGGCACTCGTCCATCACGTCCACCCAAACACTGGCCAGCCAATAGGAGCATGTGACTGTGTGTTGGAAAGCTCCAGTGAAAGGTATCCTAGACATGTTCACGTCAGAGAAGTTTCTTCTTCAGAGCCTCAAAAAGAGAACCTCCCTGAGGGCATAAATAAGAATCACTGAGGGGTTTGGGTCCTCTCACTGGTCTACCCCATGATCTCAAGGTTCTTTCTTCTTTTGACCACTGGTTACTCTCAGTGGTTCTTACTCATGCCCTTAGGGAGGGTCTTTTTTGAGTCTTGGTTCGTCTCAGTTTTCCTCCTCAGGCTTTTAAAGAGAGCTTCTCCTTTTGAGCTTTGAGTCCTCTCATGGATCTTCCTCAGTCTTTCAAGATTCTTCTAATTTTGAGCCTTGGTTCCGCTCAGTGGTTCTTACGTAATGAATGATTCTTATGTAGGTGACTGTGAGACTTAACAAACTAAACATCCTACATCAGTTTTAGGAACTGGACTGCAAATGAGAGCCTTTGAAAGGCTGGAGGAAGCCTGGAGAACTTATCCTCAACACTGCATTAAAATACTTCTTTGGAAGTAAAATATGAAGAAACATTTGAGGGGGGACATCAAGACTTGTGCTGTACTGTGTATCCTGCCTGGAACTGAAAGTCACTTTACAGTAGCTGAGTTTCTCTTTAAAGGATCAATTAAGTGACCATGTTTTATGTTAATTTATTCTAATTTGATGACAGGAATCCCAAAAGGCCCAAAGAGCAGAGTAAACATGAGGGATCTGATAATGAGTGTGATGTAGGTCTGCGTCGTGCAGCCCTTGGTGTGTGAGAGTGTGTGTGTGTGTGTGTGTGTGTGTGTGTGTGTGTGGCTTCATGCAGGTTTGGCCTGTTTTCCACACTTCAGTTATTACATAACAGCACTTACCGGAATACGACCTGAACTAAAAGACAAAACCTGGAGCCAGTCTTTCCCATGCACACACAAGTGCACACACACACACACACACACACACACACACACACACACACACACATACCTCCCCTCCATACACGCATACCCAGATACACACACACCGGAGGGGGTGTATTTCATAATTTTATTTTGGAAGACATTTTTGAATGTTAGGGAAATTGAATACTTGACCAATTTTTACTCAGTTACATTTTTATCAGCTGCCCAAAGTGTGGCTCAGGAGGACATCTCACCAGAAAGATACCCTAAAACACACACACACACACACACACTTTTTCATTCTGTATAACTTTTCTGTAAAAAATGTTCGTTTCTTTAAATATAATTTTTGAAGTACTTTAATTTTTAAGTATTATAGTATAATGCTATAATTTATTTTTAAAGGCTATTGACCCACAAACATCTCTGTTTTTTCTCTCTTTTTGTAGCTTTTGCAATGTTCTCTTGTCTTTTCCCAGGATTTCCATGTCTGTCTTTGTGTAGCCTGCCATGTTTCTGTGTTTCTATGTGAGTTTGTTTTTAGGTCAGTCTCCATACTATCCCTGCCTCCTCCTTAGTGTTTCCACATATCTTGCTCTTGTCTCCTCCCAACACAGGTATTCTTATTTCCCTGGTTAGTTTATAGACCCCTGTCTTTCAAGCTGATTTGATTGATTCTTCTGTACTGATTTGACATTGGCGTGGAGAAGGATGTAAATGTGAACCAGGATTTATTAACAGAAAATGGGAAACAAGAAGGTGAACAAGAAATAAAGGGAACACCAAACTAACATGGACACTAACTAAGAATATAGTAAAACAAATTAATCAAAACAAAGAAGAAAGAAAACAAAACAGAGAGGACTGAACAGGGACACGCACACAGAGCAAAAAAGAGAACAAACTCAGAAGAATCAGTCAAAACAGATTGGGGTCTTTATTTACTATTCTACTATTTTTCTATTGATATAAATATAAAGCCCTGAATGGCCTTGCACCCAAATATCTCTGTGAACTTATCTCTTGCTATGAACCTCCACATCGTCTTAGATCTCAAGGTTCTAGCTATTTACTCGTCCCCAGAATTATGAAAGCAACGGCTGGGGGAAGACCCTTTTCATATAAAGACCCTCAGCTCTGAAATACCCTTCCAAATAATGTTTGAGACTCAGACACAGTCTCAGTTTTTAAGTCTAGACTGAAAACGTACTTATTTAGTCAGGTATTCCATAATTAATTTTTCTCATTAGATGAAGGGTGTAGAGCTGGGAGGTGGTGGACACAGAGAATTCTAGTAAACTAGAATGCTGGTGCTGTCGTCCCAAAACTCATCAGGATAACTCAAGTTTGTTGATGGTGGTGTCAGTGGCACCAGTGTCTCAGAGTGCTCTCATGTCAGTCATACCCCTCTTCTCTGCATTTTCTAGATAAGGTCCTATAGCAAGGTATGCTGGAAACTTAAAACAGAATTAACTGTTGTTCGTCTCCCATAACATTTTTGGACCATTTTTGCCTCCAGATCTGCAGTCGCTTGGGCCCCTTGCCCAAGTGTCCTCGACTGGTTTGGTGGCTTACGACTCACCAAGTGCCCCCCCATCCAAGGGCAAACTACCTCTACTGACGCTTAATTGTACATTCTCTGTTAGCCATAGTTATCTCCATAGTTATCTCCTCTTTCTCTCTTTCCAGGTCGACCGGAGAAGGATGGGTCTCCCTTTTGAGTCTTGGTTCCTCCCAAGGTTTCTTCCTCCAGCTTTAGGGAGTTTTTCCTCACCTTTGTCACCTTTGGATCACTAGGGGCTCAGACCTGGATTCTGTAAAGCTGCTTTGTGACAACACTGGTTGTAATAAGCACTACATAAATACAATTCAATTTAATTTCACTGTTAAAAACTGTAAAAAGTATGTTCCAAGTCTTAATCTATTTCATATTTTACTTTTATGTACTTTGGGGGCCAAAAGCTGCACTGAAAATTTGGTGTCAATGCGGAAATAAAGAGCAGTTACAGAAACGGAGGCAAATAAACGTTGTTGTCAGTAAATTAAGACTCTGATTTGTGAATCTGTGACAATTATATCTTTAAGGCATGGGCGTCGCAGCCATTCAATCAGAGGGGGACTGATTTAACGTAAAATATTAGTTCACCCAGCACTGTTGAGTCTTGACTCTTAAATCTTTCGCGAAAGAATCCATTCCACTTAATCGATAGGAGAATACACACACCACTGGAAATCCGGGTTTGCCCCCACCCCCTCAAAGGACCGAGACTTGGCACGCACAGCAACCCATCCAACCACCCACCCAAAGCCCGCCCCCACCCCAAACCCCGCCCCGCACACGTAGACTGCTGGGTCCCCCTCATATTAAAAATGCCCTGCTTTAAGGCCTTACGACAGAAAGCTCAGTGTGTGTGTGAGCTTCCTCCCTTTCACTAAAGTGTTTGTTCTGATGACTCTCAGGTGGATCTGCTCTGCTCATCAGAGGCTTCTGCACAAACTTGTGGAGTTCAAGTCCCACCTCTATTAAAGCAGAAGAACCTCTGAACCTCTTGGAGATATAGCACACACTACTCTTCACATACTGTCTGCTAAAAGGTCTGATCACACACCCTCCGCTTCAGTCATACTGTCTGAAAAAAGATCTGATGACATGCTCTACTCTTCTTTTACGCTGTCTAATTATAGGGTCTGATCTCAGCATCTGGGATCAAAAACTACCAGTAGCCTTAAAAAAACACTTGCCTGTGAACCTGATGACCACAAAATTGCAGGTTCAAACCCCACTTTCTACCACTGTGCCCTTCAGCAAGACACTTAACCCTCAGTTGCTCCAAGGGGACTGTCCCTGTAACTGATGATTCTAAGTCACTCTGGATGAGGGTGTCTGCCAAATGCTCCTTTATTGAAAACTGATTTCAAAGTAGAAGGGTGCTCACTGGAGGTCTCAGACTGTTGTTCAGTTTAAACTGTGATACTTCCTACTTTCCCCTAAATAGCCTGATAACATCAAACCTCTCTCACTTTCTCTCTCTCACAAACTCACACACACACACAATTACATGCCTGTGTGTCCAGTGTCCGGTGCAGACAAGAGCCACGCTGCACTGATTAATTTATACGTTACTGGTGTGCAGTCCGGCTCACAGCGTGGTGCATATCCTGTCATCAACAGCTTTTTCTGTTTTTCTTTTTTTCTCCCCCTTCATTGCTCTCATCCTTCCATCACCCCAGACCTGGCAGCGGTCGTTAGACAAAAAATATCTCTGTAAACAACCAAATTCCATTCACTTTAAGTCCGACCTGAAAACTCTGCTGTTTGGTCTGTCTCTTGGGGAAGAGAGAGAGAAAGAGAGAGAGAGAAACAGAAACAGAAAGAGTCCTGTAAACTGTGAGGTGGGGCCTCCATGGGTTGGACTAATTTTTCCAGCGTGTCCTACAGATGCTTGATCGGATTGAGATCTAGTCAAATTAGCATCTACATGAATGCGGAACCCAAAGTTCTCCAGCAGCACATCGCCCAGAATATCACACTGTCTCTGCTACCTCGCCTTCTTCCCATAGTGCATCCGTCTCTTCTCCAGGTAGCTAAGTGACAAAAACACGCATGGCCATCCATATGATGTAGAAGATAATGTGATCCATCAGACCACCTTCTTCCATTGCCAAGTCATGACTTCAAAATTCTGCAGCGTATCAGTGTAAGTATACAGGGGGCATGGCTGGAGCAGAGGTGTCAGTAAAGCGCCCCCTGTTGGTCAACCAGACCTCTGACGTTGTTTAAGCTCCTTTTGTTCTCTTTTCTCCTCCTATTCTCCTCATCACTGCCGCCACTGGGCCTCTGCCTCTGCAGCAGCAGGAAGTTTGTGAGCACTTGGTTTCCCTCAGTAATCCTCTCTAGCCAATGATGAATGAGGCTCTGTCTATGAATACCAGGCCAGTGTGTGTGTGTGTGTGTGTTTAGTATGGCTGTAAATTCCATGTCGATGTTCTCTGATGCATCTGTACTGTGATTGAAGGAGACTGGAGGAGTGTGTGTGTGTGTGTGTGTGTGTGTGTGTGGGTTGGGGAGATTTACGTGTGCGGTGGTGATGCGGTGCTCACTGATCGGTAAATTAGTGCAGAAGGTTAGAAGAGGTTCTCTGGTGCCATGCCGCTGGTTTGGGTTGGCAAAACCGGCAGAGCTAGATTTACTACAGCACACACACGCACACACACACGCTCTGGCTGGGCCGTCCTGATCGGCGCTTGGGGAATTGGTCTTTGCCCAACACAAACACTTATTAACTAGATATCTTAATGTAAACATATAAAATATGTTCCATTAAATATTAACATGATCTACAGCGCTCATTAAGCCGTTAATGAACACGAGTGTGCACAACAGACCGGAAATTAATTAGAATAAAATCTCCATTCCCGAGTTCCTACAACAGGACGGGCTCAGAAAGGGTCGAGTGATGGGCCACTGGCAGGACTGGAGGAGTGGAGTGTGTACAGTTTGTGTATTGCTGCACAACATATTATTTCAAGTGTAAAGTGTAAATTTATTAAGCATCATCATTGTATAAATACTAAAAACTAAAATATTTACTTAAATATTACAAGTTATATATTTTGCGATGATTACTTTCAACATAATTTGGGATAGAGCAAATAAGTCTTTATTTTGAAATACTAAGTCAAATTATTTTGATAATAATTCTTTGTTAATTAGACAGTTTTAAGAAAATCTAAGTCTTTAGTTTGAAATTAGAGGTACCAATATTAAAAAAAGACTTTTTGAAAATATGTTTTTATTTTGAAATAATAAACCAATCGCTGGCTGTTTGGACAAGAAGTTATAGGTTATAGTTCTTATCAGAATTTTTATTTATAACACTTTGCAGTGTTTTAGGCTGGTTGTCATTGCTAGGTAAGAGGAGAGTAGGGCAGAATGATACTTAAAGTAATTTGGTCATAATCAGGAGATACTGGGAGATCAGATTCAGGGGTAGAGCTAACTGCTGAATAATATTAATTATAACCTAAATAAAATAATTATTATTTATAGATATCAGCTCTTAGTAAAGTTTACTGTGAAGTTCCGGCAGATGTTTACAATGCAGCTCTGCGGGAGGTGATGGTCAGGAGGGTCAGGGACGTTTCTGTCCCTCTTTAATGCACGATGGTGGTCCTGGCAACCTGCAGAGTGACGTTAGACCTTTCCAGTGTGTGTGTCTGTGTGTGTATGTGTGTGTGTGTGTCTGTGTGTGTGTGTGTGTGTTTGGTGCTCTGCTGCTGAGCGCTAAATGAGCCATACTCACACGCTTACACACACATGCAGAAACACGCAGAAAGGTTATGGCACTTACCTTTGAGTAACACACACACACACACACACACACACACACACACACTTAAATGATTCATGAATGTGGGGTGTCTACACTTTTACTAGGGGGATCTAATTGTCCCCTAAGAAAATAAAAAACCAAAATGCGTCTTAATTGAATAAATGGCTTTTGAAAATGGCTTTTTGGTTCTTCTGCCTTTACAGTAATTATCCTTTGTTTGGAAACAACAGGGTTAAATTCACAGAAAATGATCCAATCAGGATGCTGGACTGATGTCCTACCATGTCGGATTAAGCACAAACATCTTTAGAAAGAGGATTCAGCCAATCACATTCTTATCTGCAGGGGGCAGGGCCAGTTATCTTGAGAGATTAGGTCACTCTAATACAGTAACCCCTGGTTTTACGCGGATCAGGAATCGCAGCATCAGTCTCACGCAATTTTTTCTGAGAACCTAACTG
Source organism: Hydrocynus forskahlii (assembly GCA_037974365.1). NCBI lineage: Eukaryota > Metazoa > Chordata > Actinopteri > Characiformes > Alestidae > Hydrocynus > Hydrocynus forskahlii. Next base: position 4,284,693 of record JBBPCX010000028.1, on the reverse strand, counting down.
GAAATCTCTGTGGAAATCTCCACACTAACGCGGTAACTGCAAATATTCTCCACATTTTTTTGTTGCTTTTTTCGTGGCAATGGTTTTTACGCACTTTAGTTGCTGTTTAGTTGTAAATTATAAAGAAATATATAATTTATTAATTTTGTAACATAAATAGTAAGCCAAATATAAATTCATATAAATATAAATCAGTGTAAGGGATGGCGTGGTCACGGCCACGTCCAGAAGCCTTCCGGACCACTCCGCTCAGACTCCTTTTTAGTTTTTTATTTGTCTATTGTTTTGCATTTCTACTTTAGTGTGTTTCAGAGAATTCCAGATTTTTAATTTAAAGCTACTTATTGTTTATAATGTTTGCACAGTCAAAAGGAGCGGCTCAGGATACATTTCACTGTGTGTAGTACTTGGATGATTATGCATGTGACTAATAAAGAATCTTAAATCTTGAATCTTGAGTTATTGGCTGCTGACTTCCTGTTCTCACGTTTTCGTTTTGTTCTTCTGAAAGATGTCGCCCAAACGCCCTGCACTTTCTGGCAATGTACCTAAGCGCAAGAAAACATGTAAGACACTCCAGGAGAAGGTTGAACTACTGGATATGCTCCGGGAAGGAGAAAGTTATGCCGCTGTAGCGCCATTATGGCATCAAGGAGAGCACCATATGCTATATAAAGAAGAACGAGCCAGCGATCAGGAGGACCATAACAATAATAATTTAATTCCTCATACATTTTAGTCCTAAAGTATTAAGAAAAATATAATTTACTAATTTTTTAACATAATTATTAACGTACACTTTCAACATTTTCATACAAAATATAACTGTATTCATGTTTTTGTACTGCCCAGCTCGTCTTTCGTGTCACAGGCTTCTTGCTGCCTGAGGCACAGAATATCTCAAGACTTCTTTTTATTCTATTTACAAATTTACGAGGAGCTTTAGATGATTGTTTTGGAACAGTCGAAATATCCCTCAGGAGGGATTGCCGACCTCAGAGGCTTAAATACCGCTGTACTTAGAGCAGGGCGGACTGAATAAGACCCGCCGCCCGGCAAACCGTAAATTATTGAACTGTAAAAATTATTGGTGATTACCCGTACAGTTTACTGTATTTATATTACTAAAAAATTTAATTATTACTGTATTTACTCTGCTTATCCCAAAGAAAACGCCCGTGCATTAATTAATTGTGGGACTGTGTACACTGTCCAGCACGTATACCGGTTTAATAATAATAATAAATTAACAATAAGAACAATAACAATAATAATAATAATAATAATAATAATAATAATAATGTGTTACTTTTATATTTTATAGGTAATGTATTAAGCTGAGTTTAAAATGAAATTAAAGTGTTTCAGATTCAGTAATTTTTTCTTAGAACCGAACAAATAATCGTGGAAAGGCAGATGTCCTCCACTTTTTTTTTGCTTTTTTCGTGGCAATATATAATTCTTTAGTGATAAATTATAATATCGGTATTTACATTCTAGCACTGCAGAAGTTCAGTGTAAACTGTACAGTACGAATAGGGGGTTACCTTTACATTTTTGTTAAGGGTAATGTATTAAATTGAGTTTAAAATGAAAATTTGGGACCATATTTAGGGGCATATTTAGGGTTTACACTATAAAAATTGGCATTTTAAGACCAAAACACAACAACAGGGTTTTTCACTATATGCTGGTGCCCTTGGAATGCAACACCGCCAGAACCAGGGGTTACTGTACTTCTGGAGGTTCTACATCTGTCAGTAACTGTGATGGTCTAACCAGTTGGACTGTGTCAGGTGGTCAGCAGCAACAGCTCAATGCCAGAACCCTTTACTGAAGGAGCTGCTGTAGAAATGCAGCACACAAGCTCACAAATATGTTCATATGTTTGTTACAAGCTCCAAATACAACACAAAACCACTTGTACACACTTTACACACCCAGGTTGTTTTTTTTCTAGATGCCCAAGTTTAATCTCGAACAAGTTAAGGTACAGTGCTGCTAGCTTAGTGCTAATATTACAGGAATTCCATGGGCCAGATTGAAAGTTCTAACAGTCCCGGTTCTCAACTCGGTTTTATGATGCAGTGAGAAAGAGGGAATTCACAAAAACATCTTTGTAGACCTCTAATGAGTGGCTCTCCAGGCTCCTTCTGATGGTGTGCAGCGTTCGAATACCTTCAAAACACATCAGCTGTGTGTGTGTGAGTCTGTGTGTGTGGCAGTACTATTTTTATATCTCCTTTAAAGCATGATTTATAATGTTTGTTCACTGTGTGAGTTTCTGTGGTTGCGCTGATGGGTTTAGATGCATCTGTGTGTATGTGTGTGTGTGTGTGTGTGTGTGTGTGTGTGTGTGTGTAGAAGACGAAGGCCAGTTGGGCTTGATGGAAAGTTGAGAGCCGGCAAGTTGGCCAGCTAGGACACACACACACACACACTCACACACACACACACACACACACACACACACACACAAACTCTCTCTCTCTCTGCCTCTATCTCCAATCCTGTGGGCAGCCTCCTCACAGCTTTTCCAGCTTATTTGTCCAAGTGCTGAGGAAATATTAAATATCACACACTCACTAGAGACGCACCGGTAATTATCAACAGATGGCAACCGGGAGGGCAGTGTGTGTGTTGTGTGTGTGTGTGTGTGTGTGTATGTGTGTGTGGTTTAAGAGA
>JBBPCX010000028.1:4252386-4266812 GCA_037974365.1 Hydrocynus forskahlii | reverse complement strand
TTGTTTCGTTTTTACTATGTACTGTGTATATGGTAGAAATGACAATAAAAACCTACTTGACTTGACTTGACTACTTGACTTGAATGAGTAGGTAGGGTGGTCCTCCCTCTAAGTATAACACTAAGTATAACGGTCCTCTAATTGACAACAGAATTAGAAGTTAGCATCATCTGCCAAACATTTTAAGCTGCTCCTAAGGAAGCACATTCTCGTCTCCATCCTCCCAGCTGGAGCATCATGTGATTGCAGGAGGAACTGGACACAACTAAGCCGATAACACCAAGAATGTTTTGTAAGTTGTGAGTCACTTTTTCACAAAAAATATGGGTTTTTTTTTCATTTTGGAGGAGAATAATTGCTGTGTATTACTGTCTGTTATCTCCTGAAACATTAGCATTGCTTCTGAACTTCTGGCCTGAACTTTTGGCCTATTATAGCGCAGGTTGAACATCTCACTATTATCAGAAGACAAACCTTGATCTTCCCTCATACTGCCATTCACTGGAAGTGTAAGTGCTTTCCAACAATGCTCTGTAGCTTGTGACTCAGAAGAGGAGCCAGAGGACCTCATATGCCTCGAAGGACGTGTGTGAGCAGCTCCCTCTTAGACTGATGGCCCTGCTGACAGGGGATACAGGGGGGAAACTATGACAATTCATTATTCTCGCTTTTACAAAAGCTTGATAAATGATGAAGGAGAACAGGGGCACCTTTTGATAGCTACAGCTCTTCTGTGAAGAATATAAACACAGACAGAGGGCCTGTATCAAATATAAAAGGAATTAAAGGGAAAAAAACAGTTTTAAAGCAGCATTTGAAATGGCTGGGGTCCAATCTGAGCATTAGGACAGGGAGGACCTGGGAGGCAATTCATATCATTTTCAGCACCAGCAGTACATGGCACAAAAGGGTTTGGGACGAGAGACAGACAAAGACAGCATGAGAGAGAAAGAGAAAGAGAGAGAGAGATATGAAGACGAATGTGTCCTGTGAATGAGAGAGGGGTAAATGAGGACAGATAGAGTAATGAGGCTGTAATCCACCTCCCTCTTATTACACTGGCCCTGTCCTAATGTTATAAATGGGCATACCAATGTGTGTGAGTGTGTGTGTGCTTGTGTGTGGAGAGGGGGTTGTACTGTACGACTGTGGTCAGACTGGTCATTGTCTCTACATTTTCTATCGAGCAGACTTGGAAAGAGGGATAATTAACCTTTAATATAAACCGTACAGTGAAAACAGCTTATGTTATCACACTATACACTGTAAACACAGTTTCCTTAAACTATATCATGCTACTGTAGTTTGCTGTCTCTGATCCCGAGCATATAAACAGTGCAGTTCTGATGGTGGATGTTCCCGCAGCTGGGGTTGGGGGATAATGTCTCCCTCTGGCCATTGTTTCTACTGCTCCCTTCAAGGTATATTTCTCAGAGATGCAGCTTTTGGATATACACCTGGTTTTAGAAGGAGATGCAGGACCAGCAGCCAGACACTCAGACTTTAGAACATTTAGCGATTCCTTCTCATAAGCCATTTCCTCCAGGATACATAAAGTAAAGTTGTCTGATTCTGATTCTAATTCTGATACTCTTAGGGTGGTTCTGCCTTTGTATCTTGGTTTGTCTCCCTTTGTCTCTTGGTTCTTCCTTGCAATGTTCATGCTGCTGCTGGAGAAAGTACAACATATATATGGTTATTGTCACTTATTGGTTCTCTGGCTTTACTCTGTCACTGTGTGTTCCTCTATACAGACCAACACCCAGAAATATCTGAGGACTCTTTTCAGACATACCATCATTCTGTGGTTCTCTTTGTGTCTGCATGTCCTGCCCACCCCAAGACGTGCACTAACTCCACTAACAGAGTATTGTTTTAGCCTCTGGCGTCACTGTTGGTTCTGCTTGGGGGTTTGAATAAAACTTCCTCTGGTGCCATACTAACACATACACACACACACACACACACACCGCTTTATATAGCTGCTAATCATTGAGGAATGTATGCGACCATAGTCCTTGGTAAGTATATAGTGGAACATTTCAATGCAGAAATAAATCAGCTTGATTCGTCACAGCTAGTCTCATTTCAGGGGTCCTTTTTTAGACTCCACTGCCATTCTGTGTTCCTTTCTCTTCCTCTCCTGCTCACTCGGTTTCCACCCCTGGACTGGGGCTCCAGCAGTCTTGCACAGGGCCTGGTTTTCAGCAAAAATGCACCCTAACAGCACAGGCTCCGGTGAACAGCTTTCATTCTGTATTAAAGAATTTACTGTCATTCTGATTTGAAGAGAATGAAAATGAGAATGAAAGCTGTACAACCCTAAATCATTGCTTAATTCATGCTTCATAGGTAAAGTATCTTTGAGATAACAAAGCTCATGGCTGTTCATATTCATGATCTAGGTCTTCTGTGATTAATTTACTGTAAACTGGCAGAGGAAGAATGATGCTGACTTGTACTGTTGATAGATTTTTAACTGATGCTGTTTTTTTTTATCAAGTTTGTGTTAAATTTGGGATGCATGATGTCATATATTTTAAAGAGCCATTCAGAGTTAGCTCTATGTTTAGGACCTGCTCTAAGGAAGCCCTGCTTGTCAAGCTCTTCTGATTTAAAGGCAGACATTGCGGGTACTATTAAACAACGATTCCTCTCCAGCTACGTATCTGAAACATGTTTTACATATGTGTCAGGCTCACTTTAAAGGGGAATTTTACCAATTGAATGAGTTAATTGTTTAGATGTAAACAGAGAGGTTCAGAGTGAATGTGGTTTTGAAACGCTCCGTTCTGGAGTCAGAATTGTTCATAGTGGAGGTGAATGGAACCAGACGTCTGCCTCTAAATCCTCCCTCTCAGAAGGTTATTCCATGAAATGGTTTTGGATGCGCCATCTGACGCTTGAGGCGTTTTAAATAAAAGTGCTGTATTTGTGTTGGAGACATCGCAATGCGGTTCACCACCACTGTAAAGAAATCTTGGTCATAAACCACGTCCACAAGTCTGCTCCACCTTAATGAAAAGCTAGATGAGGTTTAAGTGGGTCCAGAGAAATTTTGGAGTCGTATTGACTTCTAGTGTTAGTCATGTTAGCCTCGTAATACTAAACTACAGTAATAGAATAGGATATACAGAACGCAGTACTGGGAAGTGGTGTGTGTTTGCAGTGAGCACGGATGCACACACGATGGGGTGGGGCGCCTTTAGAAGATACCCACCTATTCAGGCCACAGAGATGTGTGAGGAGAGCAGGGGCAGTCGGCAGAGTCTGAGAGCTTTTCATGTGGAGTTAATGCAGTTTCTGGCCCACTCATCCTTTAAACACACAAACACTCACACACACACACATACTATAAATACAGTCTCTAGGACTGGCCATATCCTGTACTCCAACTAGTGCTTCCTTTCTGGAGCCAAACTTACTATCAGAAATTAGAGACAGAACCACACACACACACACACACACACACACACATTATGTCTCTCGTTCACTCTCTTGATGTCTTTATACACATACACACACACACACACACAATTTTCTTAACCAAATATGCTTTTACACATGCAGTCTCTCTCTCTCTTTCTTACTCTTTCTCTCTAGTACTTTGCTCTGATGAGGAAGTCACACAGGAGAGTTGCTGTGCCACATGAAGGGCCCTCTCTCTCTCTCTCTCTGTCTTGCGTCACCTCACCCCTTTCATCCAGAACGCTCCTATTCTGTGGCTCTGGCACACTGCAGGTGGAAAACGGGGGAAAAAAGGAACAAAGGAGGGGTGTAACCTATCTCCCTCCCCCTCTCTCCCTCCGTCTCTCCATCCTGCTGACCTTGGCTACAGATCCACACCCTCTTCCTCGCTCGGCCGGTGCGGCTTCCACTGTCATCACCAGGTTTCAGCAGTGGCTAAAATAAGCAGAGAAAGAGCAAGAGACAGAAGGAACAAGAGAGAGAGAGAGAGAGAGAGAGAGAGAGAGAGAGAGAGAGAGAGGTAGAGAGAGAGACCACATAGAGATGGTAGGGGAAAGTATGCATAACCAGATGATTCTGAGAATACACAGGTTTCTGTGCAAACTCAGCTTTAATTTTTTTAAAATCTCCTGCTTCTAGTGGACCTGTCTCTCTCTCACTCAACTCATACATCTGTGTGTTAATCACTCAGCATACACACACACTCAGACACACACACACACACAGATGTATGTATTCATGTGCATACACAATGGCTCTGTGAATATATTTACATTCAAAACTTGTGCACAGTACTGTATGCATACTAATTTGTACCAGTTTTGGGAAGAATCACTGCACATGTTTTCATGCACATTTTTTGTTTCTCTAATAAAAATCTAATGAAATTATATGTATAATATATATATATATAATATACACTTTACTTGAACTCTGCTATATTATATTGACACTGCCATCCATAAATATGGCATAGCAGATTTTGTGCAATAAAATGACAGTGTTGTATAAATGCAGTAGTGGGTTTTCAGAATATTGTTACCCGTTAAGTAATAAATATGTTGGTTAGAAGAGCTCAGGTAATGGTTCCTGATCTTCTCAGAGGCCCAGCCATCACATGGGTTGGTCCGGTTCCATCAGAAACTCCTGATCTAATTTTAGGAATGACTGATTAGATAAATGAGGCATTTGATCGAAACTGGAAAGGCTGGCCTCGCTTAAACTGATTTCACATACCAAAAACAGGCATTATTCATTTCTACATTTATTTGTACATTTCCTCAGATTTTTCTAACAGAGAGCTAAACTTTCTTATATTTTAATGTCTTAAGGAACAGTTCTCCAGGCTTCCTGAAGGACTTTCACAGGTTCTCATTTCAATCCAGTCCCTGTACCTGACCAGTATCAGGGGAATATTTTTTGTTTGGTAAGCCACACAGTGACCTACATATGAATCATTCTAATCTAACAAAGCTATCTAGCTTAAGGCCTGAACCAGTGAAGAAACAGGTGCAGATGATTCCAGATGATCAGTATAAGATAAGATAAGATAAACTGGTACACTGGTGGTTGGTATAACTTTATCTAAGATCCTTAGTCTGTCAGAGTAAAACATTTGTTTCCATTTCTTTCATTTGATCTACTCAGGATGCCAAAAATGAGGTCAAAAGAAAATAGAAAATAGTACTTTGCATCAACAAGGTGATTCAAAGCAAAATATAAAGAAATAAGGGGGGGGGCTCAAGAATTTGGCACAGTACTGTATGTATATGACCTGTGTTCAGATCAGCATGAATAGGCGGAGCTAAATGGCTGTAGGCTGAATAGTACTGTGATGTAATATAAATGTGGTGGTTTTTGTGACATCACAACAATAAACTCAAAATGGACTGTATTTGGGGCTTAGTTATGAACCATAAGAACAAGTCAGTTTTCCATGATTTGGGCCTAACAATAAAGAAGAAAGCTCATCTTCAAAGCCCAGTGAACTGAATGAGCAGATCCACCGTCCCAGCTGAGAGGTCCGACTGTACCAGCAGGTTTAGTCCGACCACCCAAACGCATGTAACTCAAGTTGCATTTATTTACATGTGACTTTAACAATCTCCTTCCTTCTGGCTCACAGACGCCCTATTGTCCATGTTTAAGAGCTCAGGCCGAGCGATGAGCCGGCAGTCGACAATGTCTCCCTCTGTGCTGCGTCCTGCATGCGGAAGACCCTAAAACCACCCTGGCGTGCAGAGGTCACGGGGGTCCGGTTACAGATCAGTGCTGCAGAAACGAACACACTCGGCACCCTCGCAGTTAATGTCACTGTTAATGTCTGACATCACTCTGAAAACACTTGTTAAACAGACACACATACACACACACAGGCCAAACATGTCTCCCCCACAATGAGCACTTATTCCTCACTTTGTGCATCGCACAGTCGGCTTGCTTTAACCACCTTACTCATCGGAGACCATTTTAAAGTCCCTAATAAAATGTAATTGAAGCTCATTACGGACTAATTGTGGGTTTTTAGGAGTTTAAGCTGTCCGACACAGCTTCACCTCTGTCAGGAGTGTCGTGTTGATCGGCTCTCCTTGATTCCTGGCCAGGCCTTGGGAGTAGACCTGCCAAAACTACTGACACTAATTAAGACGTGTTTTTACAGACCTTACACACACGAGGTGGCTGAACACGTCACAAAAATAAAGGGGAGCACTTTATTTGAAGGCTGTCTGCGTAGGGTCTTCATAACACATGCATAAGTGAATTGTGCGTTTATAAAGAATTCCTTCTTTATAAACACACAAATGCAAGATGATATTAGATGATTTAAAAAGCATATCACATTATACTGACATAAAGGGCCTTAAACTGAAGTGACCAACATTAGCATCCTATATAACACTGTCTTGAAGCATCTTTCCTGAATAATAGAAGTTATAAGCCAGAAACCTTCTACAGAACACTAGTTTAATATATTTTTACTTCTTTTACCTTTTACTTTCTATGAATCTATAGTACAACAGTAATTCTTTTAATACTTTAAAATCAAGTCATTTTAATAAAGTAGGAAACTATTCTCTACTCATACAAATGTTAATACATATGGAGAGAGAAGTTTGGACAACAAAAATGATGTTCCTAGCCTTATAGGTTCCACTCCTAATAAAGCTTCATAACAATGTAATTAATAGAAGAAATTGTAGGTTAGTTGCTTTTAGTGACTGAGTTTGGTGTTTCTGGTATTTTTATTGACTGGTTTTGGTGATCCTGTTACTTTTATTGACTGGTTTTGGTATTTCTGCTGCTTTTAGTGACCGGTTTTGGTAGTTTTGGTCATTCTGGTGACTGCTTTTTGGCATTTCTGCTGTGTTTAGTCGTTTGGGACGGCTGGTACTTTTAGTAACAGGTTCTATTATTTCTGGAAACTTCAGTTACTGGTTTTGGTATAGCTGTTGCCTTTTTGTGACTGGTTTTGGACGTTTTGCTGCTTTTAGCGACCCGATTTGGTATTTCTGGTGCTTTTACTGACTGGTTTTGGTATTTCTGGTACTTTTAGTGACTGGTTTTGGTGATCCTGTTAGTTTTATTGAAATGTTTTGGTATTTCTGCTGCTTTTAGTGACTGGTTTTGGTATTGGTGGTGCTTTCAATAACTGGTTTTGATGTTTTTACTGTTTTTAGTGAGTGGTTTAAGTCCTCTGAGAGCACTCAAACCAGCAGTAGCTTTCTCTGCTGACTGTGTTGTGAAGTGAATTTTTCTTCTCTCTTTCTCTTTCTCCCACAGCAGAGACACTCACAGCTAAAGGTAACTGACAAATTGGCCCCACCATCACTCACAGCCACGGCTGTTGAAGCAGGCAGACAAATTCATCAGGACTGAAATCCCTCTGCCCGTCTGTCAGGCCTTCAGCCGCGCTTCCGCCGTATTTTCCGACACTTATTATTCTTTCCTTGTGTCTTTTTTGAGCACGAGGGCAAAGTGATGTGCTCCTGTTTTCTTTAGGGGGAAAAATGAAATAAAAATAAAACACCTGTCCAAACAGTGGCAAGAGCAGCCTGTCACTGACACTGATGCCTGCTTTTTTTCTTCTCTTACTTTTTCTCCTTTTTTTAAATGGCCAATGACAGGCATGTGTGTTTAAACAGACCCTTTGACTTGCCATGATAACGTAATCATCTACTGCAACAGCAAAAGCAAGTAACAGCAGTATCATCATCAACAAGCCACATGCGCACAACAGGCCTTCGTAGGGAACTTATTTCACATTTTTGTGATTTTCTTGTTTTCAGCTTTTAAATGCAATCAGTAAGGAATCACAGGGACATGGATCATAGTCACCATTTTTGTTATAACATTATTATTAACAGTGCGTGTCATTAGTAAATGTTTTCAGATGTTACAGATGATCAGTAATTGAGAAAACTAATCTATTGCAAGTTAAAGTGATGCTCATTGATGACAATACTATAATGAGCAAAAACCCCAAAGAGTTCACTACATTTTTAGTGGGAGACTGAATAAATGAACACTTCTGTTGACATACAGTACTGTGTAACTCTTAAGCAGCCACAAAACTCTGTGCATCGGCTGCAATAGGAATTAAAACAATTAAACATAAATACAACGGGTGGTGGTCATTAACCTTTAGAATGATAATTGTTTGAAGTTACTGTAGAGATAAAGGTCTTGTTTTGAAAGTAACAGTAAGCTATGTTGATTCCTGATCTTCTCAGGTTTTCCAGCTCCGGATTTACCCTAAGGATTGATTAGATCAAATTGGGAATATGAACTGGGAATATTGGCCTTCTTCCAAGACAGCACAGGAAATAGTTAAGCTACACACACAAAACAAATCACAATGGACTGTTTATAAGGACACAAAGAAAACATAAAAAAGCCCTGTGTTCTTAACATCCAGTGCCACCAAACAGACAGTGGTTTGTAATACATCACTTAACACTAATTACACCTCTGCGACAGCCTGTTCTCGGACACAGACGAGCGTAAAAAGAGCAGATTAGTACTCATCCACCACGGTAACAGTTTAATACAGTATCTGATTAACACTAATGAGAAATGTATCTCCTGTCTAAATGGGTTTAGGGCTCCTTGAAGTGAAGCTGAAGGTTAAAAGGACTTTTCCCTCTCGAGCAATGTGTGTGTGTGTGTGTGTGTGTGAGGCCTCTCTCAGAGTGTGAAAAAATGCCTCGGCAGGGCTGAAATTACAGCTCCCTGGGGTCTCCTCCATCTTCAGCTGTATTGTCACACCTGTAGATGAAAAATAGCACGTCGGCTGTGTTTCATACACCTGCTTTAACTGATACCAGCCCTATTGTTCACTTCTCCATCACAGGCTGCAGTTTCACATCAACCCAGACGGTTTAATCTGCCTCACCTAGGCACAGAAAACAGAACGCATAAGACAAATACATACATACATACACACACACACTACAGGTTTTTAACCACCAAACTTTGTATCCATTTAAACAAGACTTTTATTCTTGTTAAGCATTGGAAAGTTGTTTAGTGAAATAAAATGTCAATATTGTATGTATATGTAAATTTTTTTTATATCATGGAGAGAATATAAAACAGTGTGTGTGTCCGACATCCTATTAACTGGTTGTGTTAATTCTAGACTGTCCTTTAACTTGTCAGGTAGTGTATACACCCACACCACGCCAACACACACATTCACATTTTAGAGCACAATTTGCAGTTAAAATACTGGACAAAAATATATAGAATTACATACATAGAATGTAATTGGTCTCTCTCCCTCTGTTTTTGTATAAAGAGCTTTGGCTTTTGGAAGATCATTCTAGGTTTCCATGAATAGACTCTTCAAATTATCATTACTCATAATAATTGAGAAAGGGTGTTTTTACAGACACCAAAAAAAGTGTTTTCTTGCAGTTTTTAAGCGCTTAAACTGCATTTCATTTCCCCATCAGGTTAGCTCATCCTTGTTTAATCTCTGTTGCCAATCACTTTTTAGGCCTGCATGTGCAGGAAAGCACTGCAGGCTGATGAGGCGAACAGCCCAGGAGAGCAGAGCAGCGGCTTTCAAGCATAACTACTTACCCAGATCACATTACACTCAATTACAGCCATCTCGCTTTAAACATATTCATATTGGACAATTTCCCTGACCACATGACTATCATCTGCCATGGCAATAACACAACCTTGGGATCTGGATGTGGAAAATGTATGTTTCACATTTCCACAGGATAAAAATAATAGGCGCAGTAATGTGTTGTAATATTTTAATAATGCTTACAAAACAACACTTTTTTAATCCCTAAATGTACAGAGTATAGAACATTCTGTTCCACTAGAACGAGTAAAGTTTGGCCTGATGATGGTCACTGTTTTAGTATAAATTCAGAAGACTTTCAACAGAACTTTTCCCAAGAGTTCTTCGGCTCCCATCAGGATTAACAAATGGAAACACTTGCGACACAAAAATAAGATTTTCCCAAGACAAATGAAAAGCACTGATCAATTACATGGAGAGGTGAAAACTGCTGAAGCGAGACCACGTTATCCATTCTGCAGAAGAGGGTCTTTAACTTACTGATTCAGAACAAGACATCATTATAATATATCATACAACACATCTTAGGTACTATAACATGGCAGCAGTGGGGAACATAAAAAAAACCCTTTGTCTCATCATAAATCTGATGGTACATTGCAGGTTTACAATACAGAGAGCAAAAACATTGTGCAAAACACAGAGCCCTGGGTGGACAGATATTTTAGCATTTTAAAAGGGAAGTAACCCTAACTTTTCAAAACTTCAGAATTTACTGATCTTGATTTCTTTACAGTGGTGGTGTATGAAACCACATGCCTCAGACACAAACACTGTTTTATTCACTTTCAAACCCCAGTGAAGCTCCTTGTGTCTTCTGGATGTTTATATAGAATGTTGATGATAGTAAAATAGTGGCAAATCTGAACTAAATCAGTGCAGACTTCTTTTGCCCCACAACTCCCTTCATGTTCTCCATCAACCCTAACTTTCTGTGAGGGAGCTTTTAGAGGCTGATGTCTAGTTCCTTTCACCACTACTGTGAACACCCCCCCCCGAATCTCTCTTAAACACTTAATGGGTAGAATTCCACTTTATTAGAAATTGTTACAGTTAGCAAAATAAAAGTCTTGAATTGTTAATGAATGGTTCTGAAAGCAGCATTTCTGACTGCAAGACCTCCTCTGCATGGTTAATTAACACACACACACACACACACACACAAACACACACACACACACACCCGCCATCTAATTAAGACTTTGTAGCTGAGGCTCTACTGTTCAGTGACAGTCACTCAAACTGAACGGAGAGGTGCACACTACACTATAATCACATTGTATGCTCTCATCCCACTGGGTGGCTGGACAGCAACTAGTTCCATGATTTAGAATCAATCTTCTTGTCACCAATCCCTTTGGACTAAAACATTTAATGAACAAAAAAAGCATGAGTTTGAAGTTTGGCGCTGGTGCTCTGCTCATAAATAAACACTATGTTCTGAAACTCTTCAGTCTCTACTTAGCAAAACAAGAAAAAAAAACAGGTAACAGAAAGAATTTGTAAGCAAGTAGTGAGGTTCTGCTTAGAGTACATTTCACGGCACATGAGCACCTTCACTGTCCTTCAACTTCCTTCTCTCTGATTTTCTTTACTCTCACATCACAGTCTCTTCTCTCGTGTGTTGTAAACATAAGGACTGTGCCCCCAAAAACTGCTAATAAGAGGACGGAAAAGTGGATGAAAGGACGGCCCTGTTAGAATATGGCTGTTTTCAGAATTTTAACGAACAAACTGAAGGTGTACACGCAAACACACACATTATGCAACAGCAAATGAGTGTGCATAGCCTATGCGTTACTTTATGGTGTAGTTTGCTGGTTGTAGTTTCAAACCAAACATTTCCGAGAAATCTAGACAAAGGGTGAAAAGAGGAAAAAAAAAAAGACAAAAGGGAAAAAAAGGAACCAGTGATTGCTGATCATTGAATGACACACATGGAACTTCGTGGAGGGTTGACCGTCCGGGCCACAGACTCCTGGCTGTAGTTCACGATGTCTGCCTTCACCACACGCTACACACACACACACACACACCAAACACAGGAAAGAGAAAAGGAGAAAAGGTGTTCAATTTGTCATTTCAAGCTTATATAACCTATCACACCTGAAAACCACAATGATTGTCAGTGATTGGTTATTAGTGGGCATTTGTGCTGTTGAACAACAGGGTGTTCAAACATGTTTGTAAGGATTTACTATGTATGTGCAATGGCTGTCCATGATAACACCCAGTTGGCAGTCAATGCTATTTTGCCACTTTGCATATGTATTTACAGGAGTTCATATTTAAAAAACACTGCAAGGAGTCCAAGGAGGCTGTCCCCTGCCTCCAATTTTGATTGATCACCCCTCATTTCTTTGTATTTTGGTTTGAATCGCCTTGTTGGTACAAAAACAAATGTTTTCTATTTTTGTATACTAAGTAGATTAAATGATAGAAATTGCAACAAATATTTTACTGTAACAAGTTGCAAATTGCCTAAAGATTCAAGTTGCTTAGATAAAGGTGCTCCAACCACCTTAGATCAGATGACTTTGTTATTCTGGACAGAAGACTGGACTGGTCTTTGAAAGTCAAAAAATACAAGAAAGTCTGTCTCTTTGGAAGCAAAATAAGAAATGAGAGGTCGGTCAAAACTCTACAGTAATATACATTTAGGGATATCTGTTTTTGGTATTACATATATTTGTAGAGGTTTTGTTTAAGACATCACTAATAAGGGTCTACCTTTCTAACTATGAAAACCAGGACTGTCACAAGAATGTTCTAGAAGATTTTTGGGTCTAAAGGGTCAAATGTGAAAATGAAAAAGCGGAAAATAATCTACAATTCACGGTACAGAATAACTTCTGCTTCAAATATTCAGCTCAGTTCTAAACAGCACATTGACCTAAATGACTACAGCAGTGTTTCCCCTATCATTAAAAGGGCGTGAATTTCTAGGTCTTCAAAGAAACCAAAAAACTGAATTATTAGATTTAAACTGGATGCAAGCTGGAAGCTGAAAAATGAAATTGTGGCCCTTTATATAGGCAATATAGTATGCCCTCTTCTTGGTGCTTTATTAAAGGAAAACCACTGAGAGCACCCCTTCTGGATGTTTACAGGCATAAGCAATCATACCTATAACGGAGGCAGATCTTTTTGTGCTTTGCTGCAGAATAACTGACATACCAAACAGAATTCAGAGCTTTTTTAAGGAACTATTAACACTCTTGTAATACATTTCTATAGACATTTATGACATTTAAGACATTCAGTCACTCACAAACTTCTGATATAATAAACTCCCAGTCAAATATAACTCCACAAAATAAATATATAGAAAATGTAAAACTCTGTGTATCAACATATATATAGTGTATTAAAACTGTTTTATTGAAAATAGTCTACCACCCGGCCTAAATCTGGAGGAAACACTGCGTAACTACAGTTACAAAGCAAGAAACGCTACAGCTAACATCCAGAAACACACACACTCAAACACACCCACACTTTTAGGTTACTGAACAGAACAGATCTTGCTCTGGTTGGTATCTTGATTAATCAGTCCCTCATCCTGAGGATAGTCCACCAACTCAGCTCGAACAATCCGCTACACACATCCACACATGCACACAAAGGGGAAAAAGACAGGAATGGGGAGAAAGACAGAAAAGAGAAAAAAACAGGCATAAAATAGTAAAAGTTATGAAAATGAGAACGCAGCATGATCACAACAAAGGAGAAAAATAATAAACAGTTGAAGTGTGATTATTAATGATGGCATGTCAGCCTCAATGGATGAGAGTTTTGGGGAGGTACTCAGCAGAACATGCTGGATGGTATATCTGAGGGGAAAAGAATAACTGTACACAAATCTTATAATAAAGAGATCTGACCTGATTTTTACAGCTCACACACACACACACACACACACACACACACACACACACACACACACACACACACACACACACACACACACACACACAGCATGATGAAGCCGATTTCTCTGCACAGCCTGTTCAGAGGCCATGCCCTCATGTTAACCTCTCTAAACCTGAAAACAGTTTATTAGAGTTCAGCACACACACACACACACAAAGACGCTCACCTGTGACTGTTCTATTTCTGCTTTATTCAATTTTATTCCCAAAATCTCTGCTGCCACTCTCTGGAAGCAAAGGAACACCTGCAGAACACACAGCCAGACACATCCAAAAGAAGAGATAGTGAAAAAAAAATCCTCTATCCATAAGCACATTTTGAGTTCAAATAAAAAAAGAGAATATGAAAAAATAGAGAATATCAAAGCAGTAAATAAGTAAGAAAAAAGTAACAAAATGAACATTAAGTAATAAAACTAGAACAAAAATATATACCGTAACCCCCAACTTTCATGGATCAGCAGTCACGGATTTTCCCGCCTCTGAGTACAGCTGGCTGTGATGTCCGGGCCTCATGCGCAACGCGGCAGTTACCAAGGCAATCAGACTTGAACGGAATGAACCTCCACTGCTCAGCGCCGCCCCAAACATAAACAAGCAGCATGAGGACGAGGGGACGCGGCGCACAAGGCCCGGACGTAACAGTCAGACGGGAGGTTTGAAAGTAGCCAATCCGAGAACGTTATTTATTTCTCCTTGCTGCTTGGCTGCTGCCCTTTGACGCTGCAGTCCAGAATTTCCCCTGTGCAGCGTCTCGAGCGTTCTCCTGTTTTTCGTTTTGTTCTGCTTAAAGCCCTATATTTTTATTACTGTAAATTAAATTAATGTACTACATTATTACCCCTGCTTATACAGGGTTCCTACAGGTTTCTTCAAGTTGAATTTAAGTCTTTTTAAGACCTTTTTAAGACCATGTATATAAAAAC
>JBBPCX010000028.1:4234752-4249091 GCA_037974365.1 Hydrocynus forskahlii | reverse complement strand
CATGTATACAGGTATGGGGGTATGGCAAGGTGTAGCATTTCCCTATATGGAAGAGAGGGAGCTGCATACAGGCAGACAGCAACAACACATTTAACAAAGACTGAAGGGATACTTTTACACACACACACACACACACATACACACAGACACACACACACAATAGCTTGAGGCATCTGTCCAACCCTGAGAGGAGTAGACATCTCACATCATCATTTCTCAGTCTGGTGTGAAACAGTTGATTGTAGAGACTCATTACAGTGGTGGTGAATGGAACTGAACGTCTCCAACACAAATATCACCGTTTTATTCACCCCCGTTTTATCAACCCCCAGTAAAGCTCCATGTGTCTTCTGAGCATTCATACAGAATGCAGATGATGGTAAAATAGTGGCGAATCAGAAATAAATTAGTTCGCTTTGGGAACAATTTTGCCTCACAACATCTCCACGTATCCCTCTGCCAAGAATGAGTTTAATTTTAGGACCAAAACCTTCTCAAAACTTTTGATAGAACAATGTGTCAGGCCTCAGGTGGAGCATCCATAACCATTTAATAGCATAACATTCTGTAAAGGAGGTTATAGAGGTAGAGTCTGTGAGTTTTTGGTGAGTGTTTCTCACCAAATGCACTCTGAACCTCTTTGTTCATACCCTAAACATTTAATTTAAAGAAATAAACAGAGGACAAAATTTAGGTGTGAGTCGGTTCAAGTCCATTGTGTGAGTCGAGTCCATTCAGTTTAAAGCTTTAAAACACACACACACACATACATGGACATACACACACACACACACTCGCGCGCACACACACATGGCATCCACACTAACTCCCTGTCTTGGTGTGTATAAATAAGTGTGTGTGTGTGTGTGTGTGTGTGTTATTAATGATGGTGTGGAGCAAAGGAGGCTCTCTGGCTGCTACCATCACTAAACACAGCTAATCCTCTAGATCCATTAGATCCTCAACACTTCCACTTGCTTATCAATCAACACACACACACACATATACACACACGTACACACACACATACACACATACACAAACTAACACAGCCTTTTGAATTCTTTGAATTTTTTTATGGTAACAGGACCAATAGAAGTCCATGAAGAAAAAAATATTTACATTAACCATTACATTTTTTTCTTCTACAGAAAATTACAATTTTGGACATACGAGGCAGTTATTTAACAGCAATGATATGCAAGTACACAGAGAACACAGAAATTGAACAAAAAACATCCTTTACCTCCTGGGGGGGATAGGAACAGGGGGGTGTGCACAATACAATCAGAATCAGTTCAGTCTCAGCAGATTAGATTTGACAGAAATTTAAACAGGTATTTGATTATGGATTTGTTATGTATTCTGGAAGAGTAGAAAGTTTACAGTCTTAAAAGACTGGCTGTTTTAGCTGACAATTAACTGACCTATATTTGCGATTTAATCATCATTTTGTTTATTGTAGCTATTCAAGTACAACCAAAACAGGCTGATTAGCTATCTCACGTTTTAGCTATTTGTTACTCACTGCCACCTTCTAAAGATGTTATTAACATCAAATAAACATTTCTCACCGCCACACTCTAAAGATAATATTAACATCAAATGACCAAACGTTACTCATCAACCCCCGATAAAGGCATTAACAAACATCAAATAAACAAATGTTGCTTGCTTTCTAGGACCCAAGATGTGTGTCAATAAAAGTGTTTTCTACTTTATTTTGTTAACATGTACTTGCTTCAACCCAAATGATGATTAAACACACTTAACCAAGTACATATATGTCCAGTCTGAATATGTTATAAATGTGTGTGTATAGGCACAGTTTACATTATTGTATCTGACAGAACATTTCTCACAAATAGCAAAAATTTGCAGAACCCAAACTCATGTCCTGCAACTTGTTCACAGATTGCAAAAGCATTTCCTCACACGTGATTTGACGTCAACATACATCAAAGCAGCCCTGTGTGCAGTCACTTCTGAATTGCCAGCACCATCGGCAGTGCAGCAACACTTAAGTTTCGTCTCCATAAAGGCCTTTAGAGTGAAATGAAATTCGGCATTTGTCCCAGAGCATGAGCGCACACTCTCGCTCACTCGCACACAACACCACTTACTCACTTACACACCAGAGGTTTTGCATGTGAAATGAAAAACCACAGGATATTTTGGCAGTTGCCGTGAAAAGTATTCCTGACATGCCTCATTCATTATCGATACAAATAGACTAATGTGTTTCGTTAGAGAAATATTTTCCTAAAAGCTATTGTTACCAAAAATAGTGGCTGGAAGTCTGCAGTGGAGTTATTGTACATATAGACTTTCTCCAGCAGTGGGACGTGGAGAACAGAACAGTGTTATTCTGCTCCGGACCTGACCGTCACAGAGAGAGTACAGTTATCACACACATGCATGCATATAGACACACACACACCCACACCCACACAACAGTGCACATGCACAAGCAAAGGAAAAAGAAGTTAGTGTTTCACAGCTACTTATTACAAAATATGTTTTAAAAAATTCACCTCATCTTCATAACTAAAATGTACAAATCTTCAGAGTGGTGGAGAAGTGTGTCAGAGCTGAAGGTCGGTGGCTATGTAAAACATCTTAAATAATGCGCTTAAATAATGGGATACATGTTAAGATATACATTTAAATCTGTCAAAAACTGAAGAGTTGAAACAAAAACAATATTATCTAATAATTTTTACAAATATAGAACATAACCGAATAGGATACATGTTTAAATATGAGTTTAATACTAAACTGACCTTAAAACAAGTCCCTAACCACAACCATCATTTATTTAAATGATAAAGAATATTAAGCTAATTTAGATGAACTGCACTCTACCAGACATTTTGTGCTGCTCACCATAAAATAAAAAATCTAAATATATATAATTTTTTTAAGGGGATGATTAAAATTTAATATGTGCACCAGCCTCTTATAATTATCGGCCATCCATTGCTCACTTAACAGGCTATCTGGAACGTCATTACACAGTATTAGAGCTGCACAATATAGCGTCTGTCAATCAATATCGCTACATCAATCTCTGCAATACTGAAGGTGGTAGTATGCAAATGAGCCTCTAGCCAATCACAGTGCTTCTGACAGGGCAACCAATCACAGCTCCAGGTGACTTACTGGGTGTTTTGATGAATCGAGGTCTTCATGTAATCCAACAAAAGTTGAATTATTCTGGGTGATCTAAAGGTGTTGGCAAATCAGTGTATGAATGGGTGGAGCTATATTGCTGTAGCCATAATAAAAAGAGATATTTAAATGTATTTAAGCCTTTTTGATTCCAAAAAGGTGATTATATGGGCCCTTTAATTTCATGAAAGGCAACTGCAATATGCAGCAGTAAAAATACTTATGGGTTACCCATATTGTGTAACTCTAGAAAGCACCATGTCTCATGCATGAGGAGATCAGTGATATGCAGGGAAAACTAGTAAAATGGATAAGAATCTGGTGGGTGGGAGAATTTGGGGGTGCAGTGGAGAACCAACATTTTAGAACTGCTGCTCGACAAAATGAAAAATAAAATAAT
Organism: Hydrocynus forskahlii; assembly: GCA_037974365.1. Classification (NCBI taxonomy): domain Eukaryota; kingdom Metazoa; phylum Chordata; class Actinopteri; order Characiformes; family Alestidae; genus Hydrocynus; species Hydrocynus forskahlii. The sequence goes on along the minus strand of JBBPCX010000028.1, from coordinate 4,245,520 downwards.
ATGCAGGAATCTTGAAAATCAATTATTGCAATTTATCAATCATAAGAGCAGCACTGCTTATTCTGGCAGAGGCCTCTCTGGGTTGAGCACTTTTTGATGAAAAAGAAAAAATCCACATGAAAACAAATGGTTCTCCAGAACATCACCAGGTCAAAGCTTTAAAAACATGCAGACTTCATACGCCCGGTTTTATCCAGGTAAATGATGGCAAGATGTCAGGATAGGCCATTAGTGTTAGGCTTTACCCCAGTCTGATCAGGTAGACAGGGCTAAACAGATCCCAGAGTCTGACTCCATGCAGCCTTGTGTACATTACAGTCCTGATGATCATTTTTCTCTTCTAATCTTATCTAGAGCAGTGTGTCCCATCTCCCGTACTCACTCACTCATGCATGGCACCAACGGATACAGAACTAATCCTGCTGTTCAGGACTGTGTGTGTGTGTGTGTGTGTGTGTGTGTGTTTTATTAACGTAGTTGAGGGTTATCAACATGTGTAGATCTGGTATTGGAGCTCTGCTTCACTGTGTCTAGTGTTTCTCTCTGCATCTCATGTGTGTGTTGGGGGGTGTTATTAATGCAGTGGTTGGGGGTTATCAGTGTGTGTGGATCTGGTAGTGCAGGTCTGGTTCTTCTCAGTTGGTGTCAGTGTGTCCGAACAGCAGGAAGAGCCAGCAAACACTAAATAAACTGTTTACGTGTGAGTGCAAGAGATAGCAAGATGAATCGTCAGCAAGCTTTTCAAAGAGTTAAAGCTTAGTGTGTGTGTGTGTGTGTGTGTGTGTTTGAGAGATGGCATCATGACAGATTATAAGGAGAAAAGGTCAATGGCTACACCTCGTCCCTCTCGCCGGAAAATGTTTACTTTAACAACCGCCGCTGTGGCGTCATGCCATCTGAAACACACACCCCAAAAAATTCAACTTGAACTCACATATCTCTGTTACAAAGCTTGCGGTGTGCCTCAGGGTACCATTACAGGTCCTTTACTGATGCACTCTGTGGTACGAGAGTCCAAAACCCCTCATCTCATCTACAAGAATTAACACAGCACTGACAGCTGCTACCTGCTAACCAACCTTTCAGTCTCAACACCTTCCAATGACGAAACCTTCAGTATCTGCAAGCACTGACACTAATCTGATATTTTTTTATCTGGAAACCTATTAAATGTTTTAAACTAGCTACTTCTCACATGGAAATGTTTACTGACACTGGCACATGAAAGTAGGCCATCGCTATCAAGTCTGTTGTTATACTATATTTTAGGGGGGGGATGTCATATATGTTCAAAATTAAAATTTGCTATGTTACAACAGGCGACCACACACTGCTGTCAGAATTAGAAAATAATACATGTAATTAATAAACTCTAAACGCTGCCAAACGCTGTAAAAATTTCTGATTGCATTAATGAATTTCAATCTTGGTTTTCCTCAAATTTTCTTAAACTGAACAGTGATAAAACGGAATTTCTCTTAAGTGGTACCAAATCAACACTTTCTAAAACGGATAGTTTTTCCATTACAGTTGACAACTCTCGTGACTTCCCTTCTCCTCAGGGTAAGAGTCTGGGTGTCATCCTTGATAGCACATTATCTTTCCAATCTCATATCAGTAATATCACCCGGTCCGCATATTTTCATCTACGTAACATAAATCGTCTCCGCCCCTCCCTCACTCCCCATACCACTGCTTTTCTTGTTCATAGTCTCGTCACTTCACGAATTTACTACTGTAACGCTCTTCATTTTGGTCTCACTAACAAATCTCTCCATAAGATTCAACTTGTTCAAAATTCTGCTGCTTGCATAATCATTAAAACCCCTTCAACTTATCATATCTCCCCTGTCCTGCAGCAGCTACACTGGCTTCCGGTAAAATTATAAATCAGTTATAAAATTCTCTATACATTTAAGGCCATCCATAAGCTTGCTCCTCCATACCTGTCTGGTCTTATTTACACTGTCACTCCCTCTCGCGCCCTCAGATCATCTTCTTCTATCCATCTTACTGTCCCCTCTGCTCGTCTGGTCACTATGGGGAGTAGGGCATTTTGCTGTGCTGCCCCCAAGCTTTGGAATTCCTTACCCCCAGACATTAGAAATATTAATTGTTTTAATACTTTTAAGTCAAGACGCACTTGTTTAAAATTGCATATTGTATTTAATCTTCTTTGCTCTGTTGTTTTTGGAGGGTTTTTTTTACAAATTTGTGCGGTGTCCCTGAGTGCTGTGAAAGGCGCCTTTAAATAAAAGGTATTATTATTATCATTATTATCATTATTTTATACTTTTAAGTCCAAATCCAAGACACACTTGTTTAAAACTGCATATTCTATTTAATCAACTTTGCTCTGTTGTATTTTAACTGTATTTGTTTTTTTATTGCCTGATCTTACTTTTGTAAATTTGTGCGGTGTCCTTGAGTGTTGTGAAAGGCGCCTATAATAAAATGCATTATTATTATTATTAAAAACAAATGCTTAGCAATGTTTCTAGTTAATATAAAAACACCGTACTGTGGCTCTTTCATTATTTAAAATGCAATAGATAGTGGAAAACTAGTGTCAGGCCTGGCAGGCCTGGGTAAGATTATGGTTGACGGCCACTAGAAGCCGTCCTTTACTGAGGCCGTCCTTTACTGTGTTTACTGTCCTTTACTCTGTTTTGCTGTGTGGTGTGTGGGACTTTTATTGTGAAGGCCTGAGCACACTTGTTTGTATTAATTATGTGTTTCACCTGACCCTGTGCTCAGAGGAAATGAGTTTTGAGTTTCTATTGGTTTCTTTAGTTGGCTATGTATTTGAGCATTTCTCTGTTCTCCTTTTGGTTTTGTTTTGAGTATGTTTACTGGCCCTCGTGCCATTTGCTTTTGTTAAGTTCAAAATAAAGAAATGAGTGAACCGGAGAGCTGAAGACGGTTTACAACAGCCGAGCTGTTGTGTGGTGGTGAGTCGGAGGATGAGGAAGAGGACCTGGGCTTCTGGTGGGATGGGTGGATCAATGGATCCCCAATTATAGACCTGAAGCGCATTGTGGGCCCCCTTGGCCTTGACTCGCCCATGGAGGAGCTCCTGCTTTTGCTCACCGAGAGGCGAGGTGGGAGATCCGCAGTAAGGCGACGAAGGAGGCGTGGGGGCCCATGTCACATACGTCTACCACCCGGTCACCAGCAGCCCTGGAAGTCTGAGGCTTCCTCCGGCGCTCCACCACTCCGGCTCATGCCCCGCTCGCCTCAGAAGGCGAGCCCTCAGCTGGGGCAGCGAGCCTCTTCGAGACACCTGCCGCCTGTGCTAAAGCCGAGGCAGTTTCGGGTGCCCACACTGGCGCCCTGGCTTCAACCTCCAGCCCTAGGTAGCGTATAAGTGGCTAGAGGAGGGGCGAGAGCAAGCTGCCCCGAGCCCTTTGACTTACTAGGTCCACTAGAAGAGCCACTAGGCTCTTTAGTGGAACCTTTGAAACCCATGCTACTCCCACGTAGCCCGTTTGCCCAGGAGCTAGGGATGGGGTACTGGGGTCATGGAAGGCTCTGGTGGAGTCCACGGAGAGAGCTCCACTCCCGAGCACACGGTCTTGTTTGTATTAATTATGTGTTTCACCTGACCGTGTACTCAGAGAAAATGAGTTTTGAGTTTCTATTTCTATTCGATTTTGTATTTCAGTTCGTTGTGGACTGACCTGGGTTGTCGGTCCACCGTCACCTTGTATTTGGGCGTTTCTCTGTTCTCCTTTTGGTTTTGTTTGGAGTATATTTACTGGTGTCATTTGCTTTTGTTAAGTTCAAAATAAAGAAATCTAAAGATGGACGTACACTCATGCACCTGCTCTGTGTGTCTGGGAGAAAAGAGGGAGAGACATGACAACTAGCATGTTCTAAGACTAGAGTGTTACTCAGACTGTATCACTGTGCTTGTTAGAGCTTTTGTAAAATGTTATGAAAATGATCATTTTTTGAATGGTTATAGTCTTGCAATGTAATGCTAAATTCTTCAGCCAGCTGTCATATACAGCAATACAGTCTCTGTTTGTAGGGGGGTGTTGTTGGCAGCAGATTTGGGTCTCCCAATGTTAACTTCATGGCTATGACCTTGATTGTGATCAAACAATCTCCTAACCCACAGAAAGAAATATGACATCATACATCTTGTGGGGCTATACCTGTTACAAGACTGGATCAGATTCATTCTTTTATTTATCTGATGCAGGATTTTCCTCTCATATTGGTGAAAATTTTAGCCTAGACCTCAATCTCCAGGTTTAGGGGTGTAACACTGCACTGAAACATGTCACATGTCACAAGTCACATTTTTTGCAATGCGATAACATGGAGAAAAATTCAGTTTATGATGACATCTAATGTAACAGCAAATTTTGTACCAAATCAGCACGAAGTCCAGCATATACTTCATATGCCACACTTCTCCAGCCTCTCAGTTCTGGTCTCATTAGTAGGTTATGCATCATTTTGCTTATTTAAATAAGTAAATAAAAATATTGCGATCATCACAGTGTGAATACATTGTCTGGTAACTGTTATGGCAGTATCAGTCTCTGCAATACTGATAACAGAAGGCTGCAATTTGCAAATTAAAATCCTAACCAGTCATAGTGTTTCTGATGGGGTGACCAATCACAGCTCCAGGTGTGTTACTGGGTGTTCTGATTAATCAAGGTTTATGTGTAATACAACAAAAGTTTAATTATTTTAATCTTGAACTGTTAAAGGCGTTGGCAAATTAGTGCATTAATGGGCAGGGCTAAATCAGCTGTGATTTGAAAACAGGTTCTTTTTGCAGCTTTAGAACGGTTTGGATGAGTACCATTTGACACAATATTTAAGCCTTTTTAATTCCAGAAAAGTGATGATATTGGCACTTCAATATTACGAAAGGCATAGCAATTGCAATATGTAGCAGTACAGTACTGGTATTTTGTAGCATTTACATCCCTAACTAGGCTTTAAGTAGAACTGGGACCTGGTGAGATGAACTTATTACAATAATTTCAACGCAGAGAGACACTGACAAAAACAAGCATATATGAAAAATGCTTGTTAATTCCTTAATCTCCAGTGCATTAGGTCTGCACAGAACACACAGAGAGAGCACACAGGAGTGAGAGCTCTCTTTGTGCTGGGGTCAGCCTGGAACATTTAACGGAGCAGGTAACTGCCAGCAAATAAACTTCACATAACACTGTTAACAGCCCCCGACACTGTTTAACCCAAACACACAGTGGAGTGTGGGGACAGGGCTGAGTTATGCGGGCCGAGCCCCACGGTGAGGCCTAAAGGGCTTTTATGAAACTCAGAGGACCTCTGAACCCCAGCCGCACCTTGGCCCACTGCAGCCTCACACGCGAGAGAGAGGGCCGTGGGGGAGAGGAGAGGCGTCTGTCTGGTCTTTAGAACTTGCTGGCTGCCGTTAAACAGGTCCGCTAACAGGCTGCTCCCCGGTTCCATTAGAGCGAGGGGGGTGGGGGGGGGATGCGCCGCTCTTAAGTGGCTCTGTGGAGTTATAAACACAGTGACTAACAGAGCCATCAGCACACATCAACACCCATTTACTCTGATAAAGCACAGACACTGTCTGCAGACTGAGATACCACTACACTCACACACACACCTCCACAACAAACATACATTACCAGTCAAAAGCTTTTATACACACTGAGATTTTCTACATTTTCATGTTACTCACTTAATATTTACTAAAACTACACTACAATCAATATTTTTTGCTAACAGATACATTTACATTATGTTATCATTTGAGTATTTTTATTAGCCAGAAAACGTCATTTTTATTCTTCACTACTTACTCACAAAAAGCCACCTAATATAATTATACTTGTAATGTGGATCACCAGACATCTATTAGTATTTAACAAGGTATTAAGTGACAGCCAATGAGAGGAAACAATTAACTAGTCCATTTAAAGTTAAAGGACGGTCTAGAATTTGACTCACACCCAGTTAATACAATGTCAGACATGCACGGTTACATATTCTTTCCATGTCATAAAGGGAAATTGTTTTATTTTACATATTTTACTTATATTTGTTTACTCAGAAATTTCTGATGCTTAAGAATAAAAATCTGCAGTTTATGAAATAGATGGATAAATGGTAAAACATTGTGGTGAGACTGATAGTGATGCTGGGAATTTTCTTGCTAATTTGTAGTACTGAAGTCTGTGTTTTCAAACTGATCTCCAGCCCTGGCTGAAACAGAGCTGGATTGAGGGTTAGATTTGGTCAGGATGGCCTCTGCCTTTCAAAAAGTGTTGGGGTGTGTAAGCTTGTGGAAACTGCAGGACGCTGGCTGGGTGAAGCTAATCACTCCAGACGTTGACTGCCTCTTTACTGAATCCACTGCTCTATTAAATGTCTTCATAGCATGTAACTTCATAAGCAATATGAAAACAAACTGTTTCATAAATGCCACAAGCACAGCTCATAAAAGCACCCAGGGCCTAGCATTTGGGTCTGCGGCCACAGTTTGGGCAGCTGAGAGGAGCGGCTACAGCTGCCAGGTCATTCAGGAACAGCACGGAGGAGAAGAAGCCCGATCCCGTCAGTGAGAACAACAACCTTAGTCATGGATGTGCGTGTGTTTCAGTGTGAGAGCAACATGAAGTGCTCGAATGAAGTGTTTAGAAAGAAAAACATACATACACACAAGGGCTGTAAAATATGTACAGCACATTAGAACTGTAATCATACTGCTACAGACGACGATGGCAATTCCTTTCAATAATTAAAGGGCCAATCTAAATCACAGGGCAGTCAATCGGAAAAGAGATTATTTACATAAATAAGTCTAAAAGACACAGAAAAAAGTCCATTTAATTCTAGGGGATAAACAGAGGTCATGTAAGAATGAATTCTTGGAAAAAATTTAAGGAAGAAAAACACCTTGGCAAACCAGTCTCTTTAATGGTAACAAAATTGGCCAAAATAATTTGGATTACATGAATGGATTACATAAATAACTATGACTTGTCACCCTGTCAAAAACACAGTTTGGGTAGAGGCTCATTTGCATATTGCACCCTTCTGCAATTTCAGTATTTCAGAGACCAATACTGTGAAAAGGACCAACAGACAATATATTGTGCAGCCTTAACAAATGTGCAAACACACACACCAGTTGTGCAAACACTCACACACAATGACATGCTAAACAGCTGTAAATAGTGTTGGGCAATAAAAAATACTTCACATATTACTTCAAGGCTAGCCATCACAACATTTGATTTATCTGAAGCACAAAAAGGAGCCAGCAGTGCCCCATTTATCAATACTATCAAAACCTGAGTGTGGTGATTTTTATTCATACATCACTGTGACTCTAGACCCTTTTCAGGAGAAATAATACAAAAAACAGGGAGCAGAAAAAGTAAATCCATCTTAAATCCATTCTTTTTTATGTTTGTGATCAGTTTCACTTCATTTTTACTACAGCAAACTGTCCGCACAGATACTGCATTCCACTAAGGCTGAATCTGAAGAACGGGAGAGGTGCAGTGTTGAGGATGATAAGTTACAAAGAAACTGGCTGGCAAAAAAACACCTACTGTCTGAAGTCAAAGGAGTTGTTCTGGTGGTTTCTATTGTTAATCAGTTATAAAGTTGCGCATTAAATGTGAGGCACAACAGCTGCAAAAGCAGAGCACTAAATGAACCTCTCCCACTGCAAACAGTTCAGAAACAGCCCATTCTCAAAACTCCTGGCTGATGACACACAGTTTCTTAATTAAACTGCTGCAACATCTCATTTACCAAGAAGCTTGTTTTAAAACTGCTGAAAAGGGATTCTAATGCATAATGGAAAGAACCATTTCAGGCACTATGAATGCAAACTGCGTTTGTAAAGAAGAAGAATGCGTTGGCCGAGCACTGTCATTTGTTCACATACAGCACCGTACAAAAGTTTAGAATCCCTTCATTTCTGCATATTTTCATTCCAAAGAGACAGACTTTCATGTATTTTGAGGAACAGTTCTCCAGGCTTCTTGAAGGACTTTCAAAGTCTCTCATTTTAAGTCCAGTCCCTGAATCTGACCAGGAATTTTCTGTTTGTTAAGCCACATGGTGACCTATAGGTGGACCATTCAAGCATAACAAAGCACATCTAACTAAAGGCCTGAACCAGTAATGAAACAGGTGCAGATGATTCCAGATGATCAGGCTGGTGATGAGTATACTGGTGGTGCTGAATCCTGAGTGACTGGAACACCTTTATCTAGACACCTTGTATCTTTAGGCACTTTGCAGCCTGACACAGTAAAACATTTGTTCCATTTAATGGACTCAACATTCCAAAGGCAAGACAGTCTGACGAGCATTAAACAGGCTTTTTCCACCAACAAAGTGACTCGAGGAAAACTAAAGAAATGAGGGGTGACTTTTGCACGGTTGTGTATATTTCTGGCCCATCTATATATATTTTAATACCGTTCAGCCTTATTTGTAAAAATGTGATAACTAATTACTGCTCACTAAGAACGCAATCAGCTCAGACACTCCCACACAAAAGCATGAATGAATGAATGGGTGAACATGTAAACACGGAGTACTGAGTCCACTAATGCTCCGGAGCTGGCATGAAAGTATGCACACTGACAGAAAAAAAACGAATGCATGTATATCAGTATGTGTGACTAGTGTGTGTGAGTTTGCGTGATTGGAGGGGGGTGTGTCTTAAGACAGAACAGTCTTTGTAGACTCAGTCCAGGTCACTGCTGCGTGTTAAGCTGTGTGTGTGTGTGTGTGTGTGTGTGTGCGTGTGTGTGTGAATGAATGCGCTGAGACTGCACTGGGAACAGGTTTCCTGATGGTCAGAAGTGTTCTGTCAACAGCTCATACATCACAGGATCATCTTTCTACTGCAACACGGCACAGCAGGGGTACACACACACATGGTCAGACACACTCGCTCACACACAGACATATGCACATGCACATTAACACACCTACAAACACACACTTGTGTGCAGTCACACACATATTGGACACGCACAAATAAAGCATCTACCTAGCCAGTATGTCAACAAAAATAAGATATTAATGCATCCATATACTCAAATAACCGTACTGTGTGAAACTGTGTGTGTGTGTGTGTGTGTGTGTGTGTGTGTGTGTGTGTGTGTGTGTGTGTGGGTGCGTGTAGGGGCCCAGGGTACAGCTATAACACTTTATGAGCTCCCAGGACTTATGAAAGCCAACAAAAGCCCCAGTGCTGGCGAAAATGTATAGGACCACACACACACACACACACACACACACACACACATGTTGCCAATAAGTCAAAGAGGAATTCCACCAATTTTTCACAATTTCTGCATAATCCAATGGTTGAGATAAACAAAGTAATTCAGAATAATTTTTGTGAAATACATTTCGCACATAAACCAGTTTCAGCAGCAGAGAATGGAACCAGGAGGTTTCCATTTCTATTACAAATAATGCCATTTTATTTACTATCCAAATCCACCAATGAAGCTCTGTGTGTCTTCTGAGTGTTTATATGGAAAGTTGATGATGGTAAAATAGTGGCAAATCTGAACTGCATGTACCACTCCACCTTCAATGAGTTCAGTTTTAGGACCAAAAGCTTCTTAAAACTCAGGTAAAATAATGTTTCAGACATCAGGCAGTGCATGCGTAACCTCTTCAAAAAATTACTTCCTGTGACAGCGCTTTTAAAGGCAAATGTCTGGTTCCATTCACCATCACTGTGACCAGTTCCATCTCTGTACGTTTCTCCAGACAGAGCTTTCGAAAATGGAAGGAAATTCCCTTTAAGGTTAAAATCCACCCGTAAAATCCACTCCACCAAATTATACGGTACTACTAAACTGGGAGGGCAAAGAGAAGAATCTAGAAAATAAGAAAAGCAAAAGCATAGACAGGCAGGAAGAGACAAGCAGATAGACAGACTCATAAATAGACAGCCTGACAGACAGACAGACAGAAAGACAGATAAAAGGATGGAACAGCACACACATATGCACACACTTCCATGTTATAGGCTGAATTTCTGAATTATGCCAGAATTGTATGTGTGTGTGTGTGTGTGTGTGTGTGTGTGTGTACCACAGATGCTGAAAAGGGGCCAATGTGTGGTCATTTGGACCAGCTCATAGTGTCAGGGAAGCAGATGTGTGTGTGTGCGAGAGTGAGAGTGAGAGCGAGAGAGCGAGAGAGAGAGAGAGAGAGAGAGAGAGAGAGAGAGAGAGAGAGAGAGAGAGAGAGAGAGAGAGAGAGAGAGAGAGGGACGTAATGGCCCATATCATACCACACAAGTCGCTACGGCTGCTCCTCTCTGCAGCACCATGTGCACCAATATTTACCTAATGGAACAACCAGCACACGGAGAACTCTCTACTGAGCTCACTCACTCTTTCATGCGCACAAACACTCATCTAATTCATTCTTTTACATTCACACACACACACATACACACATACACACACACACACCGATAATAAGTGCTGGTTATGCACGTTTTTTTTTCATGTGTGACATGTGCGAGTTTCAGGTTAAAAAAGTTTTACCTGCTATAAAAGAAACGGTAACCAAAAGTTAGTCATCAAACCAAGCTTTAAGTTTTTTCTCAAATAATTTGCTACTTTGACATGTTCAGTAAATTCCTACACTAATGCCATTCTTTAGCTAGATGCTAGAAGCTAGCACTACCTGAGCGAATTCAGTGATTGTGGAGCATAACGTCATGAAAAGGAACAGCAGCTGAAAATATTGC
>JBBPCX010000028.1:4204681-4234652 GCA_037974365.1 Hydrocynus forskahlii | reverse complement strand
AAAGTATCCATAAGACTGTTATATCAAAAACGTTAAGGTGCACCCATTGCTGACACAGGTGTTTAATGTTCAGCTGCAGCACAATGTAATTATTTCAAACTGTTTTTTGTGGCGAAACCTTTTTGTGGGGGGTTCAACTCTGAGAGCATTGATTTGAAATGAAATGCTGAATGAGCAAGTGTCTACAGAATTTTGGACACTTTTAGACAAAGGATTAAGTGTAAAAAGTGCACGTAAGGTTACACTCAGATCTCCCCTTGGAGCAATATTGTAAAAGTACACATACTAAAAAAATGACTTCAAATTAAGTTTAACCGAACTTCACTGCACATTGGCACACATGAAATATTTATGAGATCAAATAAGAGACATTAAATTACTTGTTTTTTATTTTAAAACAAACTTATAAAACACACACAATGTTTACATTATGACTATAATTTTTGGTCATTCTTAATCGGGTAAATCAAACCAGGCGGGAATCTGTTTTTGTTTACAGATGCACACAAACACTAGAGACGCACTGATCATGAATTTTGCGTCCTATTTTGTTTCCCTTACAGCCAAATTGGATAATAGCAGTTATTTTTGGCCTCAAGCAGTTTTTTTTTTTTTTTTATGTGAAGCACTCGCTGTGTGGGCAACCTGAACTTCTGAAGCAAATGAGACCATTTCTAACACTTTCTATCAGCCAAATCACAACATAAATTACTTTATTCGCTCTTTAACAGGACAAAATAGTGTATTAAAATCTTAAGTCAGCGTCCCATTTGAAATACATAAATCACATAAAGCGCTTTGTGAGGCAACTGGCTACGGTTTGTTAACCTCTGTGCCTTTTCTATTCAGTGCTTTATTTTTTGTTACACTTACCTTTGTCTTTGTGTATCAAACTGCTGTATAAATAAATGAGACTTGCCTCACTTTATTTACACTATAAAGCTGTAACACAGTCTGGCGATGATAAAAATAATACGTCTGTCAATTGTCAAACATGTTTTCAAAGCAAAATCTGCAGATTCCAATCTTAGCCGTCTCCAACTGTGCACCCTAAACACACTTACTCCTTTCCTGGTCAGTGTTTTCCATATGAGTGTGTGTGTGTGTGAGTGTGTGTGTGTAAGAGAGAAAGAGAGAGAGAGCAGGACAGAGACAGAGAGACTGAGAGAGCAAGAGAGTGCTAAAAGCAATGAGGGATGAGGAGAGGTTAAGAGAACTGAACCCATTAAAGTCACCAAAACAAAAGTGAGAGAGAGATATTTTGTTTGTTTGGGGATAACTGGGGTGTGTGTGTGTGTGTGTGTGTGTGTGTGTGTGTGTGTGTGTGTGTGTGTGTGTGTGTGTGTGCATGCACGCCCACAGAGAGGAGGATAACTTACTGCTCCTTACAGACGCATAAATGAAACAGATTATAAAATGCTGACAGCAAATGCAAGCATACACACACTTTTTCTCTCACACAGTCCACAGAGTGCAGAGAAAATGCTGTGACTCCCATACTGCACCATCAAGATGCTGTGCATTTCCATGCAACTACAAAACCAAACCTGTCAGAGGCATTTGTTTCATTCAGGTCATTTCATTTGTTTTCAAGTCTCCTTCCATTAAGATATAATGGGCCCATACACAAACAAACAATATTAGGTATCAGGTCTGTGAAGATTACTTCATTGAAACGAATGACTCAATCAAAAATAATTACATTCAAATGTACAGTATTGTGCAAAAGACTTGAGCTAGTATTGGGCTGAAAAAATATGGTATTGTGGGTAACAACCAGCCCAAACACACTGCCAATACAGTCAAAATACCACAACAGAAAAAACATGCAGTTATCGACTGGCCTCCCCAAAACCTGGATCTCAATATTAATGAAGTCTTGACAGAGAATGGAACAAGGCAGCCAACGCCCAAAGAATGTCCTTCAAAAAGCTTGGAGAACTAATCCTGTGGACCACTTAGCTTGGCTAAAAGGGGCTGTGAATGGTGGTCATAATGGCGGTCAGACCAAAAGTTGGACGTTAAAGCTGGTTATAATTATACAAACTCTCAGTGTTCTATACTGTATTTACATATACATTTGCTCATGTTGCAGTTAATCACTGTACCTACCTATTATCTCATTGTCTGAAAAAATATAAAGAAATGAGGGCTGCTCTCAGTGTCTTAGTATCATAGTGATCATTTTGCCATGAAAAAGGAATTCATCAGGCCATTATTAAGCAGTGTTTATCATATTATCCACAAGGAGGAGCTTTTAGCAGTCAAGTTACTTTTGTAAGCGTCACCAAAAATGCAAACCCAGACCAGCAGGATCTCATGACTACATAAATTCAAGATTCAGATTTCTTTATTTGTCACATGCAGTAGTTAAATGATCCCCTGAACTAGCCACGAGACTGTGCAATAAAGCTTAGTAAGAAATTAAGTTAAAGAGAAAAATGAAAAGACTAAAACTAAGGTAACAAAACTATATAGAAAAATTCCATTCCATTTAAACATTACGATTATAAACAAGATTTGAAAAGTGTGAAAATGTAATAGAATAGCTTTGTAATGTTCAGTGTTTCCTGTAGTCACATTTCTTCAGTCCGCCATGAAATGTGTAGACAAGCCAAGGGTGCAGATCAGCAGCCAATTTAGAGTTTAACTGAAAGGGAAAAGCTAAGCTAACCCATCACGTGCCTCAGAGGGCAAGGAGAGAGATGCACCCCCACCTAACTAAATGCCAGTTCTGTATACCTACATCAGCTGTTCTTCCTTTCCTTGGAAAATACTGAAGTAGGCTCATTTCATTAGAGATTTATAAGTGTGTCTGCAAAATTACAATGCAACCTATTAGAAAAGCACAGTGTACTGCAGTATTGCACAGTACAGTGCAATATAGTACAGTATGTATAGTGTAGTACAGTATCATGTAACATAATATATTGTAGTATAATATCATATAGATCAGTATAGAACAGTATAGTATAATACAGCATAGTATCGTTTTGTATGGTACAGTGTAGTGTAGTGTATTATAATAGTATTGTGTAGTATAATATAGCATAGTACAGTGTTGGATAGTACAGTGTAGCATAGTGTACAGTAGTATTGCTTACACTATGCTACACTGTACTATACTATATTATACTACACAATACTATTCCACACTAAACTACACTGTGTAGTATAATATAGTATAGTGTAATACAGTGTAGTACAGTGTTGGACAGTACAGTGTAGCATAGTGTACAGCAGTATAGTGTAGTATAGTACAGTGTAGTGTAATATAATATGGTACAATACAGTATAGCCGTGGTCTCATCAGGGGAAAAGGCTTCTCTGCATCATCTTGTGAAGTAAGCAAACGATAGCTTTAACACAGATACATGGATTTAAGAAACATTACAAACAACTATAACTAAATTCTATAATCTGGGTCTCTGTGTTTAAATACTATTTTGTCACTGAATGTATCACGATGCTATGTTGTATCGATGACCACCCCTGCTTCTGATACTCACACGTACGGAGACCCACACACTCACACACACATTTGGTATATTCCATACAGGAAGACAGTACAGTTGCACACAAATGCACAAAACTCTGGAAGAGTAAACACTGGAGGTATGTGTGTAAAAAGACTGCTCATCTGTACTGATTACCAAGGGTATCTGAAGGTCATGCTACGAGATAACCATGGAATAAAGGCTGTTCATGAATTATGAAGCCGCAACTGTGGGATCACACCATTCCCCACCACACAAACACACACACACACACACACCCACACACACACAGATAAGAGAGATTGATCACTTTGTTGTATTGAACACTTTGCTATCTGTCTTCATTACTGCTTGACTAACACACAGACACAAACACACACACACAGAGCGCTCTGATCAGAGCACTCTGATGTTGTGTTGAATAAGACTGATTTGATCTTTGTGGTTTAATAGGTTCTACTAGGTACAAATAGATACAAGCATTTCCAATATTCATTGTTCCATCAACTATTATCTAGAATAATCTATTAGAAGAATAAAGTCATGTTGTGCTTCCAGTGTCATTCAGCTTGCAGGAAAAAAGAAAAAAAAAGTCACAGCTATTCGTTCACATTTTACATGTCAAGGTTATGGACATGGCTCAAACATAATGGATATTTTAATTTTGAGTTTCATTTTAATGAACTGTTTTAATTTCCACTGTAAAACCATTGCACATCGGAGAAGTTAAGATACCTAGACAGGCATGTTTACATCACTTCTATGATAGTGAAGTAAAAAGTGATAAAACAAAAGGATCAGTGTATTGGGTGATGAATTGGGTATCAAAAAGAGTAGATATCAAATTCATTAAAATAATGGATCAGCTGTGAACTGAATCCACTGAATCAGATTGGGCAATCTCTAATACACACATTTTAATGCAAAAACACAAAAGTAAAATCAGCAAGCCTTTGCCAGTGCATTCAGACAAACATGTTATGATAGAAACATAAACCCAAAAGCACACACACTGTGTGCTTAAGTGTGTGTACTCACTCTTGTTGCCCACCAGAGCTGTAACAGGTTGTACATCAGACTCCTCGTTCGCTTTCTTCACCATGCTGTACCAGTCCTCCAGATTCTCAAAACTCTGAGAGTTAGTGATGTCATACACCAGGAAAACACCCTGCACAAACGCACACACACGCACACATTACAAATTACAATAATAACTCTATTCCAAAACATATAGCGTGACTTATTAGATCTATACATCACCCCTTTTTAAGAACTCCACTCGTATATTAGTGCCATTTTCAATAACACGCAGTATATGGGCTTCACTGCTTACATGGCCTGCCAGAAATATACCTCACCAGGAAAACAGGAAAGTTATTCATTCAGTCCAAATATTAATGTAGTTAATAATAGCAGAACAATTTCAAGTTCGACTATTTCACTCTCAGGCTTTCAGGGCAATGGAGCCTTGGCAGTTCCATAACCCATTCCGTCCAACACACATGGCAATGTGTTCCAGTGTCGATGCATAAGAGGCCAATCATTTGTGTGTGTGTGTCTGTGTGTGTGTTTGTTTGTGTGTGTGTGTGGACGCAAACATGTCACAGACACAGTGAGTGAGTGTGTGAGACTGAGCAGTAGGTGGCACTAGTGTATGAGGAGCTCCATGCAGACCCTGCTGCCCAACTGACCCTTTACTTGGGTAAGCACACAGGGACTGCTCCCATAGAATTCCTGCTACACAAGCGAGTGAGCCCCGGAAGGACTGTGTGTGTGTTTGTGTGTGTGTGTGTGTGTGTGTGTGTGTGTGTGTGTGTTTGTGTGTGTGTGTGTGTGTGTGTGCGCACATGTGTATGTATGTGTGAGCGCATATTATAGAATTCTTAGCAGCAAACCCATGCACTATTACATTTATGAAGTATTATATTATTTTATGTGATACATTTCTCACTAAAACAAAATGTTCCGTAAAATGTGCGGATTCTATACATTCAATCCATGACACTTTGTGTTTATTAGCAGAGGAATTATTGATATAATCTGCTGAGTTATCTTGTTGTTTTCATGTTTGTCATGTTTTGTGTTTAAGTTATTGTTTGACATCAATAACAAAACTAGAATGTAAATCCGCTGGAAATGTTATTCATTACAAAGTTATGTAATTCATAGTGTAAGTATTCAATTACAGCTAATAATAACACTGTTCAGCGAAGAGTTTAGATTATGATTTTGATTATATTACAAAATCTAATAGGAGAGAAGCTTATAAAATGGTTTTAGATCATTAGTAATCGACACTAACTGTAAACAGTAACGTCATATTAGATGTGTCTAGAATGATGAACAGACCTGTAGAAGATCTATGACTGAGAAAGTTGTGTAGCACGGAGAACTAACACAGACTTAATAAGTTAGTGGGTATCAGATCGCAATGCAGATAACTTAAAAACAAATAATATGTGGAAAACTGCAGCATATTATTCATTAAATGATAGCATAAATGATCACAGTATTGTTAATGATACTGTTAGATTGTTGAATGAATCAAAAAAACACTGAATAAAACAAATTTAAAAAATATTTAAATCCACAATGTTTAAGTTACTGTACAGAGAAGAAAGCAAGTAAGTAAGTAAATGATCTCAAACTTTTGAATGGAAGTGTACATTAAACACACATAATAAAACACATTAAATAACAGTGTGTGTGTTGTGGTACCTGTGCCCCATAGATGTACTTATCCAGCATCTTTCCTCCGATAGTTTGCCCTCCGATGTCCCACACCTGTAGGGTGACATTCAGGTTGCCTGTAACAGCAGATAATTAATTAATGTACCACATGACACATTTAGCTGCAGTTAATCAGACCTAAACACACAGTTACACACTTCTTTCTCTTTTTTCTTTTATGTATGTTTTCTTTAAAAAACATGCAAAATACTCATCTTTTAAAATTAATCTCTGAGATTGTTCAAGCCCCAGAGAGCACAATTAATGTTATTTTAATGTTGTAATGCAGTATGTTTCTATCAAAACATGCTACCCATCGAAATGTGCGACCATGTCTTTCTGCGCATGTGCAGTTCCACAGTCTTGGAAACATTTTTTTCATTGGGTAGCGACAAGGCATTATTCAACAAGGCAGAATAAATCATCAGAACACCCTACATCCCCCTGCATTCTCAGTTTTAGAACCTGACTGTATAAACTGGCTCTTTGCCCCTCTAAAGATCTATCTGTCTATCTAGGCTCTTCTAATTTCAATAAAATATATTTTTCTCTGATTATGCATATTAGTTGTCTATGTCTCATCATTATCAGTGTTATATATATACAGACTATAAACTGAACTGTATAAACCTAGAGGTAGCACTTTTCAACAAGGCAGCATGAATCGATAGAGTCTGCTGTCGATTTGCGCTACGGTAGCATTTTTCGACAAGGCAGCATAATTCATCAGAACATGCTTGTATGTGCATTGTCTTAAACTGCACCTTATAGATGGATGGCTCTATCATTGTTCTTGTTGAAGCATTTTCCCCTCAGCATTTTACAGCAAAAATGTGTGCGATTAAGTTAGATTAATTCATCAGAGAGCTTGTAATTAATTAGACATTTATTTATCGCGGTACACCCCTAATAATTACATAAAGCTAAGTGTGTGCAATTTGGCAAAAATATAACATTATATTCCTAAAAACATTTTCAGGATCCCTATAATACTCATGACAATATTTTATTTTTCTAAGATTTTATAAGTAAGACAAAACATTTGTAAAAGTGGTAAAAAAATAAATAAATAAATAAAGAAGGATAAACACACATATAGACTAAATCAGTTTACTAGGGGTACTATTTTACCTCATGACACCCAGCCTCCCTTCGCCATGAACAGGTTTAGTTTTGGGACCAAAAGCTTCCCAAAACTTAAATTTACAACTTAAAATGCAATTCTACCCATTTCTTTCAAAATTCTGCATAATGTAGTGTTTGACAAAGTCATTCAGAGTGGGTTTGTGTGAAATGGTACACTGAAGAGAAACCACAGTGGTGGTAAATGGAACCAGACATCTCCAACAAAAATACAGGCATTTTATTCTTGACCCCCAGTGAAGTGTCTCTGAGAGTTCATATGGAATGTTGAAGATGGTAAAATAGAGAGGAATCTGAACAAAATCTTTGGGGACTATTTTCCCCTCACAACGCCTTGCGTGTATCTCTCCACTATTGATGGGTTTAGTTTGAGGACCAAAAGCTTCTCAAAACTCTGGTAACACAACATCTCGTGTGTCAGACGGCACATTCATAAGCATTTCATGAAATAACTTTTAGAGGCAACAGTTCTGAGTTTCACACCAAACTCACTCTGAACCTCTTTGTTTACAGCTTAAACATGCTATTATGCATTATGAAAAATACATATTGATTTTGATGCAACGTGATATGACAAAAAAATGATTGCCAAACCTTCCATAAAGCCTGTACATAAATAGACACAAATCACAAAAAAGTGCAAGTGATCTGAAAGAGAGTACCCACTTTCTCTCACACAGAGTGATACAGTCACTACATCCAGACTACACATCACCACAAACAGCCGCACTAAAAAGCCTGCTCTGTAACCCACCATGAAGCACCTCATGTGTGTTTCCACCCCACTCTCTTCACTCAGTCATGTAAAATATACATATTCTTTATTTATTCTATAATTCAGTCTTTACGGTAAGTGAATCCCATCAGCTTGCAGCCAGAGCAAATTCTGCTGATGTGGTAAAAACGAGAGCCTGCGTTTTCCCAACCCCCCCTAAAACCGCTCCTAACAGTGCACATACATACACACACACACACACACACACACACGGCTGAGTTATGGTGCATAGGAGCGTGAAAACAAAAACAAAAAGCCTTGCTAATCTCTCCTCCCTGCATGGGAACAGGGCAGAAAATAAACGCAGCAAGGAAAAAGTGTGAGCACTATGTTAAATATGTCAAAAACATTTTTTCCTTTATGAAAAATAGACAGTCTCTCCTATGTCTCTTCAAAACTGTCTGGATCAATTCATGAATTCAGGCATTCAGAAAACTCAACATAGAATGAGAAAAATAAATACTTCATAATAACTGCAGCTCTGGAAATCCGTTTACAAGCCAAGACAACATTGTTAAGTATTGCTACTTCATTATTAATAATTTCATCCTCCCTGCCAAATGTATATTTACTGTACATCGCATGTACATTATTTTAACCTGAAGTGTCATACAATTAAACTAATTTAATAAATGTAACTTTACACAAAGCAAGTACTGGTGGTTAGGGATCGACCCCTGTGATCAGAAGGTCATTGGCTTGAATACCAGAGCCGCCAAGGGGACCACTGAGATACCCTTGGGCAAAGTACTGTCCCCCAGTGCTACTGTCAGCGGCCCACTGCTTGGTGAATGTGTTAAAAGCAGAGAAAGAATTTCACATTGCTCAAACTGTGTGCTGCGCCGTGTTCCTGAGTAACACATTACCCCTTTACACATAATTACACACTGAATGAAATCAAATGTAAGTCCTTTTTTCAGCAAATATTCACTCACAGACATCAATTACAATATGCCTAATACAATATCCCCATTAATATCGTTATTGGGTCTACTGACAGTTGTAGCTTTAGCTTCAGCCAGACTTAAGCAGAAGCAGGCCCTGGTAGAAAAATGAAAGTGGGATTCTGCATAATATGGGATTTTGTCATTAAATGTACTTTTCTATAAGGCTGCCCAATATATTTATCATTATCATGATCAATTATCTCCAAACACAGTTGGGTTCTTCAGTCTTGACCCACCCCTCACTTATTCATATTTTCCTTCCAAAGAGAAAAACATCTTGTATTTTTAATGTAGTCTTGAGGAACAGTTCTCTAGGCTCCCTGAAGGACTTTTAAAGACTCATTTTTAGTCCAGTCCCTGAACCTGACCAGTTTCAGAGGAATGTTTTTTGTTTATTAAGCCACTTGGTGACCTATGTATGAATCATTCAAGCATAACAAAGCCATCGAACTTAAGGCCTGAACCAGTGAAGAAACAGGTACAGATGATTCCAGATGATCAGGCTGGTGATAAGCATACTGGTGGTGCTGGTTGCTTGATTTTTGGAACACCTTTAACTAGTCACCTTGTATCTTAAGGCACTTAGCAGCATGTTCCAGAAAAATACATTTGTTCCCATTTATTTAATTCAATCTACTCAATATGCCAAAGATAAGACAGTTTGAAAGCGATCAAACGGTAATTTTGCACCAACAAAAGGATTCAAAGCTAAATATGAAGAAATGAGGGGTGGCTCAGAACTGTATGTCACAGTATCTCTTGGGAGAACATTGTGGACATCGGCTCATAAACTCAGGAGCGGCTGCAACAGAAAACGACGAAGGCCTGGTTCCAATAACAGAACTGAAGAAGTTACCGGAGTGTTAGTGTTAGTATTTACACAATTAAGTTATTCTTTTTTTCAAGCTGTAAAGTGTCTCGCTGTATTCAGTTTCCCTGTTTAAGTACAAATGTACCTTATACCTTTTTAACTTTGAAGAGACGTTTTTTATTATTGTATTATAGTTTTGTTATTATCAATATTATTTGGGTATGCACCAATCACAAATTTTTATGGCCAGTTCCATGAATTAAATAAATGGGTAGATCATGTATTCCTAGTGTTATTGTTATTATTAAGAATCCACAAACCTTTTCAATATTATGAAATCATACTGTTATCATTTAAATTAGGGCTGCACGATACAGACAAAATATCAATATTGTAATTTTACTGCTACATATTGGATTTGCAATGATTTTCATGATATTAAAGGGCCCATATCACTTTTCTGGAGTTATAAAGGCCCACAGCCTGTAAATATTGTTTCAAATGGTACGTTTACTTCCCCCATCCGTACTGTCCATTTATGAAAAATAAACTAAAAACAGCCCATTTTCAAATGACATTTAAATATATCTCCTTACTTTGACAGCAGTTTTGCCCAACTTATTTAGGCACCAATTTGCCAACACCTTGTCAGAAATATTGTGATTGGTAAGAGGCTCATTTGCATACTGCAGCATTTTGCAATATCAGTATTGCAGAGACTGATTTTGCAACGACGATTACAAGACAATATATTGTTCAGCCTAGTTCCAAAGTAGACAATACATTTTTTTTTTAAAGTAGTTAATATCATCCAGCCCTAACACTTGAAACAGTTTTCAATAATTTTCTTGCATCAAGTCACCAAACATTGCCACTATATTCCGAAGAAATCGCCGGGAGTCTGTAAAAACATCTTGCAGTGGAAATCACGTAAAGTGTGAAGGGCCTAAACCTGGCATTAGTGCACAATATCCGCCGCTTTAGTGTGGAGCTTTCAGAGTGAATAAAAGTGAGAAGACACAGACACTTCTCACTACACAGACACACAGAGTCAGAAACTGCTGACAAACACACTGGGCTGCGGCCACATGGCTACAGAAACAGCATTCACACAAGACCAAACAAAACACTGAAGCTCCACATTCCCTTAAAGCTTCAATGACGCTGGTCCACACCCAGATTCACAACATACAACCATGAAAAAAACTACATTCTCAACGGGTGCTGTTTTGGATTAAGCTTCATCAAGACAGGCAGGTGCAATGAGCAGCGCACCCCATGCAATTCACTCATGTGGAACACGAGGCTGTTTTAAATTAAACCTTAAACTAAATTCTTAAAGGGCAGTCCCACTGATTTTGTTTTTAAATTTTCTGCATAATTTAATGGTTAGCAAAGTAATTCAGTGTGGTTTGGTGTCTCTAAAAGCTCCCTTGCAGAAAGCTATTCCATGGATTATGGTTATGGATGCCCCACCTGATGCCTGAGACATTATTCTAAGTTTTCAGAAGCTTTTGGTCCTAAAACTAAACCCATTAATTGTGGAGGGTACATGAAGGGCACTGTGATGCAAAATAGTCCCCAAAGAAAACGTGTTTAATTCAGATTTGCCACTGTTTTACCATTATCAACATTTCATTAAAATACTAAGAGGTATTCACCAGGGATTTACACAAAAAACGCCTTTGTGCTGGAAGCATCTAGTTCCATTTACCACCACTGTAAAGAAATCATTGCGTTCCTGTACAATTTACCATTTCATTACAAACCCACTCTGAATGACTTTGTTTACATATCAAACACTAAATTATGCAGGAATTTTGAAAACAATTAGTGTAACTCTCCTTTAAAGTGAAATTTTGTGTTTTTGTGAATGTGTCTACCTACTACGTAGTGTCCTGAAACAGTGTACAAGCCTACAGTTGGACTGACCCCGAGCAGGTCAGACGAGGTGTCTGAGCTCATTCCGCTTCACTTTCACATTTTAATACCACTATGCTGACACTGAAACCTGTGTGTGTGTGTGGGGGAGGACTTGTGTCTTACCTGGTAGTGTGATTCTCTTGAGGAAGAAATCCAGCCCTATCGTCTGTTTGTAATGTTTCCCAAAAGCCTCCTGTGCAAAACGGGTGGCGAGTGATGTCTGAGAGCAAAAAAGAGAGCAGGGAAGAGAGAGAGAGAGGAGGGAGAGAGAATCACACTGAATCAAAAGAAGTGCCGAACGAACTGCAGCAACCCCTCCCCACATTTATTTTCAGATTCTTAAAATGAAATCTGAACAAAATCCGAAATCCGAAAACAAGCAAAAGAACAGTGCAAGTTGCAATATACAACAACAATGTGACATAAAATAAACTGCATTTCCTGAGACTGCACAAATCAAATAGAGTGGAACATTACCATGCTTCTCATATCATAGCTCCATTACTCTTTTTCATGTGATAACTGCTTGTTCAGAGAATTCTGGAAATACTGAATAAACCAATCTGAAAAACCCTTATACAAATAGTTTGTATTCTGTGTAGTATTATGATTAACAAGTTTATTTTGTTTGTAAAATAAAAACTGTTTAGACAAATTATTCCAAATTTTTGCACATTAGTGTGTAACTATCTATACTGAAGGCTGAAGCCTGTGTGGCCTCCAGATGAGACGGCAGAGTCAGACGATCCCCAGTGCGGCGCCTCATTTTGTGTGCTGCTCACTGAAACGCAGGAGGATGCCATATACAAAAAGATCCCCGTCATCCCAGCCTTCTCCAATAAAAACACGCTTAAAGATAAACACACTGTTAATGTTACTGTTGGAGGACCTGATAACTTTGGGCATTTTGGTTCCTTTGCCAGACATCTAAACAAAAAACTAAAGCAAGAGCTTCCCCATGCTGTCTTTGTGTGTGTGTAGTGAGGAGTTACAGTTTATGACAGTGATTAGTGGGGGGGTAGGAGTAGGAGTATGACATCACTTGTGATTGACAGCAGCTTAATGTAGAAAATCACATCCGTTTAGGAGCAGGACGTTGAGGGAGTGTGCACACATCATACACCACATAACTCAACGTGCCACTCTCACACACATATGCACACACTGCACACACAGAGTGTTGGCTGTGTGTGTTCTCAGTATGAGGGAAATAAGGGTGCGTGGGAACGCTATGTATGTGCCAACTACCATTCAGCTTGATGGATGAGAGGGAGAGAAGTGAAGGGCAAGATGTATAATAGGAAACTCAAGAGACAGAGAGGCAGAGAGAGAGAGAGAAAGTGAGAGAGAGACTCTCCCCAACATGAAAACACCTTTCTTGAGGACTAACACACATACAAACATCACTCCTCCAAATGCACAATAACATGTGCATGTTTAAATCATTCATCGTTTCATCTTTGGTGCATTCTTTATGACATATTGACAGTGTTAAAGGTAAAATCATATATAGTACCAAGTTTTTGCACACCACAGGGATTTACCCATGGTCCATTCATTACATAAACTGCAGCTTTTTATTCTTGTTAAACATGGGTAATTTGTTTCACTGAATTATAAATGAAAATATATAAAATAAAGTACGTTTCCCTTAAAACTTGAAAAGAATATTTGACCGTGTATGTCCGACATCATATTAACTGTTTGTGTGGTGATGCAGAAACAAATTCTAGCCTGTCCTTTAACTTCCAACCACTGTCACTTAAGAGCTTGTTAAATATTTAACACATGTTTATTGGTCTGCATTTTAATTATATTATGTGGCTTTTAGTAGGTCAATAATGATGAATGAAGAATATGAAATTCTCTGGTTAATAAAAGTACAAAAACGGTAAACATACAGTAAACGTATTTGTTAGCATGTAATATTATGTGTATTTCTTTCAAATACGGGCGATTTCAGTGAGTGCAAAATTTTTGACTGGTGGTGTATATAATGACAAAAAGAAAGAGTCGAAAGAAACATTGTCATGCAATCACCCAATTACAATGGCTGTGCGTCTCTTTCACTCCCCCTCTACCCCACTCTCTCTCTTTTCCTTACAGATCTAATCCAGATGTGTGAAGTCTTGGAAGGCCTCGCTTGCTGCAGAATTTAGTGTTTAACCTGCTCCGGCACACTCAAGTCAACTCGTAAACTGTTAGGTAATTATGTGATTAAATTAGGTGTGTTTAAAATGAAGAAAATCAATAAAACAGTGTTTTGTTCTCCATGCAAAATGACTAAAGTCTAATGCACTGGTGCGTGGTGTGCAGCATTTTCTACGGCTGGAGTCCCTGATCTGTAAGTTACACACAAACAAGTATACTACCAGTAAAAATAAAGATACAGTATGTTCACAATTGAATACCGTTATTAGCCAGCAAATATATTTTTTTATCAATACAAAAAAAAGTCACCTAATTTATTGTGGTTAGCGTTAGATATTTAACAAGCCTTTAAGTGGCAGCGAATGGGATGAAACGGTCACCTTGTCCATTTAAAGTTAAAGGCCAGACTAGAATTTGACTAGTGTTGGTTTTGGTGGGCTGTCTTAATTTGAGCATTTTAGTCTTATTTTAGTCAAAATTATCCACGACTATTTTCGTCTAGTTTTAATCAATGAAAACTGATGACATTTTAGTCTAGTTTTAGTCAATGAAGGTTGTATTTTAGTCTGTTTTTTTAGTAATGCAAATCTATTTAACCCAGTCAATATAGTATAAGTACCTAGTAGAATAGACAAAATCAAAATTTTCTTTTAGTCAAACCTATTTCACAATTCAGACAAGGTATCTTATTATATTATTGTTACCTTATAGACTGAAGAATACTGTACACCCATTCCAGACACGGAAGACACTTATTTTTCCAACCAACCATGTTAGAACTTAGAAGTACACACACATAAATTTAAATAAAATAAATAAAATAACATCACATCACTAAAAAGTGCAAATAAAATGAAAATGTGTGTGTCTATTGCCATAAAACCCACATTTGTAAAACTGGTAAAAGTCTTCACCTTCAGTGTGTTGGCCTGAACTTACCTGAATATTTTTTTTATTCCTGAACAAATATAGTCTACACAACCAAATCAGAACAATTTAGGATATTTCTGCATGGATATGGGAAAGGCTGCTTATCAAAATGCTGCGTGTGTGTGTGTGTGTGTGTGTGTGTGTGTCATTTCTCTCTCCCTGGACTTTGCTCTGCGTCCCAATACTTTTGTCCACTCTAGATAGATTTATTTCACAGTGCCTCTCAATGGAGAAAAGTATTGTGACGTAACGCCATTCAACTCTAAAGTTGAGGGTCCCAATCCTTTTTATTCTCCTCCCTATCGTACAGGAAATACTAACGTCTTGTCTCATTTTAGTCAACGAAAATAAAGAGACATTTTAGCGTGGTTTTTATTTTGTAAACCACATTTAGTCTCGTTCTTATTCGTCAACAATATTACATGATATATTTCATTTCATTATCGTCACATGACCAGCATTTACGTTGCGTCTCGTCTCGTTTTTGTCACGTGATAAATGTTCGTTGACGACGATATTTAGTCATAATTCTCGTTGACGAAAGCAACACTATTCTACATCACCACATAACCAGTTAATACAATCTTAGACATGTACTGTAACATATTCTTTCTGTGTTATAAAGGAAACTGTGTTTGTGGCTTCATGACAAGACCAAAGTTTCTGTTAAACTCAAATAAACAGCACTTGTTTGAAATAATAATTAATATATATAGCTAAGTGTGTTCCCTGTACAAAACTTATTTTCACTCATTAAATCAACAAACCTTCAGAATTATCTAGCATCTAATCTTTATTGTATATAAATTAGGGGTGTTGAATTAATGCGTTAATTTTGATCAATTAATTATGCGAAAAAATTATGCATTAAAAAAATTAACGCTGATTAATCACACCACGTGACTTTAACCCAGTCCGGTGTTCTGTCAAAACATGCTACCCATCGAGATGTGCTACCGTGCCCTTCTGCGCATGTGCAGGTCCACAGTCTTGGGATTCATTTTACATGCAAATTTACTAATTTTGTAACATACATATTGACATAAATTCAGCTACATTTCCATATTAAAAATAACTATAAATGTTTTGGTACTGTCCAGAGAACACAAAGACAGTGGATCTTGGGATGGTAAAATACCACTGTACTCGGAGGTGTGAGGTTTGAAAGTAGCCAATCCGAGAACACTATTTATTTCTCCTTGCTGCTGATTGGCTGCTGCCTTGTGACGCAGCTGCAGTCCAGAACAGCGCATAACAAAGAAAACACCCGTGCATTAATTAAAGGTAATATCGGTATTTTACATTCTAGCACTGCGGGAGTTCAGTGTAAACTGTGCAGTACGAATACGGTTTTACCTTTACAATTTCTTTTAGGGTAATGTATTAAGCTGAGTGTTTTGGGAGCATAATTGGGGGCATATTTAGGGTTTACACTATAAAATAGGCATTTTTAGACATTTTTTACCACATTGTGGTTTTTCACTATACACAGGGGCTCTTGGAACATTTACTGTATTGTGATTTTACTGCTACATATTGCAATTGCAATGCATTTCATGCTATTAAAGGGTCCATATCATCACTTTCCTGAGTTAGTAAACATTGTTTCAAATGTTTACTCCACCCATTCATACTGTACATACGGAAAAGCAGCAAAAAACATTCATAGTTTTTGTGATGTCACAAAGCCAACATATTATTCTGGCTATAGCAGTTTAGCCCTGCCCATTCATGCAACGATTCACCAACACCTTCAATGGTTAAAAATTTGTTGGATTACAGACCTCAACTCATCTGAATTCTCAGTTACACACCTGGTTACGCAGCTGTGATTGGTCACCCAGTCAGAAACACTGTGACTAGTTAGAGGCTCATTTGCATTTTGTAGCCTTTTGCAAAATCAGAATTGCAGAGACTGACATTGTGATAATGATTATCAGTGATATATTGAGCAGCCCTACAACAGACCACTGTAGTCGCTGCCGGTGTGAGCACAGGGTCATTTCACACTGTATCATTGCTGAACACTGTATAGTCGAGTACTACTGTGAGAAGCCTTTCATTGTACTATATAAACAAGCATCATTATACAATAAATAAAAGGAAATTAACTAGAAAGCACAGAGCCACAACCATTTTCCTTGCAATCCTACATTCTTACACACACACAAGCTTGTTCTTGAATGGATCAAGCCCTCTCACGGGCCAACTCAAACTGGTCTGGCAGCAAATTATTCTCAACACTCACCAGAGTAATGCTAACTGGCTCGCACTCTGTCCAGCTCCCCCTCACTCCTTCTCTCAGTAACGATGCTGTCAGTCACCAGGGCTGTCTCAAATAAACTCGTTTTCTGAGTTGCTGTTGATTTTTTTCTAACAGAAGCGGGATTTAAAGCTGTCAGAACAGAGAGACCTCTACATCTGTGTGAAGGAATACAAATACAACCCATTAACCTCAAAGAGAAAGACAGAGAGAGAGAAAGCGATAGAGACAGAGACAGAGAGAAAGCGAGAGAGAGAGAGAGAGAGAGAGAGAGAGAGAGAGAGAGAGAGAGAGAGAGAGAGAGACAGGGAGGAGGACACAAACAAGACACACATAAGACAAATGTCCATGTCTGTCAACTGGATGCATGAATGCATCAACATTTACATCAGTGGTTTTAAAATATCTCCTAAGAGCTGTGGGCAACTCATAGAGGAGAAGTGAAGTCCAGGACACCAAGCATACGCCTGCAGGCTCCAGCACATGAGCCAGGACACACACTGACTTTATGATGCCCTATATGAGAATGTGTGAATCTTTATGACTGTGCATGATGATGTGTGTGTCTACAGTGTGCTTGGCTGAGCTTCACTGGCTCCAGATGAAAGTCAGCACCAACACTGGGGCACCTCGAGTCGCACTGAGGCAGCCTGCACACAGACAATTATGATCATACATGCGCTAATGTGGTGGGTTTTGCATGTGGAGTTTTATAGTGTTTTTGTCCATTTGTGGTGTTTGATGGCAGTCAGAAAATGGATTGAGTATGTGAGTATGCAGTGCCAAATTCTACTGACGCAGCATCCACACAGGAACTGATAATTACACACACACAACTCGTTTTCTAAGGTTTCTTGACATCGCCATGAAACACCGCAAACGAACAGCCACCCCAAAAAACACTATGCAAGTCTATGCACACAGTCCACCACATCAGTCTTTGAGTGTGTACCCGTGTGTGTGTGTGTATGTGTGTATGTGAGCTGGTGTGCACAAGCCAGCATCGAGGTTTGGCATTACAACATGTTCAAACAGAGAAAAGTTACAGTATAGTAATACTATTCTTTAGTTTGCATCAATTTAAGTGGGCAACTGAACAAAAACATTACATTTAACAGCTGGTTTGCAAAAACAGCATGCTACACCCTGCCTGGCCCTCCGGCTTTTTGTATGTCCTTTTGCGAGCACAAACAAATCAGAACTAAAAAGAAAGCATGGCTCATTCCTTCTTAGGGCATTTTCACACTAGAGCGTCTTCCAGACCCAGGGCCATTTGCCCCAAGAGTTCAGTATGGGTCCAGGCCCGAGTCCTCCTAAAAACGGGCCGCTAAGGTTCACTAAGGTTGTGGTCTGTACCATGTGAAAGCTGTCTTCTCCGTGCACTGCACAGGTGTATAGTTCATTTTGTCACACTACTCCCAAAACTGGCTGTTGCATTTACCTGTAGGAATGGATCGCTGCGCCTCAGCTTTGCACTGAAGTGTGCAATAAAGGCTGGGAGAAGGCTGGGAGAAGGGAGAATTTTTTTCCCCTCTTAAAGGTAAGATGTAAACACTGGGGCCAATTTTACAGGAGAAGGCAAAAACATTCTTCACATGATTTTTTTGACAGCGATGACATATTTCCAAAAAACAAATAAGGTGTGTAGAACTAAACATGCCAGAGGGAGAATCAATGCGTGCAGTAGGTCACACACCCCGTGGATTAAGATACAGGCAGCATTAATAGGTTTATACAAGGAGATACTGCACAAACGACTTGAGCCAGATTTAAGCAGAGTTATCCTTGAGACCCAGGGTAAAAATAGACCCTAACTGTGTTTCTCCTCATAAATAATCAAGACAGCTACTTATACAGTCTAGTGACAATCTAACTTCATCAGAGGGCTTGGGGACATGACAATACATGCCAACAATATGTCATGATTATTCTATTCTATTTTTATTCTACTGTTTCACTTAATTTTGCTGCTCTTAATTTTATACTGTCCACTTTCTAACGTACCAAGCAAATGTCCCACTTGTGGGACTAATAAAGGCTTATCTTATCTATTATCTTATGATAAACTACATCAGTATGCACGAAGGGTGTCATGCTTTCTGGCAACAAAAGAACAATGACCAACTGTGTGACTCATTACAGAGAGTGGAAAATTAGCCATGTTTCATTGGATTTACTTCAGCACAATGTGTAAAAAGCTGAATAACAATCAATTTGTACAGGTCTAGTTCTTTTAAAATTTGGTTAAAAGTAGGTTCCAAATTAGAACAAAAAAGAAAACACCCAGTAACAGGTACCCAATTTTTCTTTCAAATTTCGATTCTGCTTATCAGTTCCTAAACACCACATGTCTGCAACGTTATCAGGCAGGACCAGTTCAGGAGAATTCATAAGATAAGTTAAGGTAAAAGGGAAATGTGCATTGTTACAGCAGCAAAGCGGACAGAACAAGAGAAGAAAGTTGAAGTAAATAACCAATAGATAACCAACAGAATAAAAAGCTATACAACACAACAGTATAGTATAAAAGTACACTACACAAATATTACAAAAATATAAATATAGAAGTTTGTATATGTGTATGCATGTTTGTATATCGTGTATCATGTATATCATGCAATATTTACAGTCTGAACGTTCATAATTATGAAATTCTCAGGTTGTACCTTTCTGGAATCGATATAGTGAGGCGTTAAGAACTATAATTGATCAGCAAAATGGAACTGATAAAATTCAAACAAAATCCAATCCTAAATGTGGTACATTTTGTCTCAGGTTTTATCTATTTGTCTCAGCTTATCAGATGTGCAAAAAATAATGTGTCATCTCATGCATCATGGAAATTAACTTGGCATTACCATAATTACATTATATTGTATGCAGGGATCACCATAAAACATTTTGAAGTACAGGCAAGGTCTGTAAACCTCCAGTAAAACACATCACAGGTGTGTCTCAGACAGGAAGAAGTTTGTTTTAGACTAAAAAACACAGATAATTTAAATCACTACAAAGACTAATGCCTAACTGCTTTCTCACATATGGTCATATTAGAGTTGGATCTCTTTGGTCTTGGTCTTGTCTTGGTCTCGGATCCCTCAGTCTTGTCTTGGTCTCGCTGTCTTGGTTTTGCTGTCTCAGACTGACATAGTGGTCGGGAGATTTGGAGCCAACAGTATCCAGGACACACAACGTAACATTCGAGAATGCAACATTATTATTATTATTTCGCCTTTCGCGCTCTTCAAATGCAACCAATAAATGACTTACATGGATTTTGTTGTGATTCAGGCATTGGCGCTTATCCAATCAAAATACGCAAGTACAGCGCTAGTTAAACATGAGATCCAGCTTCACAGTGAGCAGTAAGTCTAGTCAGTCAGTTTACAGTAATGTCAGCAGTAATAGGCAAGTCAGTAAGTTACAGAAATAATGTCAGCGAATTCTTCAGTCGTAAAGTTTGCAGTCATAGAACAGAAAAAGTTTTTTTGCAGCACAGGTTCCAAAAAGAAGCATTCAGCAAAATGCAGATTTTGCAAAGTCTCCTTGACCGAGACAGCCGGGACAACCTCAACCTTCACCAGGCACCTGGAGCGTGAACACCTTGAAAGATAAGCTAGCCAGTAGCCATCTACCCTTCAAACTATTTACCTACCTTTCCAACCTCAGATGACCAGATCATATATATGTATTTTTATTTATCATGTGTTCTTCTCACACGCGCCGTATAAATTATTTAGGGACAGATATTTTTTTTTGCAAGCTTCTCTGGAGACTTAACTTTTCTGGTGAAGAGTGTAACATGCTAAATACAGGTAGCTAGCTCTATCAATGGCTTTCAGCTACTTAAACATTAACAGTTTTCACTAACTGTTATTTGTCCATAATGTCTGTGTTCTATTGTTCTTGCCCTGCTGAACAACAGGCTTGATATCATCGGCAGTGTGTTGTAATCACATGCTACTACAGACATCAAGATGTCAGAATCTTTTAAGCACTTGTCCTTATTCTTATTAATGCACAATTTAATGTGCAGTTTGTATTGGTATGTAGTATCTGTAGTTTGCATTTGCTTCATATGACATGTGTGCATGTCTTTATATTGTTTGATTACAGTATTTACTTAAAATGGTGTTGTTTGACTAAATAAATGTGACCACTGACTTTTAAATAACATCTGCATATCACGTTGTGTTGACTTAACAGGCCAGGGAAGATGACATCATACAGTGTAATTTGGCTAGTACTACAATGGGACATGATGCAATTTCAAGTTTATAATTGTGTATCTTCAATTTGATGTTACAATTTCATCTACAAATTAAGTATAATTGAAATCAGTTACATATTTCCCATTCTTTAGACAGTTGTTGGAGGTGTTAGCTGTTTTGTCAGATGACTTTGGGATCAGTCAGTAACCGTCATGTCAGTCCTCAAAAGCAGTTTTTTTCAGTCTCGGTCTTGGTCTTGTCTCGACTTTGTCTTGGTCTTGTTTGGGTCTCGATACCCTCTGGTCTTGGTAGTGTCTTGGCCGTGGTTCAGGCGGTCGTGACTACAAGTCTAGGTCATATACACAACTCTGAGTGACCAATTGGTAGATAAAACATTCTACAGGTCACCACTCCCATGTATATCAAGAGCAATAGTCAAATAAATAAACTGCGGTAAGACCTCAGACTTATGCTTTTCTATCAAGTATGTAAGCACTCAGTGGTGACAGACACTGAACAGTCACTGAACAAAAATCACAGCCACAATCACTGTTATTCACGTTCTAGCAGTTACATGTGTGTATTTACAGTGGTGGGAAAAGTCTGAAACT
This sequence comes from Hydrocynus forskahlii, assembly GCA_037974365.1. NCBI lineage: Eukaryota > Metazoa > Chordata > Actinopteri > Characiformes > Alestidae > Hydrocynus > Hydrocynus forskahlii. The sequence continues at coordinate 4,212,660 of JBBPCX010000028.1, read as the reverse complement.
CATTCATTTTTTAAGTATTGTCTAATATAATTATTTTCTAATCAGAAATTATATGATCAGAAGATTTATCAATCACCTTGAGTGAAAAGTAAAATCTCTGAAACATTTAATGAGTTTCTTGGTCTTTAATGACAGCAGGACTCGAACTGCACAAGTCTGAGCAGATCAAATCCACAAGAGAGTCGTCTGAACACACACTTTAGTGAAAGGAAAGAGACTCACCCACACCCTTAACTTCCTGTCTGAAGGCCTTAATGTGGGCAGTGTTGCTTTGGTTTAAACTGTGACTGAGAAACAATTCAGAATCTGGAAAATTCTTACAAAATATTTCCTAAACCCAATTATTTCCATGCTGAAACAAAAAAAATCCAGATTTTCAGGGTACTCTCAGACTTTTAGACGCCACTGTTTAAAGACACACACACACACACACACACACACACACACAATTTTTATACACACACACACACAGTACTGTACAAAAGTCTTGAGCCACCCCTCATTTCTTCATATTCTGTTTCCAAAGAGCCAGACTTTCTGACTTTCTTGTATTTTCAACGAAGTCTTGAGGAACAGTTTTCCAAGCTTCCAGAAGGACTTTCAAAAACTCTCATTTTCAGTCCAGTCCCGGTACCTGTACCTGGCCAGTTACCTGTTTTTTAATGCTAAGCCACATAGTGACCAACATATCAATTATTCAAGCATAATAAAGCCATCTAACTTAAGGCATGAGGCAGTGAAGAAAATGATGAATGCTGACTGGGTGGAACACATTTATCTAGGAATCTTGAAACTTCAGGCACTCTGCAGCCTGTCGCAGCTAATCATTTCTTTTTTTATCTTCTCAATATGCCAACAATGTGTCAGTTTGACAGGCATTAAATAGTATTTTTGCACCAGTTAAGTGATTCAAAGCAATGAGACATTTTGCACAATATTGTACACACACACACAAAATAACATATTTGCTGTGTGTCACAGTCGCATCTCACCTCACAGTCACAATAAGACTCACAGCAACATAAGGAGCTTCGCTGTTGCTTGGCTTCAAACCCTAATAAAGACACTGTAAAGCCACACGTGAACAAATCAGAACTAAAACGAAAGCATGGAATTCGTCCTCTGTATTTAACCCACTGACCTAGTGAAGCAGCAGAGGTGCTTAGCAGCCCTGAGAATCCTGATCGCAGGGCGAACGCCCTAACCACTAGGCTACCCGCTACCCAACTTTTCACTGCATTTTAACCCATTCGCCAAGTAAAGCAGATGGTAGCCAAGAACACAGCACCCGTGGAGCAGCGCGTGGAGACTTGCTCAAGGGTACTTCAGTGGTGCCACTGGCAGTCCTGGGATTCGAACCTGCGACCATCTGATCGCAGCGGAATCTCCCTTACCACAAGGCCACCAGCTGCACCACTGGTCAGCTGTGGTCTTTCACGGTCAGTTTAACAGCCTCATCGTGGTCGTTAGTGAGCTGTGTGCGTGTTTTAGCAGATAATTGTCCGAGAACGAATGGAGATTAGCGGTAGCATTAGCCGTTAGCATGCTCCTACCCCTCTCAGTCCGGTTGTAAATCCCCCCTCACCTTCCCCGAGGCTCCGTCTCCGATCAGCACCATCTTCAGCTGCCGGTCCTGGCTCTCTTCCTCGGAGTCTGACATGTCGGTGGTAAGCGGGGAAAAAGCTCAAGCCTCTAAAAAGAAAAGGAAAGTTCAGATGGAGACAAACTGAATGTGTTTCAATGGTCGGAGAAAAAATCTACGGCACTAAGCAACCATTCGCCATGTTCACCCACACTCAACACAGGAGCAGCCCACTCGTGCGGGTCACCATTAAAGCACGGACACGGCGTTTTCTATAAATGTGTGCTCTGGGGTGTTCTCCTCCAGAAAAAAAACAACGCTCAAGAAAACATATCCAGTCACCGAGCGTGAGAACTGTGTGTGTTTGTTTGTAATCCGCGCCCCCTCCCGTCACGACATGGTCTCGTCCACCATGACGCGTCCTCGTTGCTAAGACAACAGCGCATGCACGAGAACCTGCAGGCGCGAGTGTTTCCCAACCCTGGTCCCATTAAATTATATTACATTAATTTAGCAGACGCCTTTATCAAAAGCGACTTATAATTTGAGGAAGCATTAAAGTTTCAGGATAGCGTGGGAACCAGAGGAGAGACATCTTTGAGTAGGGAGTAGTGCAAGAACAGAAGAGATGCTCACTGAACAGATGAGTCCTCAGGAGGTTTTTGAAGATGCAGAGTGATTCTGCTACTCTAGTTTGCTTAGGCAGCTCATTCCACCAGTGAGGAATCACAAAAGAGAACCCTTGTGTGTGGGGATGACAGAGCCAGACGATGTTCCTTGAAGGAGCGGAGGGAGCGAGTAGGAAAGTAAGCCTGAATGATAGGATTAAGGCAGCTGTGCGCAGACCCAAACGTCACACGGTAGGCAGGGGTTAGTGACTTGAATTAAATTCAGGCAGCCGTGGGTAGCCAGTGTGGGTGACTTCACGCGACTGTATGGACCTGATCACTGTAGTATGGTTAGTATGCAGTGCAATGTGCAAATTAGCTCATTTACAACAACCATTCACCTGTGTTATATCCTGGAAAAGATGCATCTCAGAATCTCACAAACAACCGCTGTAACAGTAATGTATAACTGTAATTATACTAAATAAGTGTATACCATATTATACTATATAAATGTGGAGAGGGGAGGGGATAAATGAACACAAAACAAGCAAAACAAAACTATGGGCTGCTCCCGATTAGGGGTCACCACAGCAGATCAACCATCTCCATTTCCTTCCATCCTCTGGATCTTCCTCTCTCACACCAACTGCCTGCATGTCCTCTGGATCTTCCTCTCTCACACCAACTGCCTGCATGTCCTCCCTCACAACATCCACAAACCTCCTACTAGGCCTTCCTCTTCTCCTCTTTCCTGGCAGCTCCATCATCAGCATCCTTCTCCCAACATTCTCAGAATCTCTCCTCAGCACACATGTCCACACCAACGCAATTTTGCCTCTCTGACTTTTCCTCCAAAAGGTCCAACTTGAGCTGTCCCTCTAATAAACTCATACCTGATCCTGTCCATTTTACACAGTCCCAATGCAAATCTTAATGTTTTCAGCTCTGCCACCTCCAGCTCTGCTTCCTATCTTTTCGTCAGTGTCACTATCTCCAAACTACACAACATAGCTGATCTAATTACCATCATCTGCACCTTTCCTTTCACTCTTGCTGGTACCTGCCTAGCACAAATCACTTCTGCCAGTCTTCCCCACCCATTCCACCCAGCCTGCGCTCTCTTCTACACCTCTCTTTCACACTTCCCATTACTCTGGACTGTTGACACACAGGGTTATTGTAATTATACTATAATTATACTACTACTATATACTTATACTACTATATGGTACAAAACAGTATAATTTTCGAATAGTATATAATAGTGAGCATAACAGCTACCTATGCTAGATTATTTATCCTACCGGCAAAGCTCCCTCACTTTGGAAGTAGTATTTTATTCATTTATTTTATTTAACCTTTATTTTACCAGGCAATATATTAAGAACAAATTCTGGAATGAAGAGACCTACAAGGAGAGGGGGAGGGGATAAAAAAACAAAAGAACAAATGACAATTAATGAAGCAGAAGTAAAATAGTCCACAAACAGTGAAATGCAAACATTTAGATAAAAAGCTAAACTCAGTCAGACAACTTAGAAATGGTAAACACACTGAGAGGCTAATTATGTATCAGGGGAAAGTATTCAAAACTACTTTCCATTACTTTAACTCTTTATTATAAAATGAACAATTCCTGTCATAAAAACCACGATCATAGATATATACATTATATGTATACTACATGTATAAATATGTATATATGTACCTTTATGCGTCTCATAAGAAGGGCTGCAAAATATGGAAAAAATACAAGTACTCTATTGCTGTTATGCTGGGACACAGTGTGATTGCAATATCTTTCAATATATTAAAGGGCCCATATCATCACTTTTCTTTAAGTGCACTAGCCCATGTATTAATTCCAAGTGAAAACTTAGGTTCGAAAATGGTCACTTATAAATGAACTATATTTGTGATACACAAACCCACACAAACGTCAAAGAAAATTTTGAATAGAAGCAAATAGTTTATATAACTATAGGCCCTTTAAGATAGAATATAGGCCCTTTAAGATCACCTTGCCGTATCATTGTCTTTAAAAGTGAAAGATCAGCCAAAATAATTTGACTTTTGTTGGTTTACATGAAGACATCAATTAATCAAAACACCAAGTAACTCACCTGGAGCCGTGATTGGTTGCCCTATCTGAAACACTGGTTAGAGATTCATTTGCATATTGCGACCTTCTGCAATATCAGAATTGGATGACATCACGTTAATAGTAAACAGATGATATATTGTGCAGTCCTACTCATAGGTGAATTCTGTGTTAATGTGTTGCTGTGTTGCTTGAGGGTGTTGAGGGGACCTCTCATTAGCCTGAGCATGAAATAAATAAATGCCCCAAAATGACACCCTGTTTCCTCACCTTGCCATGGATCTAAACAGGCTCCCAGGCTCTTCTATAAACATACAGTGTTTGCCTTTGAACCGAAGACTGGATCCACTGTAAAACGTAGACATACAAAGTCAAGGCAGTAACTTGGATGTCTTGTTAAACTTCCATCTTACACTACTGGTCAAAAGTTGTTGCACACACTGAGATTTTATTAATTTTTTAGGTTACTCACTTAATATTTACTAAAATACACTCACTATTCTTTGCTAACAAATACATTTACAGTGTGTTCACCATTTGAGTATACCTTTATTAGCCAGAAAATGTCAAATATTTTTATTAATCACAACTGACCCATAAAATGCCACCTAATTTAATTATAGCAATAACTGTAATGCGGATCACAAGAAAAGTGTTAGGAGTGTAACAGGTTATTAAGTGACAGGTTTTTATTTCATTTTCAAATTTTAATTTATAGTCGTTCAGTCAACAACTTTCCAATGCTCAACAAGACAAAAAAAACGGCAGTTAATGAAATAAATGTATAAGAAGTAAAAACCTGGTTGCAAAAACTTTTACCTCACTTTTATACCTCAGAAAGTGACAATTCTGTCATACGTGAACACACCACAGCACGCAGTGTGATCAGCACGAAATTCTTCCTCTGCATTTAACCAGTTCACCAAGTGGAGCAGCGGGGAACCAGGAACACAGTGCCTGAGGACGGTACCTTGCTCAAGGGTACCTCAGAGGAGACAGTCGCAGTCTTGGGATTCGAACCGACTTTCTGAAAGTTTTTATCAGCATTGTGATGAAACTTTCATCCTTAAACGCTTAATTTTGTGCTGCGTTAATGATTATGTGACAAAAAAGTTTGAAAAACTGTAACAGGTGACTGAAAGTGCTTGTGCAACAGTAAGTCTACTCTAAACGATGCATTACCAGAAGAACTGATTGATGTTATTATTATTTATTATTATTTGTTTTTTATCATGTTGTAGCCTTAGTTGTTACAATTTCATACAGTTTGTAGGGCTGCGCAATATATTGTCTGTCAGTTGTCTCTGCAATATCAATTTTAGAAGGCTGGAATTTGCAAATAAGCCTCTAACCAGCCACGGTCTTTCTGAAGGCTGACCAATTACAACTCCAGGTGAGTTACTGGGTGTTCTGAGGAAACAGAACACCCAAACTAAAGTCTGATTATTCGTCATCTTTAAGCGTTACCGTTAAAAGTGTTGCCGAATAGATGCAGGAATGGCTAGGCCTAAACTGCTGTAGCCAGAATAAGGAGATATATTTCAATGTGTTTTTTTGTTTATTTGTTTTTTACAACAGGTTGTTTTTGTAGCTTATTTTCCATGTATTGATGGATGGGAGGAGTAAACGTACAATTTAAAACAATATTTACAGACCAAGCCTTTCTAATTCCAGAAAAGTGATAACATGGGCAATTTAACATGTTGAAAGGCATAGCAATTGGAATATGTTTAGCAGAACAACCGCAATACTGATTTTTGTCCGTTTCATGAAGCTCTAGCCTCTTGCGGCTTGGTGGTAGGTATGCTAGCTGTTAGCTGTTTAGCCTTAACGATTTTGGCAAGGTAAGGGAAAACAAGATAGAATTACCGAATTAGAACACAACACAGAGGTGTAATGTGTTAATATGTATACGATTAATGAAGTTCAAATATAAAAGACGAAAACGAAAATAAAATGAGTTAAACAGTTTACCTCAGCAGTTTCACAGCTGAGGAGGGGCGACCTTTAGGATCAATGAGTTGGAATTTGAAATTAGTTCGGTTGCGCGCGCTGGTATAGGGCATAATTACTGTGGGAGCGGAGCGACTATAGCTTGCTGATTACAGTTTACATCTAAATCCAAGGCTGTCGCCATGGACCAAAACACTGAGGGGTGACCAAATCTGCTGCCAGCAACCCCCCGCCCTCACATACAAAAATTATAATCATTTTCCTTTTAATCTAATATAATTTTTAAGTTGGCTAGGAGAAAAAAAACAAGGGAGGTCTCATTAACCTATAACCCATAATATATGCACAAGCCCAAACTGTATTGCCGTAAACGACAGGAATATAACATAACATTGAAAGACTAAATTACTGTGTTCTAAATACATTAAAAGCTCTGACAGGCTCAGTGATACCCTCTGAGTAACACTCATGTTGCACTCTAGTATTCCACTTTTTATACGTTTTAAATAATTAAAAGAGATACAGTGCTGTGTTTCATACAACTGACCCCAGAGCCAGGCTTTTCAGACAAACCACACACTGTGTTCAGACAAACCACACCCTGTGTCGCGCTACTTGTACTTTCAGTAATAACAACGGGTTTCTGTGTAGTTTAAGATTATGATTATATTTATTAATTACTATGTCAGACGGCAACGGTTGCCTGTTGTAACATGTAAATGAAAAGGCAATGTGTTGTTGTAATATATGTAAATTATTACACCTCAATCAAGTAAATCCAAAGAACACCCCTTTTGAATGTAAAAACAAACATTGCACATCTATGTAAATTATACTTTATACTTATACTGGCTCGTATACCAACATTATAGGGCCCCTATCATGTAAAAATGTATTTGTTTGTGTGTGTGTGTGTGTGTGTGTGTGTGTGTGTGTGTGTGTGTGTATGTGTGTGTGTTTTATATTTATTATTTGTGATAATGTCACGTGCCCTATAGATATGTACAAAACAACCCAGCAAATTTAAATTAAATTAATCATAACCCTGTGATAAAAAAATACAAGAGTATTTGTTTTATTTAGATTTTATTTTATTTCATATTTCAGCCTTTTCTATCTAGAGAATCCGCACAAAAAGGACAACAGCTCTCGCTGGACCTCACCCTTTATTTTCTGTTTCTGTTTTGAACAAGCAAAAGCACAGAAAAAAACACTTGCACAGCTGGATCTTAAAGACCACTCGGGAGTTTTGAGGGCACGCAAATATTTACCTGTACCAAGTATTTGATCAGGTTCCTTCAAGAAGAGTGGAGAAAAATACAGGAGGAATCAGGAACACCTAACAACAACAATACTAATACAACAATTATATGAATAGTAATAATAACAATAATAATGACAAGATGATGATGCTGGTGATCAATAATACTGATAATAAAATAAGAAACAACAAACAGCAACAATAGCAATAATAATAATAACCTTCCTATCTCGTATGTGCTTAAAAAATATTTTAATATGAATGCGTGCCCCTGTCTCGTGCGGATACACCGGTGTCCCCTTTGGCACTGTCTTTTATCTCTTTGCTCGAGTCGGACTTTAGGAGAGCCCTTGCTTGCTGGCCGTATGGTTAAGCACGGTCCGTCTTTACACACACACACACACACACACACACACACACACACACACACACACACCCAACCACACACCCACAAAACCCCACACACACACA
>JBBPCX010000028.1:4180658-4195658 GCA_037974365.1 Hydrocynus forskahlii | reverse complement strand
AGACTGATATCTGATTAATAATGGATATCAATAAACAAATTAATAATATACTGCAGTTGATTGTGTTTATTCTGGTTTTGAAAAAAATAAGCAGGAGAAGCTACTATTGGACAGATGTTTCTGGTGTCGGAGGTCCAACTCAGACCTCCTCCTGAAATGAGGGTTAGATCTGGTTTAAATGTGTCCTGGGAGCGTTTACACCTGATTTAAAGTGGATTAACCTAATCGATGTTCTCAAGACACATAAAACGACCAGGTCAAAGAATCTCTTTACTGCCTAGCTCAAGAAATCTGTCCCTATATGAGCAATGCCCTGTTTGAGAAGATGATCCAGGTAAGGATGGGGATTAACCATAAATCCCTGTGGATTTATCCAGGTATTTAATCCCAGTCGTCCGTATCGCTCCTCCTGTTCCGAATCAGAGGCACTCTGATGATTTCCATTTAGGAGCAGGCCCAGTAATTTCCCATCATCCAATTTGCTTTTATTTAGCTGCCAGAGATCCACCTCTGAACTTTCACAGACAATTTCTTGAGTCCTTCTCTCTCTCTCTCTCTCTCTCTCTCTCTCTCTCTCTCTCTCTCTCTCTCTCTCTCTCCCTCCCTCTCTCTCTCTCTCTCTGTCTCTCTCTCGATTAAAAAATTGGCCTGTCAAAAAAAAACAGGGCGACTATCTATCCAGAGTCCGCTGTCCAGATTTGCTCATTACTGTTGTCTAGTTGTACACAAACACACACACACACCACTGCCATGTCAGTGTCACTGCTGTGCTAAGAATGATCCACCACCCCAAAAGTGCCATCTCACTGGTGACCCAGTGGTGGTCCTGACCACTGATTAAGGGGGTAAAGTAGGACAACAAATGATGCAGACCATTGCATTAAAAAGCTAAAATATAGCAGAGGCTTACCAGCAGGACTCACCATTGTGACCCAACACACATGCACACAGGCTCCCACACACACACGCTCACATTCACCCAGTGTCCAGTGAACATAGCACACAGTGGAATCCCAATGCTGTTTAGGCGCTTTGCTTCAACAAAGTCAATATTAACAATGGTTGATATGTCAGTAACATAAACCCAAAATCAGTTGGGGCACTACTTAGATTAATGCAGAAAGAGCAGCAGATGGTTCGGGTTATGCAGTCCAATGCACGCCTCCCAACCAACAAGGTGCAACGATGAGCCTGAGGATTAGAAAGAACAAAGCACGAGCAAGCCACTGCCGGCAACGCCAAAAGCACAGCCAAGTATTAAGTAAAATCAAACAAAACAGTAAAACAAAACAAAACAGAATAAAACAGTAAAACAAACAACAACATGACCAGGGAGGGCTAGGAACCCAAGAAGAATGCGTGGGTAAGAAACCTGGCTACAAGAGAGAGAAAATAAAATAATTACCATTAAAACTCTCAATACCCAGCCAATGAATAGAGAATACATACCATTACTGCACCGGCTCATCATAAGCCCATGGCCCAATATGGCAAGAGCTTGAATTAACTAAACTAAACAAACACTATTTTTACTCTCATAGCACGAACTACCGCTGTAATAGTAGTAATAACGTTCAGAATTTAGCATACCTGAAGCGCTGGGGAAATCACACAGGTACAACCAATTACATATGTAGCAGCCGTCTGGCTTTTCCTAAAAGCGGTATGTGAGTGGAATCACCACCTCTACTTCTGCTGGCTTTGGACCAGCTATGCAAATTAACAGGCCATGGTTACTACAGATGCCATGGTATAAAACATTTAAACAATAGTTACCATGCTTACCTTTCCCCAATCACACCCCTTTTATACCTTAATCAAAAGTCCCACTCCAGCTGACAATTACATGTCAGTTCTAAGACGACACGTGACCGGCAGACACGTACTCAGCTACATATGTATGTGTGTGTGTGTGTGTGTGTATGTGTACATATATGTATGTATGCCGACTTTCTGTACAGTCAATCGTTACAGACCTCCAAACCTCATGTGGCCTTCAGATTAGCTCGAGTACAGCATAGAGTGCTTCATGGAATGGGTTTCCATGGCCAAGCAGCTGCATCCAAGCCATACATCACCAAGTGCAATGCAAAGCATTGGATGCAGTGGTGTAAAGCACGCCGCCACTAGAGTCTAGAGCAGTGGAGGCACGTTCTCTGGAGTGATGAATCACGCTTCTCCATCTGGCAATCTGATGGATGAATCTGGGTTTGGGGGTTGCCAGGAGAACGGTACTTGTCTGACTGCATTGTGCCAAGTGTAAATTTGGTGGAGGGGGGATTATGGTGTGTGCTCCCAACTTTGTGGAAACAGTTTGGGGATGGCCCCTTCCAGTTCCAACAAGACTGTGCACCAGTGCAAAAAGCTAGACAGAACACCTTTGGGATGAATTAGAGCGTAGCCTGCGAGCCAGGCCTTCTCGTCCAACATCATTGTCTGACCTCACAAATGTGCTTCTGGAAGAATGGTCAAAAATTTCCATAAACACACTCCTACACCTTGTGGAAAGCTTGCCCAGAAAAGGTGAAGCTGGTATAGCGGCAAAGGGTGGGCCGACATCATATTAAACTCTATGGATTAAGAATGGGATGTCACTACTGAAGCCAAGACCTGTGCAATGCATATAAGTGTTCCTCTTAGACTTAAGATTTTTGCCCGTTTTAAGGCCTTTTCCTTGGAGATTTTGTGATTTCTTCACAGTATGACGTTTGATTCTTTGTCACTGTCATGCCAGCTCAGGGAAGGAAGACACTAATGCAGGAGTTAGCAAAACTAAAATACACTTTAATGAGAAACAAACAGGCAAACAGTCACTAGAGCATGCAGAGCTTGACAGAACAGAACACAAGAAGACTCTCCTGTTCAGTGCAGCACAGATCCTCCATCTTGCTGACATGCTCCACTGGGGGCGTAGCAGAGACGGCAAGGATGTGACAGTACCCCACTCCTGAACCGGCCTCCAAAGGGTGGGCGAGAAGGCACCAACACCACTCCCAGAGTTGAATGAGGCCGCCCAGAGTGACCCAGCCTCCTAGGACGCGATTGCTGACTGGGAGGGAGCCAACTGTAACGAGGAGCTGGCCGGTCCAGCTGGGCACGGTGGAAATCTTCAATCAGCTATTGACTGAGTATGTCCCCGGATGGGACCAACTCCTCTCCTCCGGACCATAGCCCTCCCAATGCACAAGTACTGGATGCAGCCACATACGTCTCCTCCGGGAGTCAAGCAGCTCCTGTACTCGGTAGTCGGGGGCCCCCTCAACCGCTACACTCCAGGCGGTGGAAAGCGAACTGAAGGGGATGAGCCAAACACCCTTGGAGAACTGGTCAACCACCACTAATATAGTGGTGTAACCCCTGGAGCTCGAGAGATCTGTGACAAAGTCCACAGCGATGTGGGACCATGGTCTCCAAGGGACAGGCAGGAGTAATAATCTACTGGCAGGCAACTCCATAGGCACCTTGGTGGCCATACATACTGAACACGAGTGGACGGCATGCTCTACGTCCACACAGAGGTTTGGGCACCAGTATTTACAGTTAATCTGCATGGCAGTTTTCTGGACTCAAGGATTCCGTGGCCGGCATAGTATGAGCCCACTCAATCACTTTTCTATGAAGTGGGTCCGGTACATACACTTTGCCGGTGGCACACATCACAGGAATAGGGCTTCTAGCTAAACTTTATTCAATTTCTGTATCTATGTCCCATACAATCGGGGCTGCAATCAGAGCCTTTGGGATAATTGTCTCAGGCTCTGACTTCTCTACTGGGGTAGGGTAATATCAAGACAGCGCATCCACTTTACCATTTTTTGTTCCTGCTCTATACATGTTTACAAAATCAAAATGCATGAAAAACAGAGCCCAGCGTGCCTTTTGCAGGTATAACCTCTCACCCTGTCAGATATCCAACCAATCAGGCAACTCCTCTAACGTCACCTTCACCACAAGCAGCTCATGATTCCCTATATCGTAATTGCATTTAGTGGGAGCTAACTTCCTAGAGAAGGAGGCGCATGGATGGAGTTTCTCTGGGGCTCCATGTCTCTGGGATAGCACTGCTCCCAGACTGATTGCAGAGGCGTCCACCTTGACTATACATGGTTTTGCTGGGTTGGGTAGGACCGTACGGACATGTTCTATGTGTTCAGTGAAGGTTTTGGAATAAATCAAAATGTCATCTAGGTATATGATCAAGAGTGACGGAGTACTTAACAATCCATGAGCCTTTACATTATCATGGTAGTGGCCAGATGTAGTACTGAATGCAGTTTTCCACTCATTACCTGCTCGTATCCACACTAGGACAAGTTATGTGTATTCTCTCACTCCCTGGAGCTGTTATATGGCCAATGGGATAAGTGGAAGTGGGTGTGGATACCTCACTGTGAAGTTTATCCCCCGGTAATATATGCATGGCCTGAGCCCGCCATCCTTCTTCTCTTTAAAGAAGAACCCAGCTGACGCTGGGGACATGGACCAGCTGATTAACCCCTGCTGGAGCTCTTCAGCGACATAGTCCTCTACTGCTTTGGTTTCCACCTCAGACAATGGAGAGACACTGCACCGAGGTGGGGCTGCACCCAGCAGGAGGTCAATCATGCAGTCCCACAGCTGGTGTGGAGGGAGATGGGTGGCCTTAAATAGGCTGAAGGCCTCAGCAAACTCCTGATACTGGCTTGGTATTTCTACTGGAATATGAGCATTGGGGATCTCTATCGAGGTAGCGTGAGTATGGAGCCTTGGCTCCAAACATTTTCCTTGGCATGAAGGGGACCATGCCCCAATACCAATGTGGGGTTGGCTTGTTGTAACACTAAGAATTGTAGCCTTTCATGGTGGACCTTATTAATCAACAAAGTCACTGGTAAGATCATTTTCACAACTGGCTCGCCACTAACTAAGCACCCATCTAAGGCCCTCACTGTGATCGGGGCTCCACGACAGGCAGGGACAGTGAGGACACAAGAGACTGAGATGAAATTCCCATCTGATCCAGAATCTAAAAGGGCGGAGAGAGAGACAGCAGTTAGATACATGTATTTTAACAGTCAAACAAAACTGAGCAGATCTATAGTCACTAGCAGTTTGTTGGTTTTCCCCTCCATGTCCCCCTTTTATGAGGCAATTCACCAGCCGGTGTCCTACACCACCACAATAGACGCGGGGGCGGCCGTTTCTTCTCCTCTCTCATTCTGCGGGGTGAAACTTGAGGACCCCAGCTGCATGGGCTCCATTGCGGGCTCTTCCTGTGCCAGATTTGGCACTAACTTGGTTTTGACATGGAGAGGCTGAAGTGGAGAGGTCCGCTTCAGCTTGGCTCTGAGGTGGTGATCCAAATGAATGCTGAGTGCAATGACTTGGTCGAGAGTCATTCCTGCATCAGGTGGAGTCCCTGTAGGAAGACCACCTGGAGAGCAAGCTCATTCAATCCACCGTCGGCTGCCAAGACATGGAATTCGGTTGAATAGTCCACTACGGTGCTCTGTCCTTGCTTCAGACTGAGCAGGCGCACACTGCTGCACCTTTTTACTTCTCCAGACGGCTGCTGCCCAGTCTTGGGCTCTCCCCGTGAGCCGCTGGATCAGCATCGAGTCCTTCTGGATGGATGTCATCTCTGGAAACTCTGAAAAATACAGTTCACATGATAAGAGTAAGTTCCAACATCCTGACGGGTCGCCCCCATACCTCTCTGGAGTGGGGGCTTAATGCCTTAAAGGAGCACGAAATGGAACTGATAAAGCCACCTGCGGGTTTACAGGGGTTGTAGCTGGAGGCGTCCCTCAACGCTGATCGTGGGTCAGTTCCATAACGGCCCTCGCTAGATGATTCATTTGGACTTGATGATCCCCCAACAGCTGCAGAAGCTAGGGATCTTTGTCTCTTGGCAGCAGCACTCCTGCTGCACCCATGGGGATGGTGTGGTCATATGTCATGTCGGCTTGGGCAAGGAGGACTCAAATGCAGGAGTTAGCAGAACTCAAAAGGACTTTAATGAGAAACAAACAGGCAAACAGTCACTAGAGTGCACAGAGCTTGGCAGAACAGAACACAAGAAGGCTCTCTCTCTGCGAGTCACACAGAAGGGACCCGTTCAGCGTAGCACGGATCCTCCGTCTCGTCGACACGGTCCCAATACTAAGTTTGCTCCTGGACAGTAGCCACAAGAAGACTTGGGGTAAGAGGCCCTCCTTCCAGGCGGAGCCTCTACGGGTGAATCCAGCCTATGGGCACTTCAGCTTTGCTGGTTACTCTAGGAAACAGGACATACACACACACAGCCAAGTCAAACCTCTAAGAGACTGTTATGGATGGATTTCCACAGACGAGATGACTGCTCTCATCTAGCCTGCTCTATGGAGCTCGCATACATGACTGGAAATGCGAGAGAGTGCCAGTATCATGTCAGTGACCGCACGCCGGCTTCTGGACTGGCTAGGACCTGTCACAGAAGAACATGAACATGCGGACCAATCACGTGAGACAAACACTTATCCTTGGACAAGCACTGATCACAAGACACCTAGAAACAGATGGGTAACAGATCAGGTAATCAGGAGCTGACACACAAGGGCTGACGGGAGGCAGCTGCATGTGACGGTCATACAATGCACTTCAGAACTGTCTTTGCTTCCATTTCTATCATTACTACAGAGCTCATTTTCACTGCCTTCTGTATAGATGTTTTATTCGGTTAGCTCTGAGCTAACTGATGTGTACTTTCGCTTCTTCACACTGGACTTACAAAAACGACAACATGAAAAACAGTCAGATACACAATGTAACATTCCTACTTCTTTCTGCATGTTTTCACAAAATCCTTCAGCAAGTATTTGAGCCTTTAAAGGAGCCTCTTTGCCTGTTAGGCATCATAAGCTGTGTGTTGAGCAGCTTGACCAAGACAAGATCGGTCTTGAGGTATGGTCAGCTGAGTTTCAGACGTTCTTCTTTGTTTTTGTATATGGTTGCATATAGTCAATGTAAAAGCGTAAAATGGTTTAAGGTGATGTCAGAGGATACAGTGGTCAGAGGACTTAAGCTGTGTGAGATCTGCTGAGCTTGTTCACTGATGCTTTTTCATCTCTTGACATTGAAAGAAAGGCAAAAGGGTCAGACATGCAGAAGTGAGTCTTACTGTATGTTGAAGTGTAGCAAAACTCCAGTAGGTTTCGGAGTCTGTAAGTCTCAGTTCTACCTCCCCAGAGTTTTGGGGCTGGAAAACACGTTCCAGTATCACTTCCCAGAGCTTTAAAGGAGAATTCAAAGCCATCGAGGGCGCATTCCTCCTCTGCGATAAGCATTTGGGTTAGAAACCTTGCTCCTTTTTTGCTCCCGTGAACACGTAAAGTGCTTACAGACTTGGCCGATAGATTAACCACACACCCACTCATGGCCTGTTCAGAGGAGTGGGGGAGGTGCAGGAAACCCAATCTCAGAGCAAGGAAAAAAAGATTTTTTAAGCTTTGAGAGCCTGTTCAGAATTGATTGCGGGAGCACTACAAGAGCCGGCTGAACCGAGACAAGCTCACCAGTCTGGAATGGCTGGCTGCTTTTGAAGGTGTCAATGTGTTTTTTTTCCCTAAAAGTTACTTTTATTACAGACGGAAAACACGCTTGGAATAAGCTACCATGTGTCGGCGGGCTCTTAATTCGAAACGCAGCCTTAGTAAGCTCCGGCGTTTTTCCCCTTGTCCACTTTCTGCCTTGAAAATTACCAAAAAGTGGGTCAGTATTGCTTCAGATTACTCAGAACAAAAAGACGTTGACATTACACACTTATGCAATAATATGCTAATTTAACTGTATTATTATGTTTTTAATGACATTCATTACTTTAATTTAGCATTCTGTACCAACAGGTTTGGGTCTGCATTTGGTAGATGCCTTCTACCTCACCCAGGACAGGACAACCCTGGGACCACACCTGTCCATAAATAATTTGGGTGATGGCCTGTTCTTAGGACTGCAGTGACAGTAATATGATGGTGTGTATGTGTGTGTGTGTGTGTGTGTGTGTGTGTGTGTGTTTTGCTGATGATTTTACAATCAGGAGGTTGAGTATCCATTCGGGGCAGCTTGGTGATCAAAAACGGGCAACCAATGAAGATCTAGAAAGTCTAATACAATCTCCTACAGTCTCATTGATGGACAGGGTAAAGGGGTGAGCTAAATGGCCAAAACACTGCTCTGCCTTTTTACACAACAGGGTCTGTTTCCACAAGCGGCATCCAGCTCTTCATTTGGGTGTAGTGGACTTGTGGATGTGGGTTAAGACACAGTATGATTTATTGTGAGCTGTGAAAATGAAATGAATTTCAACAAGGAGCTGAACGCTATGGGCACCTTTTTACTCAACAGGGTCTGTTTTCACAAACCACTTCAGATGGGCTGATCTAGAGTTGAAATATGAAGAAATCTGATCCCAGATTGGTCCTGTTGGTGAATAGTTGAGGTTCAGTTAATTTTTATAGTAGGTTCATACTGTGTTCTAGACCACATCCACATCCAGCTTCACCTTAACGATGAGCTGGAGGTGGTTTGAGCAGGTCCAGAGAAGTTTTGGGGTTAAAAGATTTGGGTGACTATTGACTTCTAGTGTTTGTGATGTTAGCCTTGTAGCTCCAGTTCTTAACCACAGAAGATAAAATTGTAATGCCGGAGCAATCATGTCTGGGATGAAACTGAGTAAAAGTTTTACATGTTAGAACATGACTGTGAAGTCCAGAGAGGTTTTGGAAAGAGAGGGTCCATTGGCTGCCACTTAATAGCTTGTAAAATAACTAACATTTGTCTGGTGAACCACTTTATAATTATAATGATATTATGTGGCTTTTTGTTTTTCAGTAATAATCAATAAAACTATGACATGACTAATAAAGGTATTCAAATGATGAACATACTGTAAATGTATTTTACAGCAAGTGAGATTGAGTGTATTTTTAGTAAGTATTAAGTGAGTAACATACAAATCTCAGTGTGTGCCAAAAGGTTTTTCTGGTAATGTATAATGTGGTTGAATGCAAACCAGTGGAACCCTATGGAGAATTTTTTTAACTAGATTTCAAAATGCAAGCTAGATATTTTAAAAACTTTCTGAAAGCACCGCTTGCTGCTTCCACAACTTTGTGTGTGTGTATATAATAATTCCTGGCACAAGTGTTAGTGCTAATCTCTGCTGCCACCCTACTCTCAACCCTTCCACAAAGGTCTGCTCATCAAAAGTTGGCACTGGAAATTTCAGAGCAATTTAAAAACTTATCTCCTCCCTTTAGGACACCTCCTCAAAAGCATGAGTGCCGGGAAATAGGAGCACACCGTCCTGGAAGTGACGCCCAGCATGGATTTCCGCATTAAAGGAGCACAGAGAAACTGTGCTTTCTCTCTCTCTCTCTCTTCGAGCCCTCACCCGGGGCTCCACATCCACGGTGGGCTTTCAAAGAGCTGCTAAGCCGCTTAGGCTAAACCCATACAGGTAGCAGTCTGAGCGACAGAGAGGAGAAAAATCAAAGAGCTGTGAATTTACCAGGGGTCAAAGGGTAGGCTTTAATATGCAGCCTGCTCAGTATCTGGGCCCAGCAGAAATGGATGAGTCTTATTGATATGGGCATATTCGCGCCCGCAGAGAGACGCGCTTTCAAAAGGTACAATAAGAAAGTTCTGTGGAAAAATACTTGGTGGGTTGCTTAAATCAAGAAGTTTGAGGTTCCTGAAATAATGATGTTGAAGTGCCTTTGGGGGCTTAAAGGAGAGAGAGATAGAAACTTTAAGAGTCCTGCCACTGCTGTCAGCACGTCTCTTCTATCTCTCAAAACATAATAAACAGAAGAACATCTTCAGCCATGGAAGATAGTCATTAACCCGCACTGATCCAGACTGATGCAGTTCTAGTAGGACAGTCACATTATTCACATTATTTTGTCAATGGGTGTATATATCAGATATCTCATATGTACAGGCAATGCATGCATACATTATGCATACCATACACAGAGTAAATACATATACCACGGTAGGCCACATTGCGAGTGCCCTGCCCGCAATGCAAACAGATTTAAGACCTCGATGTACAAATGTGATCTGGATAGAAAGGTTACAATCTGCGCTTTCCACACAGTTTTGTGCTATGTCAGAAACAACCCCCTATTTAAGTCAGAAACAACCACCTATTTTTTCAAGAGCATGCTCTTGTGATCTAAAAGTTAAGATTCCATTTGCACTGTAGTATGTTGTTTTTCGGTGGACGTCGCCTGCAGTTCCCATGGCTGAACATCAAAAAACATCAAAAGCTCCTCTAAACAAAGTGGACGCTCTACTGAAACACTGGTATCGCTCTTTAATTGAACCGTACTTCTCCGCTGGCTTTTATGCCGTCGTAAACAATGACAGCAAGAGAATGCAACACCCCCCTCAACACCCCTCCCATCCCACCACCACCCTGTTGCCAAATTCCTCCTACCTCAGAATCGTAAAAAGTCAATATTCGCTGGCCGGATTAAGTCATTCGCCTTGGCTGCAGATTTAAACACACATCCAAACCAGCTTCTGGGACAGCTTCAGAACTCCAGTACCAAACCACTGAGTAGTCCCACTTTCCCTTCCACTCGATCCACTGTTCGGAGAGCCCGTCTGAGTGTGTATGTGTGTGTGAATGTGTATGAGGGAGATATGATCTTTGAAAGGGATAGGTTTGTCTCTGAGCGATCTCCTGAAATCTATTACTCTTAAGAATGTTTGATGGTATCACAGCCAAGCACTTTCTCAGGGCAGATGCTGGAATTGCTTCCAAATGGGTTTGTGGTTCCGGCCCAGCGTCCAGCAGCCCCTCCCACACAATTCCAGGCTGCATTTAGGAATGCCAGCATGGGAAGGGTGTACTTAGGTCACTACTGATGGGACACCACATTCCTGGAACTCTTTTAACTCTTACAAACGATAAACATTTACTACAATGCTCTGCTAGCGTTCCTATGGGATTTCTAATGGTATGTTTGCGGTACACTAATGCTGGTGCACATGAAAATGTGTTGGCTAAATTAAAGACACTGAAACTTGCTCACACTATGGCCCTACTGTGAGGGACATATCTAGAACAGACTGGAATGTGCTTACACTGGTTCTACAGCCAAGGATGTATGTAGAACTGACTAAAATCTGCTTATATCACCACTATATAGTCTGGGATGGATCTAGAATGTGCTGTATGTGCTGGAGTATGGAAACAATAGAGCATGCTTGCCAAGTTGAAGAGCTGGGCTCTGTGTTTCAGGTGGGTGTGACTCTACAAGCAGTATGTCTCTTATTCTAGCAGTGTGTGTGTTAGAGACCAAGGCTTCCTGAGACAGCCTCCACCTGCATACACACACACACACACACATACAAGTGACGACTCTGGACTTGCACTTCAGAGATTCAAGACTAAACTTGGACTTGCAAAGATTCGACTCCAGACTTGGACTCGCACTTCAGGGATTTGACTCAAGGCTTGGACTCAAACTTCAGATATTCAGCTCAAAACCCAGAGACTCAAAATAACTTGGACTCACAACCCAGAAACTCGAGACTTGCTCTTACATGTTTTGAGTCTAACTAAACACAGACTTCAGAGATTCAACTTGGGCTTGTACTGCAGAGACTCGACTTGGGTTTGCACCGCAGAGATTCAAGATTTGATTCAAGACTTGAAATCACTTCCTGGAGACTCTAAACTGGATTTGGACTTGCATACCAGACAAAAAACCCAGATATTAATCACTGATCCAAATTATTATTTTCACATTTAACAATGTTCTTATTGTTTTCGCCTCTTGTGATGATACTGTGGCGAAACTGTGGCATCTCACATTCAAAACACACAAACAAAATGGCAAATCCGTGAGGCTCCACACCTCTGAGACCCGCTCATTCACTGATACTTCTGAAGCTTTTCCTCATTTAAATGATTTACTCTTAACTTTGTTGACCAAAGTGCTGAAACTGGAAGATCTGCAGGATTTGTAAGAGAGAAGGAGCTTATGACATCAGATGGCAGTGATTAAAGGCTGTTCCAGGAACATGTCTTAGTTGTGAGAAAGCATGTTCACTTAGTGCTGAGCTTATGTGCCAGTATGAGATCAATGACTCGTTCATGGCCAGAAACACAGAGTCTGTTCCAGGTTGCTGTTATTGAAGCTGACACTGGTTGGGTCACTCATACACACTCACTGCACTCCGAACACTGGCTGATTAGTTGTGAAAAAAACAAATGGGCTGCAGTCTGTACACGTACACCAACAAAGTGCACCTACAAGGCAGGTGCTTCCAATATACTAGCCAGCAAGTGTAGAAACAAGGCAGTGGTGAACGGTCACTACTGGACTATTAGAAAATGTAGAGTGTTCTGGACATGAATATAAAATATATATATATATATATATATATGCTTTCGTGAATTATCATGAATATATGAGTATATATATTTACAGTACTTTGCAAAAATATTGAATCACCCCTCATTTCTTCATATTTTGCTTCCTGTGTATTGAGGGACAGTTCTCCAAGGGTTCCTGAAGGACTTACAAAGGCTCTCATTTTCAATCCAGTCCCTGTTCTTGGACAGTTTCAGATAAATGTTTTTTAATTTGTTAAACCGCACAATCATTCAAACATAACAAAGGCATCTAACTTAAGTAATGAACCAATTAAAAAAACAGATGCAGATGATTCCAGATGATCAGGCCGGTGATTAGTATTCTGGTGATGCTGATTGCTGAGTGAGTAAAACATTTGTTCCATTTTGTTCATTAAGTCAGTGCAATATACCAATATAGCAAAATATAAGGCAATAAGGAGGCTCAAAGTTTTTCACAGTACTATGGTACTACACACAGCTACTGGTCAAACCATCTGACACACACCCACTGGTTAGACAACCTGACCCACACCCACTGGTTACAGTCAATGACAGATGTAGAACCTCAAGAATGCCAAGAGTTCTCCCTGGCCCCACCAACTGCAGGTCAGAACACAAGAGCACAAGAGGTCACTTAGCTACATCTACCTAGAATCTCCTCATTTCTATTGGAGAGTTTAACCCTTTTGTTTTCAGTCTAAACCAAAAAACACAGTTAGAATGAATAAAAATATGAGTTTCAATCGCCAGAACTCATCAAACCTTCTCTAGGCCTAGAAAGCAGAAGGCAGGACACATTCCAGAAACCGGTAGATTGTACTGCATTAATCAAGTAAACTGCTGTACAATTAAATGTTTAAAGTTTACACGCACAATGAAATTTACAAGCTTTCGTGAATGCTGGCTTTGTAATCCAGCCTCCTATGAGATTTCCGATGCTGAAACTGAGCAGAATTCCCCAAATTCAACCCATTATGGAAGCTGGATGCTAGGTAGGACTTACTGGGGTAAAGCAACATGACTAGTCTTTATGATGCTGTAGGTGCCAAACAGTGGGCCACCAGCATTAGTAGCTCTTTTCCCTAACATAGAGATACAGATTTACAGTGCGCTATATTCACATTTTATTGTTGCTGTATTGTCTATTTATTGTATTATTTCTGTCATACCTTGTACTTTGTTCAGCACTGCTAGCTGTCTCTTGTGCAATATCACACAAATGGCGCAATACTAGTCACTCTGGAAGGTTTACATCCGATTCTCACCATACTGTTACATTATTGGATTGTCTGCTCATCATATTGTTTCTGTTGTAACTTGCACTTTGTTATTTGTTGCTATATGTTGTACCTGGCTCATAGAGAAACTTTGTCTCATCACACTATGTACAAAGCTGCTAATTACAACAAAGTAGCACTGAACCTTGAACCTACATTGAATTCTGAATGTCCTAGACCCCAAAGTGATTACATTTTAGGGCCGAGAGAGAGATCCATGACACACTGCAATGTAACTTCTGGACAGCAGACCTTCACACACATAAAAGGTCACATTTCTTCACAACTATTATAAACAATCTGGCTTGGAGGAGCATAGCATGAACATGAAAAATATATTTCTCCATCCATTTGTTCTTTAAATTCGTTGCGGAATGCATATTAACAATTTAATCATTTAAATATGAAACATGTGCTCCAGCGGCAGGCCAGCACCCCTACTTCTGATAAGGGGCTGCACATACGATCATCCTTGTGCCAGCGGGTCTTTATGGCCCTCTACACTGCATGATTTCACAACAGCAGTATGTGTAGCTAATGCACCCGCTCTGCTGGTGCCAGATCTCATGTTCTTACACCTTGATTTACATCATTGCGATTCCAGGCCTCAAAAATAAGATGTCGGCTGTCAGTTCAAGCCGCTCTGCCATTGGCCACGGTCATGCCTGACTGCCGTTCGTCAAAACAGTCCAGAGAGAGACGGAGATAAAGAATGAGGGAGCACAGAAAGGAGAGAGTGAGAGAGAAAAAGTGGAAGCAAGAGAGAAGGTGTGGGAAAGTGGTGAGAAGAGAGAAAATAGAGAGAGAGTATGAGTGAGAGAGAGGGTGAGAGAGAGGGAGAGGGAGACAGGGAAAGCAGGAGAGAAAGCAAGAGAGTGAGAAAGTAAAAGTACCTAAAAGAACCATTTCTTTGTGTAAGTCAACAGAACAACAATTCAATAGAACCTTTCAGTGAATAGCTGTTTACAGGAACCAGTTTTGGGTATATGTTGTGTGGATGACAAAGCTTAATGAATCTCCATATAATGTAAAGGTTCTAGGAAGAGTGCTTGCATTTAAGGGTGCTTTCACACATGCCTCATTTAGTTCGGTTGAATCGCACTAGAGTTCGTTTTCCTAGGTGGTGCGGTTCGTTTGGGCAGGGGTGAATGTAACAATCGCACCCGAGTGCGCACCAAAAGCGGACCAAAAAAGCGTACTGAGACCTCCGTGAAGAGGTGGTCTCGGTACGCTTTCA
Source organism: Hydrocynus forskahlii (assembly GCA_037974365.1). Lineage (NCBI taxonomy): Eukaryota > Metazoa > Chordata > Actinopteri > Characiformes > Alestidae > Hydrocynus > Hydrocynus forskahlii. The sequence goes on along the minus strand of JBBPCX010000028.1, from coordinate 4,180,753 downwards.
AACGAACCCTGGAGCGGTTCATTTGTGGTGAGAACATGATCCGAACTCGAACAGACCCAACTGCAAAAAGTACTGCGCCTTTTTGCACTAATCCA
>JBBPCX010000028.1:4145250-4180558 GCA_037974365.1 Hydrocynus forskahlii | reverse complement strand
ACAAAAATACTTTCCTGACAGTGTCATGAGTACTTCCCTTTTACCCAAAGTACAGTGAACCATCTGAGATGTTTCCTGAACATGTCATTAAGTGCCATTATACTATCATTTGCTTATAAAAAAATATCTTAGTCATGTCATTCTTATGACGGGTACATGTCATGTTATGTAGACCCCTTCAAATAAAGTGTTACCAAATGACTGAATCCAAAACACTTTAATTTCATTTTAAACTCAGCTTAACACATAACCCTTAACGAAAATGTAAATGTAAGCCCGTATCCTGTCTCCCACAATTAATTAATCCAAGCATGTTTTCTTTGGTATGCGCTGCTGTTTTCTTTGGTATGGGCAGGGTAAATACAGTGATAATTTTATTAATTTTTTAGCAATAAAAATACAGTAAAATGTACTGGTAATCATCAATTATTTTTGCAGTTCAGTAATTTACTGTTCGTTGGGCAGCAGCCCACCAGTTAAAGCAGACACTGGTCAGCGACTGAGCTCAACAGACATTGGACAGCGACTGAGCTCAACAAGGTTTTTTGTTCTGTAACAGTTAACACTCACCTCTCACTTGCTCATCAGCAACACCCACACATCGTGCTGCTCCTACACATGCCTCTCTCATCCCCCCTTCCAACCCCCTAAGGTGCTCTCATTGACGCCATAATGGCACTACAGCAGCATAACTTTTTCCTTCCCGGAGCATATCCAGGAGTTCAACCTTCTCCTCGAGTGTCTTACACCTTCTCTTGCGCTTAGGTGTACTGATAGGAGGCGCAGGGTGTTACGGCTTTTAGATGAACGAAATGAAAACTGGAGAACAGGAAGGCTGCAGCCAATAACTCAAGAATCAAGTGACTGTATCCGCGATTCCTGATCCGCGTAAAACAGGGGGGTTACTGTACATATAATGTATTTATGGAGATATATATATATATATATATATATATATATATATACATATATTTATATATATATACACATATATGTGTATGTGTGTGTGTGTGTGTGTGTGTGTGTGTGTGCTTGCCGGTTGGCTCAGTCTTCCATTATTTCTTACCTACATTTTACCTCGCTTGCATTTTGTTACTTTTCTTTACTTTTTTACTTATTACTGTTTTACTTTATTAGCTTATGTATGCTCACTTGTGACTTTTTTGTACCAAAAATAGCCATAATTCATTCTTACATGACCTTTTTCCAGCTTCTTTTTATCCCCTAAACAGGCTATTCCTGTTTCTGTGCCTTTAATACAGATATATGTAAACAAGCTCTGTTCAGACTGGCTGCCCTGTACATTGCCTCTTTCAGAAAGCAGTCCGGTCTGAAATACTTCAGCATGAACTGTGTCATTGTATGAAAGAATAATAGATAAAGATGGTTTAGAAAGGTGTTGAACCAAAACAACTGCTTGGCATTGTCATTTCACTGCTGTTGCTTTGATACGTTTGTTTCCCAGCGTCAAACAGCAAGTCTGTGTTTCCTCCTTGTGTGTCTTATGCTCTTGAGTGTCCTGCACGGCGTTCACTCAATCCATCAGTTGGTCTATCAGCTATCTTAATCACAGCCTGAGTTTAGTGTGATTAAGATATTGACCGACTGTCAAATGTATAATCCTGAATCTCAGTTTATCTCCACTGTTGGTCAGCAGTTATTACACATAAGAATGTTCAGAAAGTTCAACAGTGTGACAGAATACTTTAATTGATAGTACTCAAGAGTCACACTATGCTCTGAAGGGTAAAGGTGATGGCTGAGCTTCAGTGCCCTTTCAGGCTCTCCTAATGCAAAACATCGGCACAGTGGCAAGTGCATACGGCTTTGCCGAAAGCTTCCCACGCTCATACAATGTGTGTGTGTGTGTGTGTGTGTGTTGAAAGGCATTTCGCAGACACACTGCTCTGGAATATGGTGTTTAGTAACAGGGGCCAAACAGACACGGCTTCATTGCAGATGTCCACGGGTCTCGTCTCTCTCACGGCGAGAGTCTGTAGACTCGACGGCAGTTCATGTTTACGCTCCATCTAAAGTCAGAGACTAATGAACGTTCCCTGGGCAGCCTGCCCACACTCGCGCTGTGCAGTACACATCCAACGCACCTGCTGCTTCTTTAACTCTTGAAGGGTCCAGCAAGGGTTCATGGTGAAACAGTTAATTGTAGAGACTCATGACACCCTGCATGTAACCCTCCACCATGAATGAGTTTTGAAGACCAAAGGGTTTTAAATACCAAAAGCTTCTGAATACTCTGGTAGAACGTCCAAGGTATTCTAACCACTTCATGGAATAACTTTCTGTGGAGGAGCTTTTAGAGGTAGACTTGTGGTTCCATTCACCAACCACCACTGTGAGCAGTTCTGATTCTGTGATTTTTTAGAACCCCCAAAACTCACTCTGCACCTCCCTGTTCATACCTCAAACACTTAATTATCCATGCAATCTAGAAAATGGGTGGAATTTGCACTTTTTTATTGTTTGTGACTTCTGAGGGTAAACCTTCATGACAGGCTGTGATAGTGTTCATGAAGAAGTTTGGAGCAGCACTAAAACAGACAGTACTGATGATCTGCTGAAGCATCACTTTCCTTAAAACACGCACACACACAGTGGGATGGATCACTGCAACACTGAACTCTACATTGCATAGTTTACTAGACTCTGTAAAGAGGATGTTTGTGTATGTGTGTATGTGTGTGTGTGTGTGTGTGTGTATCTGAAACCACAGAGTGGCATCACCCCAGCTGTCAGTGATTTACTTCAGACTTAAACCATCTGCATCCTCGTTCACTCCATCTGTCTCTCCTCATTTTCCATCTATCTCACTCTCCCTCTCTCATTTTTCCTTTCTTTCTCCACTCTCTTTTGCTCTATTTATGTCCTTTCTTTTCTTTCTCCTTTCTCTTTCTTTTCCTTTCTTCTTTTTCCTTTCTTTCTTTTTAGTTCTCCCCTCTATTTTGTTCTCCCCCTCTCTCACTGTCTTTCTCTCTTTTCTGTCTCCTCTTTTCTTCCTCTTCTCTCTCTCCTTTCTCTCTCCACTCTCTTTTCTCTTTATACATCCCTCTTTTTTCTTTTTTCTCTCTTCCTTTCCTTTCTTCTCTCTCTTTATGCTCTCTCTCTTTCCTTTTCTTCACTCTCTCACTTTCTCAATATTTCTTTCTCCTCTCTCACTCTTTCTTTTCACCACTCCCCCCCCCCCCCACACAAAAAAAATTGCAAATGTTTTTGCTTTCTCTGGCTTCAGAACAGTCATGTCTCAGTTTCTCAGACTTTTAACTGCTCTTCTAAGCGGTTCATCCAAACTTGGGCGGAAGAACACAGGAGACACTTCTGTGTCCATGTTCAACCAGCACGTACAGGAATGGCCCCTCATCATCTCCTCCCTTAGGCATCGCTGCATTAGTCTTGAAATTGCATCTTTTAAATAAATATTTTTTTATTCTGTTATTGGCTCTTACACGTATAAAGTATACAGTTATGTTATAGTTTTATCAAAAAGTGGAAAATACTGACGTTACATAAGTAACAAATGTAAAAAATAAGTACTTCAATCTTACTTCCCCTGAAAGTAAGAGCATGATTTCCAGCATATGAAAAAATATCCATAAAAACACTGCTTAAGTACTTTAAGTTAATAAACAGTAAAAAAGTAGAAACAGAACATTACAAACAAAACAAAAACAAAAAATAAAACACAAAACGAACAGAGAACACTGAATTCCAAAGTTTCCTTCATTGATACAAAATGTACATGGGTTCACTGTCTTTTAGTTGGGGTCAAAAGGTCACTAGCAGTGGCTCGTGATGACATCACTAAGCCTCACAAGGCGATGCCCACAACTGGCATTCGCACTCAGGCAAAAAGTCCCATAGAACTTATCTCAGCTCCCAGTAATGTTCTTAAAAGGGTCTTGCAGAAGTGGTAGTCCTGGAATAGTGGTGGTCAGGTGGTGAGTCCGGCCTTCACAGACACTTCATACACTCACTCATACTCCACCTTTCACTCACAAGAGGTCCAGCCCTGGCCCTCTGCATAGCATTATCTCTGCACATCTACTGCACGTCGGATCGGTAGCACAGAATGAGGAAAGTCGACGTGGCCATGCTTTCAAAACAATCACACACTCCTACACATCTGGATCTGAGCAGATGTCAAGGGATCACTGTGGAAGACTCCACAAAGGTGTTCAAGACCATCAATATATTCTTTAGGAAGTGTTAGGGACCAGATTATGTCTACAGGGAGGTCAGGAGAATTGTCACAGGAATATCGCTCTGCCTTACTGCATTTAAGCTCGTCATATGAAAAAAGAACAGAAGTAAAGTTCTGACACATTTATTATTGCTAACACTTGTCTTCTCCCCACCCGTGGTCCACCCCATGAAAAGGCGCAGAAAAAGAGGCAGTCTCATACATACTGCTCTGCCTCTCCTTCTGCTATGATGGTGACTGATCCATCCCCACTGTTCATCTCAATGTCCTTACTAGGAGCAGTAGAGTTTTCCGGGAGCAGGGCCAAGTCTTTGAAAACATCCACATAGTGTGTGAATCCCGGGCCCCAGTTCAGCAGGCTGTCCCAGTTGAAGTTACCCACGCCCTGGCCCAGCTTATGGGGCAGTGTGTGGTGCTGGTGCTCCCCGAGAGGGGCATGGCCTCCTCCAGCAGTGCCTCCCTCAGTCCGACGGCTTGAGTACCGCCTCTGCTTAATCCTTCCACCATAATCTTCATCATCGGCATCTGACTCATTGACTTGAGAGAGCTTGGGCACACGGGATCCATAGGTAACAGGCTTCTCCCGGTCATACTCCATCTCTGAGCATGTGAAAGAGTCATGTGAGTCGCTCTCAGAGGACGATTCTGGTGCAGGGATCCCGTCTGCAGGGTTTCGGACCCGAGAAAGAGGGCGCCGGCAATCTTCTTCTGAAGAAGAGCGGCCATGGTCAGCACTGCAGATGCTGGGGTTCCTTGGTCGTGGCGTATTGAGGCGCTCCACCTCCTCTATGGAGAGCCCAACTGGTGGCCCGCTTTCTAATGGGATCTGCTCTATGGGCTGCTTCAGGCGACTCCCTGGACGAGAACTGTGACCTGCCATCATGGTTTGTGGACTTTTGCTGCGACGGCCAAGTCGTGTGGCATAGTTGAACTGCTGACAGGCATCTCCGTGCAGGTCCAGGGGACTTCCGTCACGACGAGCCAGGTTCAGCTCCCGTGTCGGGGTGTTCCGGTAAAAAGATGCTGGTTTAGAGAAGGGGGCAGGACTGTGGCGAGAGAGTGGGTTTGGTGTGGGGCAAGCTGCGTGGCTTAAGGGTGTGGACCGGAGTCCCTGGGCATAGTTTGGTTGGTATGTGTAGCTGGATGCCCCAAGAGGTAAGGGAGACTGGCGGGCATAACCAAGCGGGCTATGCCTCTGGATGCTGAACTTGGGTGTGTGGCTGCGGAACTGCTTGTAGTGTTGGACTATGTCAGCGTCAGACGGGGCAATGCTACTGGCATTGTCAATGTCATAGTGCTCAATGTCGGCCTCCGGGACGCCACATGGTGCACAAGGGGCGCTGGGAACTGCCTCTCCACCTTGAGGGATATCAGTCTCATCATAGATCAGGTAAGGGTTTTCTCGCTCAATGATGTCCGGTTTAGGATTCCCTTCTGGCTGCTTCCGGACCGTCATGTCATCTCCATAAGGCGGAATGTTGTCAGGATCGTCAAATGCCACATTTTCGCTCCCCTTCTTCTTCTTCTTTTTCTTCTTCTTCTCCTTTGGCTTCTTCTCTTCCTTTGGCACTGTGGTCTTGCTGCCACCCTTGCAATGATTGTGCAGTATGAGGCTGAGCACCACAAGGGCGAGCACAGTGGCACAACTGCCCACAATAGCTGGCACTGCCCAAATGGGCAAGACCAACTCCTCAGTGCTGGCAGCTGGACTGCAGGTAAATCCTCCATTTTCACCTGCCTTGCACACCATCCCTTGGGGGCACATCACTCCCAGACATGCCAGTAGGCTCTCACAAACCTGTCCAGTGTAGAACTCCTCACACACACAGCTGAATCCTCCGCGGGCACCTGGCACACAACTACCACCATTCTGGCAGGGGCTGGAGGTGCAGTCTCCTGGAGGAACACACTGGTAGCTGTACCACTGGTTGACGCACATCAGGCCATTCCAGCAGGGTGAGCTTTCACACAGGTTGGGGCCACGGCAACCGACTTTCACTGACGGGTCAGTTTTGGAAATGGACACAATCCGGTGGTCACCAGTGAATGGGAGGAGCTCACCATTGTATTTCATGTATGCATAGCAGCCGTCAAATCCTGCAGTGGTAGAGAGGGAGGACAAAGAGGGGACATATTTAATGTTATTTATGTTTCTTTTTATCATAAACTGCTATTGCAATAGCCTATGATTTAGTAGTCCTCAGGGATTATTATACTTGTTCTAAAAAATAATAAAATTAACAATATCTTAAACTTCCAGTATGTTTTCCCCAACTAGTTACTCAGGCAACTTAAGTGACTAATATTGTGTGAGTCCCCTCGGCCATCCATGTGATGTGACTTATAAGGCCAGGACCCTTCCTTCTATTGCTCCATGTCCCGGTTCTGATCATCATGTGTTCAGTGTAGGTGCTTTTGGTGGTGGATAGCGGTCAACATGGGCACTTTGACTGGTCTACATCTATGCAACCCTCTATCCAGCAAGGGAGTTCTGTGTGTTCTGCACTGTGGGTTCTGACTTCTTCAGCATTTTCTACATCAGCTCTCCTATGGGATTAGACCAGATTGGCTGGGCTTCACAACCTATGCAAATCAGTGAGCATCTCACCAGCGAGTTTCTCATTGGTGAACACATTTATGTTTGGAAAATGGGGTTCAGGATCATCTGGGCAAAACAGTGATGTGACTAATCAGAACCTGAGCTATCATATTGCATCTTGACATTGCCTCACCCATGTAAATAGATTTTTTTTTATCCTCCATGTAAATGGAGACCATTTGGTCCTACTTATTAGACACAAAAGCAAGGCTTTTGTCTGTCTCTGTCTCTCTCTTGCTCTGCTCCATCTCTCTTCCCACTCTCTCTTTCTCTCTTTCCTGTCTCTCTCTGCACTCTCATCTATCATCGCTTCTTCCTATGCTCTCTTTCTGTTCTTTCTCTCTTTTTCGTTCTTTATCTCTCCATATTCTCTCTCACTACTTTCTCACTTATTATATCTCTCTCTGCTCTCTCTCCTCTCTGTGCTCTCTCATCCTGAACTCCCTCCTTGCTCTCTCTCTTTCTCTCTCTCTCTCTGGGTAACATCAGCACTGAACAACAATTTGATTGGTTGCTGCTTGGTTCATTTGCGTAGTTTCCCTACAGCTCTTACATACGACCATCCTACATAAATGTTTGAAATTTGTAATGCACGTCCATATTAGTTATAACAGGATTTTGCTTATGATCATTAAATCACAGCCTGCTTAATGTTCTATGAGAGTGCTCATGGACACTGTGGGCCCCATCATCACAGATGTAATTAGCCTCAGTCTCACCTGGGGAAGACTTTAGCTGCCTCTGCTGTGATGGGACCCCTCCCAGTGACAGGGTGAGCACATCCATTCCTCCGAAGTCCTGAGTGGGGTGCTGGATGACCCGCAGGCTGGACTCATCAATGCGGAGTGTGGTAGAAGAACTGTTCCTCCTCAACAGCAGTGTATGCCACTGCCCATCAGAAAGAACTACATCTCCCACAATCCTCTCCACCTTCCCGCCCACTCCAGCGTCAGAAATGTACTGCAGGTTTCCATTCTTGAGCTGATGAAAGAAATAAGTGGGAGGGAAAGGAGTTTTTATCATTTTGTACATTTATCGTGTATATCGTTTTTGTACATTTTAAAGACCAAAATTTGTAAAGAAACACACACACAAATTGGGATATTAAAATGTAGCTACTTATATACAATACACATGCGGTATATTATTGTTACATATAAATATAACAGACAGATAGATAGAAACTTTATTGATCCCTTAGAGAGGTTCATTTCAGGAAATTCAGGTTCCAGTTAGTTTTTACAGCACAGTAGGAAATTTCATTAAAAGCAAACCCACATCAACAAAAAATATTCTTAAGGGACATAAAGAAAAACAAAGGGATAAAATGATAGTGATATAATAATAAGCTGACATGGTGTGGTAAGTGTGATATGTGATAAAGTGACAAGTGGCATCTGTGCATTGTGTGATAGGTACCAGTTATAAGAGATAGCTGCAGTTAAAATGGTAGATAGACAGTAATAGTAAATATTGAGCTGACATAAATAGTGAATAAATAGTGAATTGCATTGACAAACACTGAGTCTATAGTTATTGGGTGCTATATGTCATGTGATCTGCATTAGACCTTTTCTCTGTAGTGACCTGAGTCCTCCCTCTGGCACCCCGCCCCCCTACTACAAACTGCGGAGTTATATAGTTTGATGCCACGGGGACAAAGGAGTTAGTGTTACTCCTCGGGAATAGCAGCCTGTCACTGAACAAGCTTCTCTGATTACTGACTACAGCGTGCAGAGGATTACTGACATTGTCCAAAATGTTTAATGTTCTTGTCTCTGCCACTGTCGCTAGTGAATCCAGTTTCATGCCGACCACAGAGCCGGCCCGTCTGATCAGTTTGTTCAGCCTGGAGGAGTCTTTCTTTGTAAGGCTGCCTCCCCAGCACACCACAGCATAGAAGAGGACACCTGCTACCACAGACTGATAAAATATCCACAGGAGTTTCCTGCAGATGTTGAATGAGCGCAGTCTCCTCAGGAAGTAGAGCCTGCTCTGACCCTTCCGGTAGAGGTGGTCAGTGTTGGCCCAGGCCAGCTTGTCATCCAGCACCAGCCTGAGGTACCTGTGGCTGCTCAACATCACCCCCTCGATCTTGACCAGGTGTGGGGAGGTTCTAGACTTCCTAAAGTCTATTACCAGTTCTTTGGTTTTCGATAAGCTGCAGATGTGGCACCAAGTGGCAAAGTCCCTTACCAGGTTCCTGTACTCCACCTTCTGGTCCTCCCTGATACACCCCATGTGTCATCAGCAAACTTCTGAATGTGACACGAATCAGATTTGTAGCTGAAGTCTAAGGTGTACAGGGTAAGGAGCAGGGGGGCTAGCACAGTCCCTTGTGCTGTTGTTCACAGTGTCAGAGAAGATGTCTCTCATTCTGACACACTGTGGTCTGTCAGTGACGTAGCTGGTGATCAGTGACACTAGGCTGGGCCTGTTCTTTTTTGGAACTGGAACAATGCTGGATGTCTTACACAGGGTGGGTGCTCTTCTTAGCTGTAGGATTAGATTGAAGACATACTGTAGAGGCTCTCCCAGTTCGGTGGCACAGATCTTTAACAACCGGTGACACACCTTGTCTGGGCCAGCTGCTTTCCTGGAACGAAGCCTCCTCAGCTCGCTCCTGACCTGTAATGCATGGAGGGGGATAGGGTGTGAGGGGGAGGGAGGGGTTGCCCCTGGTGTGTCTGGTGGGGGGAGGAGGAGGGGTCTGCAGTGGTGGTGGATGTGAGCGTGGGGGGGGGGCGGTCGAGTGGATCGTTTGAACCTGTTGAAAAAGTTATTGTACTCATTCGCTCTCTCTACTGTCCCCTCCTCTGAGCTGCTCTTGGCTTTGAGGCCTGTAATGGTTCTCACTCCATCCCAGACCTCACTCATGTTGTTTTCCTGCAGCTTCTGCTCCACCTTCCTCCTATAGTTCTCTTTCACCTCCCTTAGACACACCTTCACCTCACGGGGCATATGTGTCACGATATTTATTGTTATCAATGCATATGCTACATCCATGCATTTACTATACACACACACTCATATACAAAGAGAGAAATACAGAGACAGAGAGCACAAGAGAGGGGAAAGAAAGAAATTTCATCTCCTGTAGTGTACAGTAGGCAGGACACTGATTTAAAAGCTTCACAAAATCTGGAAATGGAAAATCTCTCCTGCCAAAATAAGAAAGAAAAGAAAAAAAAGAACTGAAACGCAATCTGGGAAACAAATCTAAATTCCAGCTCTCCAGCATCGTCTCATGATATACTGTGTGTGTCTGTGTAAAAGTGTGTGTGAAAGAAAGAAAGGTGGAGAACGGGGAAAAGCAAGAAAGAAAGAATAAAAAAGAAAGAAGGAAGGAAAGAAAGAAAAGCTGATGAAAATGGTGAGAAAACATAAATAGCAAACAAGGAGAGAAGCAGAGAAATGGAGAGAGTAAAGAGGAAAAGAACAGTGAGAAGGAGAAAATGAGCGGTGGGGGGAATGAGAAATGAGGGAGAGAGGAGTGGAGTAGTTTTGGCTTTAAGCCCAGAAGTAGTGAGAGCTTCAACTGGAGCTGAGTGAGGAAATACAACAGCATATGTGTGTGCATGCGTGCATGCATGTGTGTGTGTGTGTGTGCGTGTGTGTGTTTCTCCTCACCCTAACAGTGGTGTAGTTAGAGCTTTCCTGGACATGCAGCAGTGTTCCGGTTTTGCTGCGTGTCCGGAACTTCAGCTCCAGGCTGCTGCTCTCAGTGTGTGAGGAACTCTGAAGAGCTCTGTCCAGCAACATGTCCCTCTTCCAGCTCTGACGAACACTGTAGTCCAAGTGTCCACTACCATCCAGGGACAAGGCCGTGTCCGCAGAGATGTCTGATACAGAGAAAGTTTGGGAAATCAAGGAGCTAAATTTCTGACAGAATATTCTCTATTCCATTTTACAAACACAAACATTTCAGCTCTGTGAAGTCAGGGCAAATAATCCAAATGTTTATAAACCCCAACATTCCAACATATTCAATGGCTGTCCCTCAGTCTATTCTAATATTCATTTTATCATTTCATAACACAAACTTCAACATTCCAAAACTCTACAAGCTCCAACATTCTGAGATTGTACAAACTACAACATGTAATAATTTTACAAACTTTCCAAATGTGACAAACTCCTCCATTCCAAGACTTTATAAACTCCAAACATTCCAAGACTTTACAAGCTCTAAATGTTCCAAAACTTTACAAACTCCAACATTTCAGCAGAGAACAAACTCATTTTGTTCTCAAGCTCATCACACCAAAACTCTACTATTCAAAAACTTAAATTTGAATATTTAACAGCCTACAAACTTCAACATTCAAACATTTTGCAAACTATTTTGCAACCTCCAAACATTCCAAGATTTTACAAACTCCAAACATTATAAAAATGTACAAACATTCAAAAATTCTACAAATGCCAAACATTCTATAACTGTACAAGCTCCAAGCATTATAAAACATAACATTCTAAAACTAGGGTTGTCCCTCACCCTTCTAAAGTTGTCCCCCAACTTACAAACATCAAGCATTTCAAAACCTAAACTCCAACATTCTGAGGTTGCCCTTCAGTCTACAGCACATCATACATAAACGTTATTATTCCAATGCTTTTAAAATTCCAAAAGTCCAACCTACAAAATAAAGTATGCCAGTCATTCATTTACCATCAGCATTTCATTATACAAACTCCAAACATTTCAAAACTTTACAAACTCCAACATTCTAAAACGTCACAAACTAGTGTTCCAAAACTATTTCGGAGTTGTACTTCAGTCTAAGGCCCATTACACGTAAACTCTCATATTTTTTTACTTTACAAAATTAAATATTCCAACATTTCGCAATTGCAGCGTCAGAATATTAAACCTTCCTATCTGTCTGCAACCACTGTATGGTGCCTTTACTTACATTTCTCACAGTGTTTCCCCGTGAGCCCCTCAGCACACTGACACTGTTGCCATGACCACATGTCCAGGCAGGTGCCGCCATGCCGACAAGGGTTAGCAGCACACACTCCTTCCAACCTGGGACATCTGCAGACATTCACATACACACACACATACACACACACACACACACACACACACACACACACAGAAAGCAGTCAGATGCACTGACAGACAGCAAAATAGAAGTTGCATTGATCCCACCAGCAAGCAGAGCAGCTTAAAAGTAAGCTGACACCATTAGCATATTAGCAAAAGATATGCTTGCTCTTTTATATAAACACATAAAAGCACCAGGCAGCTCCTCTAGCCACCAAACCTGGAGGCAGGGTCAAACCCAAAGTCGGAGCCAAACCTATAGCCAGTGGGCCATATATCTCCTCATCAGACAGCAAGAGATTCAATGTTTGAGTCTCCCCGTTCTTTTTCTCTCTCTCTCCCTCCTCCTCCAGCTCTCTTGCTTTCTCTCCTTCTCCCTCTCTCTCTTAAATACGTTTCTCTCTCCTCTTCTCCCTTCTCTCTCTCTCTCACGATTTCTTTTTCTCTTTCTCTCCTCTCTCTCTTCCTCCTCCTCTCCCGTCTCCTTCTCTCTCCCTACCTCTCTCCCCCTCTCTCCTACCTCTCTCACCCCACTCTTCCTTGCTCTTTCTCTCTCTCTTCTCCTCCATCTCATTCTTTCTATTTTTCTCTCTTGTTCTCTCCCTCTCTCTCTTTCATGCCTTTCTCTCCACCTCTCTTCTCTGTCTCTCTCTTTCATGCCTCTTTCTATCCTCTCCCTTCTCCCCCATCTCTTCCTCACTCTCACTCTCTTCCAGACAGCCAGAAGGTTTCCTTTCTGTAGGCCGAGTTGGTGATGATCCCCAGTCAGAGCCCAGGTGTTTAATGCCAGAGTTGGTTTCAGGCAGAAGGCCCGTGGCTTCCACCGACTCTTTCCATACGGAGACAGACAGGTGGTGAGATGTTTAGTTTCCCAGGCTGCGTCTCATGACCAAAATCTGAGATCCTGAGATCCTGAGGCTTCTTCTGCATTCTCAGAAGGCTGCCAGTCCCCAAACCAGGAACCTGCCTGCATCAGTCTATCAGAATATCAGCTTAGAGGCAAAACGGTTTTCACACTCTCATCTTCAAATGACATTCTAGCTGATTTTCTTAGAGAACATAAAAACTACTAATCTACTCACATAAACATGATTTTTTTCATACATAAAGTACTGTGCAAATGTCTTGAGTCACCTCTCATTTCTTCCTATTCTGCTTCTAAACCCAGACTTTCTTGTATTTTTAATGTAGTCTTGAGGGACAGTTCCCCAGGCTTCCTGAAATACTTTCAAAGGCTCTCATTTAGAGTTCAGGAACAAAGAGAGCAGGGGGCAGTGTGTGGGGACGGTACCTTGCGCAAGGGTACCTCGGCGGTACTTAGGAATCTTGGGAATCAAACCCACAACTTCCTGATCGCAGGGTAAACGCCCTAACCACTAGGCTACCAGCTGCCTTACGCCTTATACCTTATGCCAAAGATAAGATAAAAGGTATAAAATACTAAATTTGCATCAACAAGATGATTCAAAGCAGGACATTAAGAAATGAGGAGGGCTCAAGACTTGCACTGTATTATTATTTAATTGTGTGGAGGATGCATATTTATTTTAAGTAAATATATAATGTTGTATTTATATTAGTTTATTGTTTTTGGGGGTTTTGTGCACAATTTCTCTTTATTTGCAAAACTGAACATATTGGAAAAAAGACAAAACAAAATGTAGTGCCATGATTGTGTTTTATGGGTTGTTTTTCAAGCTGTGTGCAGAAGTGAGCTCAGTGTTGCTTAGTCATATACTGTAATAAAGCTTTATCAAAGCTTCAGCCGTTTTGTATACTGATGGTGTTGAGTGCTGAGTGGTTGGAACACCTTTATCTAATCATAATTCACCATTATTTGAATCTCATATCTATCATATATACAGTCACTGAATGTATATATCATATATACAGAGAAAGAGCGTATATCTCATGTCAATGAGTATATATCATGTATAACATATATACAATGATCATACATATCATGTATATCATATACACAGTCAGTGATAGTATATATCATATATATAATCAATGAGCATATGTATAATGTATTCCATATACACAGTCAGTGAGCGTTTATACTTACATCATATATGCAGTCAATGACTGTTGCACAGGGTCAGCACTCGGTTCAATTAGGAACATGTGTTCCTAACAACTTTGTTAAATTACTAACAACTTCAGTGTTAATAATTTAATGTGTTTGATCTGTTTGACAGCCCCTATATAATTATATTCCATAAAGCATTTCTTTTTTTTTTTATTCATTGAGACATTGAGTTTTTTAATTCTACTGAAAATGTTTTTCTATTATTTTGTATTACCTGGAATAGGTGCAGTTCACTTTTGTAACACAGGTGTTTGTGTGTGTTTGTGTGTGTGTGTGTTTGTGTGTGTCTGTCTGTCTGCATGTGTGTGAGAGACTGACCTGTCCAAGATGCCATGTGATGAGAGGGCCTGCGATGGCTCCAGTGGACGGCCATTGATGGCAAACTCCATGATGCAGCCCACGAAATCATGAGTGGCCACCTGACCTCTGCGATGCAGGAGTGGCTCAATAGAACGCACGCCCCCCACTGACAAACGATTAGGCTGCACATCCAGTATCCTGGGACAGAGAGCGAGAGAGAGAGAGGAAGAGAGATGGAGAGAGAGAGAGAGAGAGATGGAGAGAGACAAAGAGAGAGAGAGAGAGAGAAAGGGAGAGAGGGAGACAGAGAAAAAGGGGGGAGGGACAGACCGGGGAGAGAGAGAATGGGAGTGAGAGAGAGCAAAAGAGAGAGAGGGGATAGAGAAGGATAGACAAAGAGTGAAAGATACATAGAGAGAGAGAGAGAAAGAAAGACAGGGGAGAGAGAGGAAGAAAGAGAGAGAGTGAGAGAAGGTGACAAAGAGACAGAGAGAGAGAGACAAAGAGATAAAGAGAGAAGGGGAGAGGGGGAGGGAGAGAGAGAACAGTGAGGGAAAGAGGGAGAGAGAGAAAGAAAGAGAAAAAGAATGAGACAGAGAGAGATCTCAAGAGGGTCAGCAACTCTAAGAACAACACACAGAGGCCCCCCGTCCAAACAAAAAAACACCAGACCGGCCTTGCCATCATCATACGTGGACTCCAGTAGCCACTGAAAATAAACCCACCATGCGGCTAATTAGGGTGAATATGACATTATAAATGGCCAGTCGGTTTAGTGGCAAAACCTTTAATTATCCTCTCAGATGACTGGTGCTGCCAGCAAGCTGGTGGTGGACATTTTAACGACTTTTGCTATTCAAACATCCACATTCATCTACAAATAAGCTCTGAGGACACTTTTAATAATGTTATAAAAGAAAAACAAGAGTCTCGTCATGTTTCCAAAATGACATCACCTGTCATTTTTAACCAAAATATTTCTAAAAGGACATGTATGTACCACAGTTCATGTATCTATCAGTCTCACAGTGCAAGCACAGTGACATATAATATATACATCCATTGACTATATATACACTCAGTGACTGTATATGTGATAAATATGAAAATAATCCTGAAGTGATTGTTTTAATTGTCTGACCTGTTATTTCTTATTATAATTTTATTATGCTGATAGAATCACAACAAAGAAAACAATGAGATTAATTTAAATTAATTTAAATCTACAAAATCAAATACAACAAAATACATAAAGGAGCTTAGATAAAGGTGTTCCAACCACTCAGCACGCAGCATCATCAGTACACATAACAGCCAAAGCTTTAATAAAGCTTTATTCCAGTATATGACTAAGCAACACTGAGCTCAGGCATCTTTTTATTTATATGACCAGGTCAGGCCCCAATGTGCATGTGTGTGTGAGTGTGTGTGTGTGTGTGTGTGTATGCGTGTGCGCGCATGTGTGTGTGAGAGCGAGGGAGTGAGTGTATGTGTGTATTCACCAGTCGGTATGGACAGCCACATTGCTGACAGCGCAATAGCCTTGTTCCTGCTCCTCTCCACACAGATCAACAGTCAATGATGCAGCCTAAAGGAGAGAGAAAGAAAGAGAGAGAGAAAGACAGATGGGGGGAGAGAGGATGAAACAGATGAACAACATGTTTTAAATCAAGCAACACTCAACCATTTAAACTATTTCACATCACTCACATCACTCAAACTCAGTGGTGTTGAGGCTTTCAGAGGGCCTCAAGTCTGCAAGACTGTGTTTCGCATCCTTGTTATTCAGCTGCCACACATGAACACTGCAGGCACCATTTGTTAGAATACAGGCACTGGCTGTTAGTCCATTGTAGGGTAGAGGGTGAACCCTAACGCGGCTGAACGCGAGTGAGGAGGCAATCTATGCAGTCACTCTGAGAACTGGGAATTCGCATTCTCTCTCACACTCACAGCAAAAAGAAAAAAAAGGCTGGAGTACCCCCGGTTACTACTGAGTTTAGTATAGAGTTGGTCTGGGCCGGTGGAAACGACTCAGTGACTGAGCAATGCCAGACAACCATTGACCTGTTTATATACAAAGTGGTGCGCTTCATTTCTGGTCCTTCGTGTGCGTCATGTGACTGGTGTGTGTGTGACAGTACCGCCCCCTCCAGGACTGGCACCAGATGGACCAGGCTGGGAGGATACCCGACGAAGATAGTCCTGTATAAGTGAAGGATCCGGGATGAATTGAGCTGGAACTTATGACCGCTCCTCAGGACCGTAGCCTTCCCAGTCCACCAAATACTGAGTGCCTTGGCCCCAACTGCGCCAGTCAAGGACCAATGGGGAACCATTGGAGAGTAGAAAACAGGCTTCAATTGCGACATGTGAAAACCTGGATGAATCCTAAGGGAGGCAGGCAGCTGGAGCCGGTAGGTGACAGGGTTAATCCAGTGACAAATACGGTATGGCCGATGTAACGGGATGAACTTAAGCGATTCTGCGCGTAACGTGATGTGTTAGGTAGATAGCTATACCTTGTCACCTATGTGGAAGAATTGTCCCAGAGGGTGCCAATGGCTATGTTGCTTGGCATAACATTGGTTGGCCTGAAGGACGGAATCCTGGGCCTAGTTCCAGACCCGTCGGCACCTGTGGACCAACTGTTGGGCCGAAGGTACATCAACCTCCGGTTCTTGATGTTCGAACATCGGAGGCTAGAAACCATAGCATACCTCAAAAGGACTGAGACCTATGGCAGTAGATGTATGGAGGTTATACGATAGCTCAGCCTAAATGAAGTAGCGGGGCCAGGAGCGCTGATGATCTGCCACAAAACGACCTACTCCAGGATGACCAGCGATTGCAGATTAATGTCCCCATGCGATGACCTCTAGAGGAGCAGTGGGGATGAAGTAGCCCAGGTGGGGTATCTGCTGGAGCAGGCTCCAAGGCCTGTGCCTGGTGTATGTGGCCCTCTAGCTGTCATTGTAAAGGTAAAATGATGAGATCCCGGGGGCTGTCAGCCTCACATTGGTGTGACAGGGCGATAAGAGAGGTGGAAATGGAGCTGTTTAAAGAACAGAGCCCACCACGTCAGTCTGGGGTTCAATTGTTTGAGGTTCTGGATGAAGATGAGGTTGTGATGGTCCGTCCAGATTGTAAATGGTTCACTGCCGCCCTGGAGCCAGTGACACCATTCTTCCTGGGCCCACTTAATGGCCAACATTTCTCGGCCCCCGACACCATATAACAGTTGGGTGAGGTTAAATTTCCAGTAGAAGAAACTGCAAGGATGCACTCATTGCCCTCCCTGATGCGAATAAGGTTGTATGCACTTCTTAAATCCAACGTAGTAAAGATGGTGGCACCAGAGAGGGCATCTACAGCGGTATTAGTGAGTGGAAGTGGATGTCTGTTCTTGATTGTGATTTTATTGAGCCCCCGATAATCGACATAGGGACAGAGGCCCCTGTCGTTCTTTTTTTAAGGATAGGATGATGGTCAGATGGTACTATGGCAAAGACCCTCAGCCACATCCTCTTCCATGGCTTTCTGCTCCCCTGCAGATAGAGAGCCTGGCAAGAGGTCTAGCGCAAGATCGACTGATGAGGTGGAAGCTCAGCCCATCATTTACTGAAGACCTCCACCAGGTCACGATATGGGATGGAAATGGCCTCCAGGCCGACGTCAGGGGCCTCTGTAACTCTCCAGAGCATGTCTCAGCCATCGCCCAGAGACAGAGCTCCTTACAGGTTAGCCCCCACTGAAGAATCCTGAGCTAGGTCCATGAGATGAGGAGGTCGTGTTGGCCAGGGGCCAACCATTAATGGCTGAGATAACGCCTGACTACCTACACCTAGTCGGGCAGCCTGGTCAAAAAAATGATCAGCCACCCCAGCAGGTGGAGGCTTCTACCCGTTCGTGGCCCAACTGAAAGTGGGTCTTCACCATAGAGCGGGAAACAGTTGGCAGAGTTGAAGAAGCTGAGCTAGAACCAGGTGAGTTCGTCCCCCTGTTCGCCAGGTGAGTTCCTCCCCTATTCACCTGGTCTGACTGTTTCCCGGGGAGGGCAGACAGCACAATGGTGTTTGGGGGAGGCGCAATAGGCAAAAAGGCCCTCATGATAGCATCTCTCCCTCCCCTCAACGGTGAGAGAGGTGCACCCTAACTGCATGGGTTCCCTGGCTCCAGAAGAGTGGTCCACGGGATGAGGTGAGGAACTGACAATAGCAGGCTGTGAAGCACCAGGAACTTGGAGATGGCTGGTGGGCAGCAGGGTACAAGGGGCTGGCCTCGGACGTGAACTCATGTGCTGATCTATGGACATACATAACTGTATTAGTCCCTACAAAGTAGCCGGGAGCACCATGTGTTGTATAGACAGCTTGTGATATGTCCCCTCTAGCCAGTAAGGACTCTATCAGAGCCCCATGCAGAGCTATGACACCCCAATTCAGCCCATCAATCATGGCTACCTGCCTATTCAAGATGTCACAGAGTGAAGCAAAATCTGCTGGGTCCACAGCAACGGGCTCAGTCATTCTGTCAGAATACAGGCGCTGGCTGTTAGCCCAGTGTAGTGTAGAAGGTGAACCAAAACATGGCTGAACGCGAGTGAGGAGGTAATCTACGCAATTACTTAGAGAACGCTCTCACAGAGAGTAAAGATTCCCAACGGGAATCTGTGTTCTCACTCACACACATAGCAAAAAGGACACAAAGGAAAAAAGGCAGGAGTGCTCACGGTTAATAGAGTTGGTCTGGCCTGGTAGAAACATTTCCGGCCCCTTGTGCACGTCACGTGACTGGTGTGTGTGACAGCATTACTACTGTGCATCTGCTTCTTTTTATTTTGCAATAGTAACACAAAATAGATATCTCTCCAACAAATAGAGAATTATTCCCAGGACCTATTCCTTTGTTACTGTCTGAAACCATGCATGCTATGTTTCCTTACAACCTAGAGGAACCTTTTCAGGAGGACCTGAAGGCAGAATTGCTGTTAAAATACTTTGATGATACTAATATTAACAATAGCCAATGCTCATGGGTCATTAGCAACATCAGCATATTTGGACTGGCTATTGGGAGGATTTTGAGAAAGAAATAAAGAATTCATTTTAATAGAAAGGTGACACATCCATCCAGTGCTGAGCCTTAGCCTAGTAATGCTAGCAGTGTTAACAATAACAGAAGACAAAAGGGCAGCAAACCTATTTCCACATAACTAGTTCCCAATAGCTTTCATTCTCTGTTAGCAATGTTAGCATTTGTTTAATTAATAGTTTAACTCTTCTGGTGACCAGCTAATCCAGCTATTGTTAACATGAAGAGAACTCAGATCAGGTTAGCAAGGAGCTTTATTTATTACTAGCAATGTTGGCGGTGATAATGATTAATGGAACATATTATTGTACGAGGTACAGAGTACACTGGATTCACTAGGATCACTCGACACATCCCGGCTAAAATGAGAAACCAGTTCAGAAATGCTAACCATCTGTTGCTGACTTCCATTCTTCATTAGCGACCTTAGAAATGGAAATAGGTGTAACACAACCATGGAAATGGGCATAGTCTGACCATGGAAATGGTGGTAGTGTAACAATGGAAATGGCAGTAGAGTAACCACAGAAATAAGATTAATGTATCCATGCAAATGGGTCTAGGGTAACCACAGAAATAAGGGTAGTGTAGCCATGGAAATAGGTGTAGCATAATAATGGAAATAAGTGTGAACATGCAAATGGGTGTAGGGTAAACATGGAATAAATGAAGTGTAATCAATCAAATGGGCGTTGGTTAATCATGGAAATAGTTGTAGTAAACCTCAGCTTGAAGTTCAGAAATGAAGCTGAAGTTCATATGAGGAGAAATCAGATTGGGGAGGGGGGATTGTTGTGGATGAAATAAAGAGTTACGGTAAGTTTAATAGAAACATCATTCTTCTCTCTCCTTAAACAAACAGGCTCCTCGCAGCCATTGTGTTCAACCCTGGAACTCTGTGGTTTATGAGGCCTGGCCAAAAACAGAGGGAAGGGGAAAAAAAGAAAAAAAGGGTGGCAATAGAGCTGGAAAGAGCGCTAAGGTGTTGAAAAACAGGGGTGAGGCTCAGTGCCCACACAGGCCTCTGGGTAAACACACCAAGCATGGAGGACACTGACCGTCAGGGACCTTTGAAAACCCCTGTTGCTAATGGCTAATGCAGAGCTGCTTGTTCAGCCAGTGAAATACTGCTAGGACAAACCAGCGATGGAAACAAGACACATTTGTCTTCTGCAGCTTTGGTGTACACTGATACAGTTGAGTTACTGCGTGGCTCGACCATCTGTGCTTTTTATTACTGCTGCTATACACTTCAAAGGACATCGGCTACGGCAATGAGCCGGACTGGTCCGGGATCAGCTCTTGGGGTAAACCAAATCCAAATCATTAAGATGTAAAAGGGCAAAAAAAAAAGACATTCCAGTGAAAGTCCCACCTGACTGTAACGTATTTCTCCAGAGGGATAAAATAACTTCTAAAATGAGGATCAAGTGCTCTGGCTTGCTACAAAGTATCAGGAGCCACAATTTTGCGTTTGAACACGATGAGCTGGTTTTGTCACGACAGCAGATCTTAATGCACACCAGAGTTGTCTATGTGGGAGCTTCTGTGGCATTCCCCCCCAAAAACAAGCCAGCTGTGATCCACAAAACTTCACGCCAAACATCCCGGTGGTCTCACCCAAACTCAGGCTTGCTGATACTTGCCATTAACAATTTATACTTTGTCCAGTTGTCCTGCCACAAGCAATAGTGTGGGACTGTTGTGACCAGTTTTGGCACTTTTTGCTTTACTGGAAAATTAATTTTTGCAATTGTGTTACAAGGCTTCTGATTCACATTAGCAGAGGCATTAGTATCTTCAAATATTCAGGACTGGAGTTTTGAACTCGAGCTGTTTTGAGTTGTTTATGGCATGTGGTTTTATTGTTTGTTGATTGGGGGCTTTGTTTCGATCTGTTGACGGGGAGATGATGGGGGTGCAGTTTTAATTTGTCAACTGGGATGTAGTTTTGATTTGACAATGGGGAAGCGGGAGTTTGATTTGTTGAATGGAAGGGAGGTGTTTCGATTTGTCAAGTGGAGGGCCATTTTGATTTGTTGATTGAGAGAGTGTAGTTTCAATTTGTCAATGGGTGAATCTTTTGATTTGTGTAATGAGCGGCGTGTAGTTTAATTTAGTCAATGGGGGTGGTAGTAGCCTAGTGGGTAAAACAGTTGCCTGTGAATCCGATGACCACAAAGTTGCAGGTTAAAACTCCCACTTTCTACCATTGTGTCTTTGAGCAAGACACTTAACCCTCAGTGGCTCCTGGGGGATTGTCCCCGTAATTAATGATTGTAAGTCACTTTGGACAAAGGTGTCTGCCAAATGCCACTTTACCTTACCTTAATTTTTTGAATAAGAGGGTATAGTTTCCATTTGTCAACTGGGGACTATTTTGATTTGTCAAAGGAGGAGCTGTAGTCTCTATTTGTCGACAGGGGATGGGCACACCTCAGCCTGATGTCAATATAGCTAAATAAAAGCAGTAAGGGTAATCATTTTGTGCATGTTCAGAATGAAAGACGACTTGATCTGGGGCTATTCATAAAACATTTGGGGCTATAGCCCTGGATGCCCGGAAGTAAAGACATCCATGGGCATTAGCCAAGTTCATAATTTTAACCAAGCACATCTGGTCTTGTTCAGAGCACTGTCAGGGATGGCAGCATTCCTTCTAAAAGATACCGTGGTTGTTCATTTCTAATCAAAATAAAGTTTGTAAGCCTTTTAGAGGTTAACCTAGAAGTAATAAGTAGTTGAATTACTTTTTTCCAGGGAGTAATCAGGAATGTGATCCCATCACAATTCCACAGTTTTTTGAGTGACTACCACAATGCTGATTGGAAGCTATGAAGTAACCCAGCCACTAATTTTGGAGGTTGGGTCATTTGGATAATGTCTATTTTTTAAAAGGTTTTGCATAAGGATGCAACGCAATTTAGTGTACTTTATTCCAAAAGGTAAAATGATGTGCTGTTACAAGGATGGTCATTGTGTCCACAACAGAAACAACTTTAAGTCATAATAGGGCAGTAAAAAGAACAGCAGCTGCTTCAGGGCAAAATGTCTTAACTAAACAAAATTAGCCTTGACTTCTTGGGTTCAACCTAAACCATGGGGGGGTGGGGGTAGGGGGAGGTTACTTATGACTTTAACATCTGCTCAAAATCCACGTCGGAGAAAAAAACACACACACACATGCACAGAACCATCTATATGATCCACACTGCCTTCTCTAAACACAAGGATAAGGTTTTCTTTACACCTCCATGGGGACTGCAGGTCCAGCCCCTTTCCTCCCCTCTCCTTTCCTCCGCTGAACTGTTCCAAGTTCACCACATCCCAGCCTGCACAAGCTGACAAATGTGGCGTGGTACTGAAAAGAGGAGCTACTCGCTGTGTACCTCCATAGACCACCGCTCTGTGTTATCCCTTAACAATCTAACGATTTTAGCAGCTTCCACTGCACTCCTAGCCTCTAAGGCCGAGCAACAGATCTCGCGTCTGGCTGGTATGGACCTTCTGACAAGCGATTTCTGCTCACAGGCTCCAACTCTCTGACTCTTGAGGCAAAAAAACTAATAGATTCTGAGCACACTGCATGCTTTGTCAGCACTAAAGAGTACTCATGAACATCACAGAGTAATCAAATTCATTTACTGGCCAAAACAGAATTGTAAGCAACTGGCATGGGATGTTTGCTTATTGTTTGTGCAGCAAAAACATTCCTTTGAAACAAACCCATCACACAGGAACCCATAAAAAGCATTGAAGATGGCTAAAAGCAAACAATGCAAAGGGGTAAAAAATCATACAGGAAATCCTCATGGTTATAATGCAGTTATTTTAGAAATGGTGACTCACCATTCCAGCTCTCCTGGCTATGACTGTGTGGAACTGCCCATCCGAAACATGAACCATAGTCATCAATTTGTACGTGCCACTGCCCAGGTTAAAGGAGAACCTCATCCTACCCTCGTAGATCTCCAGGGCCAGAAACTCTGCCTTGTCGCCGGTCTGGTTGTCGTGGTTGTACATGAGCAGGGCGTTCTGCTTCAGAGTTGCAAACTTAATGTAAATGTAGTTGTTGTTGGGATCCAGGCTGGGGAACTCCATATAAGAGAGCTCCTCAAATCCATAGCTGTTTAGCTCACAGTGTTTCCCAAACACACCTACACAACATATGAAATAGGATCATTTCAACACATGCATCCAACACTAATGAGCATTCCCAACAAACAATGAAATGATAATGACTAAATTAAAATCTTTGCACACAGACAGCTTTAGGTTACATTGTTTTGCTCTTAATGTGGTCTGACATCTTCCACTATGACCTGAAACATGGCCAAGTCCGATAAACAGTGCTTGAGAACAAGACTGGAACACCTGGTTCCTGGAGCTGGAGTGATGACTTACCAAACGGACAGTGACAGTAATAGCCTTCCACACGGCTCTGGCAGGAACCTCCGTTAAAACAGGGGTTACACTCACAGTAATTGATGATGGAATCACAGGTTTTCCCTGAGTTCATGAAACAACACAAATGAAAATGAATGAGGTGAGGATGACATGAGCAAATGGTGAGAGGACTGTTCATGTACAGGGTTCCCAGAAACCACCAGGGCTTTTGTGCTTTTGTACACTCTCTGGTCTACTCCCTTCCCACTCCAGACATAACAACTCTGAAAGTTTCTCACCTTGTAAATGTACTCTAGTTTCTTAAAATATACCATGTGAAACTATATAACTGTTCTTACAGTGTTAACTACAAAATATGAGCAGCCCAATGAAATGACAACACAGCCACGATGGTATGAAAAAAATAATCAATCTCAGCAATGTAAAATGAATAGCTTAAGGGACATAAATTCCTTCCCCCACAATCAAGGCTGCAAAACAGGAAGTTGGGGGTTCAGCAGAGGGGCAGGCAAACTACTGTAAGTCAATAGGTGTTATTC
This sequence comes from Hydrocynus forskahlii, assembly GCA_037974365.1. NCBI lineage: Eukaryota > Metazoa > Chordata > Actinopteri > Characiformes > Alestidae > Hydrocynus > Hydrocynus forskahlii. The sequence continues at coordinate 4,156,258 of JBBPCX010000028.1, read as the reverse complement.
TTCAGTGGCCGGCATTTATTTGGGGCCTCAGACATGAATGCTCGAGGCCATTTGTTATGGTCATAATAAAAAACGACAGTAATGACTCAAAGCCTGAGCAAGCCAGAGACAAACTGTCGGCTGTGGCTGCATTTGAAGAGTCCCTTCCAAAAACTACAGCTGGCAGCTGCCTAAACAGACCTGATTCAAACATGTTATCACAAACGCCTAAGTGCCTTTGCTCCCCTTACAGACACTAGTGCCGTTGTATGTATTAAGACTTTTATTTATGTATTAAGAATTTAATTACTCATTACATGTAAGGGGTGATGTACAGCACTATGTGTTGACACCACAGTAGCTGGTTTAATTAGATCACTTTTCATGTGCCAGTTGCACTCAGCTATAAACAGAAGAGCATTGTTGAAGTATATTCCCTGTTTAAACCAGATGAACTCCTAACTCTCAGAGCTCTTCAAATTACAAACACGCAAAGGCTTTTAGCCATGGAAAGCAGGTAGTGAAACTAAAGTGCACTCACGGTCTGCTTACAGTTTTGTCCTTACGAGGGTCAAAACTGTATCATCCTTTTCCCTTTAAAGTAAACATGACATGTTGATATGCATCACAGCTGATACCCCCCAACCCGTAACCCTAACAGCAAATGGCTTTTGGCAATCATTGCTGCATGCTAGGGTTACAACACCTCTCCAATTGCTTGGAAGCAAATATTTTTCTTGGATGAAAACATGTTGGATTTTTGTGTGAGTGACTATGCACATGTGCCTTGCCCAATAACTGCGGTTGCACACTACAAAATCTGAATGACTCCGAAGGTGACAAGCTGTACTGTACCTGCAAATCCAGATTTACATAGACAGTTGAAGCCACCAGGGAAGTTTTGGCACAGTGCTCCATTCTTGCACGGATTAGACAGGCACTCATTGACATCCCTCTCACAAGCCATCCCGGTGAATCCTTCTGGACAGGAACAGGAAAAGCCTCCCACAAGATTATGGCAGGTTCCTCCATTGTGGCAAGGTGATGGAAGACATTCGTTGATGTCTGTTTCACACAAACTACCGGCATAGCCAGGTTTGCAGTTACAGACATAAGGCTGCAGGGGGCGATTCGAGACAAGAATGACAGGGATGCTTTCCACCACCATCATATCTGGTCCGACGCTGAGGCGGCGCTTGCAGCTGCCACCATTCAGGCAAGGGTTGTGAGTGCATGGATCAAGGTCCACTGAGTCTATTTTAACACCACTTTGCCTGTGCAACACCTCTTTAATGCTCTGGAAGAAGGTTGCTACACCACTTGGGTTGACATACTGCCCATGACCACGTTTGACAGCTGCCATGAGGAAGGTTTGATTGTTCACCTCAAATGTCCCATAGAGTTGAACCCCAGTACCCAAACCCGCTAACTGTGAGTTTGCAATGTGCAAAAAACTGAGGTAGTGGTCTGTGAGGAAGCTGCTGACACTTTGAGAGCTGAGTCGTATCAGTATGCTGTTGTCCACTGTAGCATTACTGAATCCAATAAAGAAGACACGGACATTGCTATTGACAGCTGCATGAACACCATCATTGCTCCGCACTGACAGTTCAAATGTGCCATCTGTGGACCGAACATTGGAGTTGAGGTTGCAGGTTCCTGTGGGTATACTAAACAGGCTTGCAGCAGGAGGGATCAAGGAGCAATGGAATGTGTCCTGTACATCTGGATCCTGAGGTTTCACAATCCCGAGGGATCCTCCAGGAAACATATTCCCAAAATAATGAACAAAAATTTCAACAGAGCGTGGCTGGGATGGGTTGTCATTCTGGTCATTAATTTTGACATGGACAGTTCCTGTGGAGGACATCTGAGGAACACCAGAGTCCTTGATGACCACAGAGAGATAAAAATCACTAATTTGTTCTCTGTCTATCTCTCGACTGGTGCTAAGTTCCCCAGATGAGGTTAAGGTGAAGTAACTCACAGCTGACCCAGTTGAGACCAGACTGTAAGAGAAAGGTCCTTGATTGGGTGCCAGATCTGGATCAGTGGAGCTCAGGGTTATCACTGGTGTTCCTGCCCTCTGGTTCTCCATGACCTCTCCAGTTGTTGTCTGCAAGGTAGGCCCATTATCGTTAATGTCCTCCAGAGTCACAATCAAGGTGGCAGTGCCTGTGGCTGCAGGTGAGCCTGAGTCTATAGCCAGCAGGGTCAGGTTATACACAGGTGTGGTCTCACGGTCTAGCTCAGCTGCGACAGATACCTGTCCAGTCTGTGGGTTGATGGTAAAAACATTTTTCTCATGATCAGTAGTGATGGAGTAGGTGAATCTGCTCCAGCTCGGCACAGAATCAGAATCTTCCGCGCTGACAAAGGTGACCAGACCTCCAGGTGACAGCCCTTCACTCACCTGAACATCATACAGCTCTTGAGTAAACACCGGAGGATCGTTGGCATCAAGGATTGTGATGTTCACAAAAACTTCATCGATATCTGCTCCTCTGATACTTCCAGCATTTTTGGCAAGTACTTTTAAAGATATTTTTTCTTCCTTTTCACGATCGAGTGGTCCCGTGACATAGATCTGACCTGTTTTTTTATTGATGCCAAAACCGTTTCTCCTGCTTGTACCAAAAATCAAATAATAGACCACGCCATCCTCTCCCAAGTCCCTATCGCTTGCAAAAACCTCCCCAACCATAGTGCCCTTGGGGGCAGCCTCTGAAACCTCAAAGTAGTATTGCTTGGATACAAAACGAGGAACGTATTCATTGGCCCCTTTGAGTTGGATGTTGACATTTGCAAAGCTACAGCGTTCTTCATCAGGCACATTGAAGGCTTTGACTGTGAGATGAAACACTTGTTTGGCCTCATAGTCCAGAAACCCTTGTGTGGTTATAACTCCTGTGTTGGGATCTATTATAAAGAGGTCACTGTCAGAGGACTGAATGACATAAGCCATCACAGCATTGGGACTGGAGTCTTTGTCTGTTGCATTCAGTTTCACTACTGTGGTACCACTCGGCACATTTTCCTGCACAACTGGGAAGTATTCATCTGGTTCAAACACCGGTGGATTGTCATTTACATCAGTGACATGAATGTTAACCGTAACATAGCTGGTCTTTGCAATCCATCCCCCATCTGTAGCTGAGACCCTAAGCTCATGCTTTTGCTTTTTCTCATAGTCCAGTGGTTTTGCCAAAGATAAGACCCCAGTTTTACTGTTGATGGCAAACAGGTCATCATCGTTACCCAATAAGATATTGTATGTTATGAGACCATTCATTTGTTTGTCTTTGTCTTTATCCCTTGCGGACAGAGTGCGTATTGCAGTGCCGACAGTCAGGCTTTCTGAGACTGTGGCAGTGACCTGGCTTTGAGAAAACTCTGGTGTGTGGTGGTTCTCCTCTGTGACAGCAATCTTGAGAGAAGTTTTATCTGACAGAGGGGGGTTCCCTTTGTCCCTCGATGTTATTTCAAGTAAGTAGACTTTATTTACGTCTGAAGTGAGTGAAGAGGCGACTGTGACCCACCCAGTCTGCTTATCCAGACGGAATTTGCTTGAGCTGTTGCCCCCTGATATCATGTATTCAATTTCAGAGTTGACCCCAAAGTCTCTCTTGTCATGGGCTGTAACTTTAATTAGTTTCGTTCCAACTTTAACACTCTTGGTGACAGGGCTGAAGTAGGAATTAGATTCAAATGTAGGTGAGTTATCGTTACTGTCGACTATATTCACAATCACAGTGGTTTCACTCATTAGTGGTTTGACACCTCGGTCAGATGCCGTCACAATGAAACTATGTCTGTTGATATTGATGTTATTGTGGCCAGTTGAATTTTGATACTTTAGCTGCTGCTTGATAAATATCTCCCCAGTGCTTGAGTTGATGCGGAAATATTCAGACTGGGACCTAATGAAATAGAAAATTTTACCATTGAATCCTTCATCGGGGTCTGTAGCCGAGACCTGGGTGATTAAAGACCCAACTTCTGTCAGTTCAGGATAGTCGAGGTAGTAGGACGGCTTGCTAAATCTGGGGGCATTGTCATTTATGTCCGTTACAAAAATGGTGACGTCAGTGCTTACTGTCCAACCCGAATCGTGAGCAGAGATTTTCACAATGTAATGGTCGGTGTGCTCTCTGTTGAGAGGTCTGCTGATGGTTATGTCTCCTGTGCTCGGGTTGATGCTAAAGGGGATACTTGTGTCACTGATGGAATAGCGGCTCACAGCATTGGCACCCACATCTTCATCAGTAGTTGTCACTCGGGTGACGGTGTAACCTACAGGAGCATTCTCAGGCACTGTGGCACTGAAAATCTTGGAGAACCTGGGAGCATTATCATTCACATCCAGCACACTGATGATAATTTTAACTGCAGAGCTTCTTGGTGGGGCACCACGGTCTGTGGCCTTCACAGACAGAGAGTACTGAGCCACTTTCTCCCTGTCTAGCGGCCGAGTGGTGCGGATTTCTCCTGTGGCACGATTAATGCTGAAGCTGTTTTCTTTGTTTCCGTCAATGATAGTGTATTCCAGAAGTCCACTGGGGCCACTGTCCTGATCGAGAGCGGACACCCCAAGCACTCTCTGAGGTGAGAGGTTCTCCAGAATCTCAGCACGGAATGGATCTTTTTCGAAAACCGGATTGTTGTCGTTAACATCCAGCACTGTGATTTCGAGTTTTTCATAGGCCGAGTAGGGAGGAAAACTCTGGTCCCGTGCTTCAATCCACAGGACGTACTTATCAATATTCTCGTAGTCTAGAGGCTTTTTGATGGACAGCTCACCTGAAAGCTGGTCTACATGAAACGCGTTATCCAAATTGCCACTTGCAATGTAATATGACAATGGCCCAGCCCTGGTAGACGTGCCAGAAACCTTAGTGACCACAGTGTTTATGGCTTGATTTTCTAGGAATGTGAAGCTTTTTTCTTTGAGTTTGATGATGGGGAAGTCCCCACCAGTCACAAACCGAACAGTCACAGTGGTGCTGTCTGTTTTTGGGTTGCTGCCACCATCTTTCACGCGGACTGTAAATGTGACCTCAGAATTGCCAGGTAGTTTTTCGCTGGCCGTGATGGCACCCCGAACTGGGTCGATCTTGAACTTTTCAGAATTACGACCGCTGAGAGAATAGTGCAGCTGGGAATTGGAACCAGCATCTTCATCTGTAACTGTAACGGCAAAGACTAATGAACCTGCACACAACACAATGAGACAAAAAGGAGGCAATTAGTATGTTCATCAATTTGTCATCACACTTTGCATCATATTTGAATTTAATTTTTCTGCCCCTTCACATTTGTCCATTAACCCACCTGGGGAGGTAGAGGCAGGTATGTGTGTGACATAGGGGTGGTGATGAAATCTTGGTGGATTGTCATTGATGTCGGTCACTGCCACTGACACCATTGCTGAGCTGGAGAGGGGTGTTGGCTGCCCGCCGTCTGATGCAACCACCAGCAGTTGGTAGCTGCCCCGTGTCTCTCGATCCAGCAGGGAGCTGGTTATAATCTGCCCAGTGGCAGGATTTATAGAGAACTGTCCATCTCCTCCACTCACACTGTAACTGTGGAAGATAAGGTCAAGCACTTAGCCAACATACACCAAGTACTGTTTTAGTGTGATACTGTATTAATGGTTATAAATGCCTTGAAACAACCTAAACACAAATACTGATTTTTTTCACTTCCAAGAAATGCTCAACAAACAAGGGACTTGAAAGCTTTTGTGTGGTTCCTTTTGCACCATTCCTATGGAAGGCACTGTTCCATCCTCACAGAACATTGTGAGGACACAACTTGGACACAAAACCAAACAGTTCAAAAACATAACTTCTAAAAATCAGTCAATCACTCAAAAGTACCTGCATTTTAACAAGGATTTCCGTTTTCAGGGACATCCCTGGACACCCCCCCCCCACCACCTGCCCCTCCCACGTCCCGATCCCCATTCTAATCCTAGTCTCAATGCCCCCATCCCCGCCTCTAGGACCATAAACAATGCATTTCTGAAAGGCACAAGGAGAATGTGGTTGCACAATTTGTAGTGTCCACAGTCTTAACTCTTTGACAAAAATTCACTCTGACATGAACAAGTACACACACATGAGCTTTTAGTGGGGCTGCATCAGTAGCATATGCACTGCAGCATCAAATACAAGCAACAAGTTCGAGAATAAAGTGTGAATAACTACCTTGACAGAACAACCATGATATTCACAGTCACATACCCGCTACATAGGCTGAAACATCGACGAGTAGGCGAAAGCAACAGGTCAAAGCAAATATCCTATAACGGGACAGTTGGGGGGTGTATTAAAGGCTGGGGGCCCTCGCCCTCGCCCCCGCCCCACCCGCCCCCCCCCGGGTGCTGGGCAGTCTGTCACTGCCCATCATCATCCTCATTAGCCTTTTGACAGAACTAGAGCGCACTGCTCACTCCCCATCAACCCCCCGTGGGGAGTGGGCTGCTTTACAGAGATGTTTGAGGGCATGTGGAAAAATGTGAGCCTTCTACAATTAGCGTCAGGTAACGACATGCAAATAGCCTGCTAAGTAAAAGTGTGTAAGAGAGTTTGTAAAGTCATAACAATAAGCCTGTACGTTATCTGTATTTATATATTTACATCACGCTTGTGAGAAAAACTTGATTCATTTGTGCAATGCAAGATCCAGATGCAGCACCTCCAGGACAGAATCAGACTCCTATTTTGGTGATCCCAAACCTTGTTTACATACGAAGGAAACAATCTGTAAAATATGCTTGACACAGAATCATGAAAGATCATAATATCCAAAAACGTGCTATATCTCTACAACACACTTTGACCAAAGAGTATGTTTGGGTATGAATGTCTGGAGATCCCTGAACAAACATTTGCTATCACATATGTTAACCCAGAAATCTGTCTAATATTGGGAAGTCTGCCAAGGTAAAAAAGACTGTGGAACTTATGACCCTCTTGCAAATTGTAAGTCAGTGTTGAAGATACACTACATTCGTTTTCCCAACGTAAATGGAACATCTGAGGATACTGGGTGGCACAGCTTCCATTGGGAGACTGCAGAATGCCTGAAGGCTAAGAGAGTATAACTGTCCTCTCTTGTAGTTTTGAGTGGAGTCTTAAAAAATAGTTCTGCAAGCTTCCTAAAGGACTTTTAGAGGCTCTCATTTTCTGTCCAGTCCCTATACCTGACCAGTTTCAGATGACTGTTTTTGTTTGTTAAGCCACACAATGACCTGCGTATGAATCATTCAAGCATAACAAAGCCATCTTGGAGCCTGAAGCAGTGAAGAAACGGGTGCAGATGATTCCAGATGATCAGGCCGGTGATTGGTATACTGGCTGTGCTGATAGCTGAGTGGCTCGAAAACCGTAATCTATGCACTTTGTGTCTTTAAGCACCTTATAGCCTGTCACAGTAAAACATTTGTTCCCATTTCTTTCATTTAATCTACTCAGTCTACCAAAGAAAAGTCAATTTCATACTCATTAAATTGTACTGTATTTTTTGCACCAACAAGGTGATTCAAAGCAATATATGAAGAAATGAGGGGTGGCTCACAAGATTTCAACAAAGAACAGTTTAAAGAACTGTTGTGGAATATCTCAGTCCACCCACTGTCTACCAACACACAGACTTGAAGTGTGGCAAGTACTTGAAAGTACTCAAGAAAGTACAAAAACTTTTTTTTTACTGGAGTAGCACCTCTCCTTGAGATATCCTTATGTGTTTGTGTGTTTGGGGGTTACCTAATGACTCCATTCTGGCCGACGTCTGCATCAGAGGCGTTGACCAGCAGAACGTCGCTCCCCGTTGGAGCATCCTCTGTGATGGAAGTATGAAAGGATGAGGAGGAGAACAATGGGACCATATCGTTCACGTCTTCCACTAGCACTGTCACTGTGGCCGAGCCGCTGAGAGCGGGAGAGCCTATTCGAGAGAGAGAGAGAAGCAGTGTCATAATGGAGTATGAAATATTCACTGTCCACAGTAAATAAAAACAACAACAAGTGGATCCGTTTACACACTGCAGATGACTCAAAATCACCACACAGACAACAACCTTCACACTTTTATTTGTTCTCTCTGATGAGATTATTGGTGTTCAAAGTTTAACAGAGGTCATTTCAGGCCTAAAAACAACCCAACAAGTTATTGATAAGATTTTTATGGTTCTGTAGCTCTAATTAGTTAAATCAGGGTCTTAACTTGTTTCCTAAAATAAGGTTTACTGATATAAGCAATATAATCTATTTTTTCACCCTAAATTTCTTACAGTTTGTGAAAAACATACATATATTCCCGTTTAAATGTTTCAGGCCTGCTGGATATTCTACATATGCAACTGAGTGAAGTCATCGTGAGTTAGTTTGAGATATAACACTGACTGTAGAGTTTTCAGTCAGTTCTAGATATATCACTGAATGTAGAGCCATAGTGTAGGCATGTTTTACTCTTTTCTAGATACGTCAATGACTGTACAGCAGGGGTGGGCAACTCAAGTCCTGGATGGCCGTGGTCCAGCACGTTTTGGTGAAACACCTGGTTCACCTCACTAGTTAATTGTCTAGTGAATGTGTTTGAGGAGAACTACCATCAAACTGTGCTGGACACCGGCTAGACACCGGCCCTCTAGGACCGGAGTTGCCCACCCCTGCGGTAGAGCCATAGAGTCAGTCCTAGATATTTCAGTCAGTCCTAGATACGTCACCAACTGCAAAACTGTAGTGTGAGCAGGCTTCAGTCAGTTCTAGATACATCATTGACTGTAGAACCATAGTTTAAGCAGCTTTTTTTTAGCTTTTTTTAGTTCTAGATACATCAGATGGACAGATAGATAGATAAATAGATGGAGAGAGAGAAAGAGATTAAGAGATGATAGGAGACATATATAATGCTGCTTCAGCTGCCACTGCAAGTAAGAACTAGCTATTAATAAAAGCTCCATAGTGTCTGGATAACTATGTAATTACACATTAATAATATATACAATGAAAATGCAAGTACTGGTGCTATATTCACTTTTACAGCTGGACTGGAGCTTATGTGTATTACCCGCAATCAGTTTTTACAGTTTTAATTACATGTGTGTATCCTGTTATTACACGTAATTATATGAGTATAAACAGAAGTTGATGCATGGGTCCAATTCCATACACCATAGCATTGAACAATTCACCAGTGGTTACATTGTTGTGTGTGTTGTTAATGTGTAATTACATAGTTATTACAGACATGTGGTTTAAAGTAAGGTCTGCGAAGGTCTGCGAAAAGGCATTTGTGCAGTTGTGCAAGGCCACCTTGTGATAATGCTTAGCTAAAAACCGACTGCCCACTGAACAGGGTCATGTGACCCTCTCTTCAGAAAACCTCGCCTACTTCCACAGGTACTGTGAAAGGAATTTGGGACCCTAAAAGCACTACTGACCTTGTGGTGGGCATACGGTCAGGTGTAACATACAGTACTCATTTCTTCATATTTTGCTTCCATAGAGCCAGACTTTCTTGTATTTTTAATGTAGTCATGAGGAACAGTTCTACTGGCTTCCCCAAGGACTTTCAGAGGCTCTCATTTTCAGTCCAGTTCCTGTACCTGACCAGAGAAATGTTTGAGAGAAATGTTTTTATTTTTTAACAGTGACCTCCTTATGAATCATTCAGGCATAACAAAGCTGTCTAACTTGAGGCCTGAACCAGTGAAGAAATGTGCAGATGATTCCAGATGATCAGGCCAGTTATTAGTATACTGGTGGTGCTGAAACACTTGTTCCCATTTCCTTCGTTTAAATTACTTAATATGCCAAAAATAAGATAATCTGACAGGAGAAAAGGAAAAAGGGTGACGCAAAATAAACAGAATGAAATTGATACAGAAAGAGAGAGAGAGAGAAACAATGAAAGTGTGGAAAAAGGACAAAGAAAAATAAAGGAAAGAATGAACAGGGAGAGTGAATGAAAAGAAGAATAAAGTTTGATAGAGGCAATGGAAAGAAAAACAAAAAACATGAAGAGAAAAGCAAAGTAAGAACAGAGCAATTCACAGACTGATTATTTTTCATTACACCACAACAAACATTGTTTTTATAGCTGACCTTAGCTTTAGTGTCTTAAAGTCTGTTTATGAGTTTGCTATGCTTTGCTCCGCCTTTTTTTCTCTCCACGTTTGTGATTCTACATTTTTTGTCCATTTTAGCCACCATAGGCATGACACTATCTCTCCCACTATTTCTCAAAAGGCAACTCACCCAACCACTGTCTCTCCCATTGCAGAGGTGATTTGCTCACAAAAATAATTATTGTAAACATTCAATGAAGTTAATAAAATCATAGCCGGGCAGGGTCTAAGGCATGTGTCAGAGAAAAATTTTTCAACTAAAGAGTCACACTTATGAGAAAACAGAAAAAAGTATGTGAAAGAACAAAGACAGAGAGAAGGACAGAGATCGAGAAACAAAAGAGAGGTACACAGAGAGAGAGACAGAGAAAAGGATATAGAAATGAGGGACACACAGACAGGAACAGAAAGAGAAAAAAAGAAAGAAGGCCAGAGAAAAGAGATACAGATAGAGAGACAGATAGAAGAGAAAGAGAGAGATGGCAAAAAAGAAACAGAACAACAGATAGGACAAAAGAGGTGGGAGAGAAGGAGGGAGAAAAGCACAGGATGAGAGATAAGCTTCTGTTCCTGGGAGAATGAGGATGAGCTGGGGGTCTGGGTTATTAGTGGATTGGGGGGATTAGTGTAATTAATAACATGTGTCCATAAACCTTAAGCACACGGATAAACCTCCCCTCATCCTCATCTGGATGACAAAGGGATCAGCACCCTGCCAGATTAGCATCCCAAGTGAGTGTGTGTGTGTGTGCGTGTGATTGTGTGTGATTGTGTGTGTGTGTGTGTGTGTGTGTGTGTGTGTGTGTGTGTGCGTGATTGTGTGTGTGTGTGTGTGTGTGTGTGTGTGTGTGTGTGTGTGTGTGTGTGTTCTTGTGTGTGTGTGTGTGTGTGTGT